>OZ010723.1:9366878-9748177 GCA_963932345.1 Ophion ventricosus | reverse complement strand
CTCGACTTCACGAGCGAGAGTTCGAGAAGTTCTACTTCACGTCCATGGTGAGTACCGAGATTTTTGCATTCGCGGCATATTTCGTTTTATTAATTTTTTCCTCGTCTTCCGTTTTGCGTTCACGGTAGATGGACGTGTATATGGTTTTTCAGATGTCTGCTGTTTTTTTTTTTTATCACTCACATGACGTGAATTAATATGCATATACGAGATTTGTAGATTAATTAATGAGACTGATTTTTTTCAATGTTTTTATTCGAATAGAATTACAATTCAATATTGTTTCCCTCAAAATAACTTCATTGGGGAGGCAAACAAGGCTGGAGACGGTTCTTCCAATCCTCATTGCAGTGCTGGAACTCGGATGCTGGAATAGCCTTCAGCTGGTCAGTTATAGCCGTTTCAATGTTTTCGAGTGTCCGAAAATGATGTCCCTTGAGGTGATTATTCAATCTCGGAAAGAGGAAAAAAGTCACGAGGTCTCAAATCAGGCGAATAAGGAGGCTGTGGAGCCACAGGAATGTTTTACTGGCCAAGAACTCGTTTATTGAAATTGCTGTGTGACAGCAATTTTTTGCTCATCCCCAATTCATTGGTCAAAATCTGATGAACGGTGGTGTGAGTCGAATTCAACTTTTCTTCGATCATTCGGACTGTCAACCGACGATTTCAACGCACAAGATCCCGAATTCTGTCGACATTTTCATCGGTTCTTGAAAATGAAGGCTACGTGGTTCATCTTCAATCGACTCTCTACCTTCCGAAAATCCCTCAAACCACCGAAAAACCTGAGCCCTCGACAAAACACTGTCTCCGTTGGCCTGCTGAAGTTTTGCAAATCTTTCCGTTGCGCTGTGCTCGAAATTGATGTCACTCATTTTTGTGAACGCGCTAGAAAAAACTGTTTCACGAAAAAAAAATCAAACTCATACTAAAAGCTTATCACATGCTCAACTGCTGCCGCTCCAAGTTCCGCGCTCCGCCAGTCTCATTACTTAAGGGGCACCACTAGTGTGACTGTCCAAAAAAAAAGGTGATTTTTGGGAATTTATTGAAAGAAAAGTATTGCATCGAATATTTTGAAATTTCGAGAATATATTTGTGTATAAATTATGTATATACAGTAATTTTTTTGTATGAAAATATTTAATTTTCAGCGACTTCTGCGCCGTCTCCCGAGTCTCAAAAAAAAAGAGTTCTCCCACTGCAGCAATGATTGCGGCCTTCAGAGTGCCTGGAATCAAAAAATTTTAAAAATCCATTAAACCAGAAGGTATTGCCTGTACAATGACGCAGGATTGTGTAAAAAAATTAAATCCCACAAAATGACGAAGTTTTGAAAAAAAAAATTCCAAATTACGCTTAAAAATCTGATGGTTTTTTGCATGGCAAATTGACATTTTTTATCCAATCGAAAAACTGGAGGATCATTGTACGAAGAAACAAATACTAAATACGCTAAAACAAGATTCAATTCAATTGGATGATTTGTGCTCGAGTTAGAACTGCAAACAAATTTAAAAAATCTTGTTTTGAGAAAAACGCGTTGAAAGATACTTACGCACGTTTCTGACCGATGAGCAGCTGCTCTTTAGAAGGCTGTAGTTCAAAAACTATTTGAGATCCGCACTTGAAATTTTAGTATTTTATTCTTGAAGCTATAGACTATCGAAAAATGCAAAAAGAAAAATTGATTTTTTGAAAGTGTCACACTAGCGGTGCCCCTTAATTTACACATCTCGTATATATCAATAAGTGAAAACAAATACCGCAGTTCCGTTGCTCTTGCTTTATTAGCTTTGAAAAAGTAGACATTATTTTTCGCTGAGATATTACTTAAAGACGCTTATTCATTGTTATTTAATTGTTATTTGAAAATATTATTTGCAAGAGATATCCGAAAATCCTACGAACGAATACGAGATTTCTACCTTACCGATTGTCGGCACAAACCGATTTTTCTTTCGATCGGTAACGGAGATCGGTTCCTGGATATTCGCACGAGAAAATGTCTCGCCCTCTGGACGAGGACTGTTGGAATAAAATTCGGAACAGCAATATTGTGACTCTTGAGCCTAACAGTTTGGGCATTAACGATTCAACAGGAATTACGGACGAAAAATAAAGTGCGTTCAATGAATCGATGAAGATTCGTTTCTTGGTGGAAGGGAAATTCAGCTCTTTTCGTATATTCTAGCGAAAAAGTCTTGAAAAAAAAGGACTCGATTCTGAGATGATTTCCAATGACAATGATTGATGGATGGAGGCAAAATGATTTTTTAAAGTATTCGTTTTTTTCATCGATCGTTTAGCGACGATTTCTAACTGCTTCGCGGTCGGTAATACAGAGATCTACAACAGTGTCTAGAAGAAAAAAAAATACGTTTAAGCATGCATCGACGAGCGCTCCTGAGAAAATTCCAAACACATTACCATTTTCCTCGGCGGATAATTAAAATATTAAAAATTTCTTAAAATAAAAAAATACTTTATTTAAACAAATTTCAAAATGCCCACCGCATTGAACATTTAAAAAAAAATTTTTAACTCGACCCAAACACTAAACTAGTGTTTTAATTCACATTAAATCGTCACTTTGATGGCTTCTGATTGAAAAAAAAAAAACTTTTTGCTTCGAAGTTACTCAAAGCTCTCAGTGTACATAAATCAAAGACGAAACTAACGAACGATGCGGTTTGACGAAAAAAAGAAGAATGAACACGTGTGTAGAACAGTAGCAATGATTGCGGTGATTGAACAAGTTGCAAAGTTTCGCAAGTTTCACGACGAAAGTATTTCCCTAATTACAGTCATTATTCGACTTGTCTAATCTCACAGCGAATCAGCCAAGCAGTTGCGATTTGTCGATTCGTTGGTGAATAGATAAGAGGTGAAGATGCGCTTGGGTGGGCCAGAAAAGAGAAGACGATAGAGAGAGAGAGAGAGAGAGAGAGAGAGAGAGAGAGAAAGAGCATTTCAAGTTTTGCAATTAACGGTCTCGGCACGAGGTCGCACCGCGACGAAGTCGATAGCGATCGATTACAAACATTACCGACTACATTATATACAAACTATACAGGGTGTTTGGCACATGGACCGACAAATTTTTTTGGGCGATTGGAGAAGTAATTTGCTAACTTTTTCATCCTTACCCTTCTCGTTTTAAGTGTCACGGTAATTGAGGTATGATTTTTTTTTCTTTTTTTTTTTAATTGCCCGAAATCTTGCCTTTAAATCGTCATAACGTTTTTATTTGTGGCTGTAATAGGACGAAATAACTTTTGTTGCGTGCATACGGAGTGAAGAAGGTCAATTTGAGCAAAATTTATCACTCAAGTTTAATTTTAAAAAACATCGGAAACATAAAAAATCTTTTCGTAACCCTGGCCAGAGTTGGCAGTAACGAGTTACTTTATTATCGAATTCGATTAAATATACTCGATACAAATGTATCGAGCAACAAGAATTCGATCGATACTTCGCTACAAAAGTAGCGATCTCCAACAATCGCTGGATACACGGAGAGAATTAAATGTTAAAAATTACCGTGCAGTAACTGTAACCACATGACAACCCTGAAACTTCGCTTATTATTACTGAGTAAAACACAGATTTTCACGAAAATAAAATAAAATTTATTCTTCAGATAGAAAATTTTACCAGATTTTCTAGTAAATTTTCATGTGTAACAAAATACGCAAAACTTAAATTAAAAAAATATATAATATCAGCGAAATTTTACTGTGCATTTTATTATTTTATGCCTTTCAAAAATGTCTATAAAAAAGTATCGTCTTTATAACACTTATTTTAAGATTTATTATAAAATTTAATGAGTGTTACAGGAAAATGTATTGTGCTCTCGGTAAAAATGATCGTGCGCGCTACCCTTCTTGTATAGTAAAACTTTAGCTACGTATTTGAAATTTTCTGTAACGTGAGTTAAAAAAAAAAACTTGTCGCATACGAATTATTATGCTTTTCTCACTTGTCACCGCATTGAAATATATCACGGTAATTTTTACCGTGAAATTCACGACAAAAATTACTTTTTAATTCTCTCCGTGTACTTTTGTATCGAATAACGAGAAAATTCTTTGATACTCGATACTTGTGTATCGAGTATCAAAAAATCGAAAATCCGAACTGCACCGTGTAGTTAATGCACTACATTATAAAACGGTTTCAACTTCCGGTTGAATATTATCATAATGAGGAAATAGTACCCATAGACTTGCCAACGTCGGGCGTAACAGCTGATTCCTTTGGCGAGCATAATCTAGCTCTGTAGCGAGATTCTGTAAATCGGTAGCAATAGTTTTCGTTGTCGCTGGCTAGCGACAGCCAGTCGCATGCACGACCAGAAGATAGGAAGCCTCTTATTGGCTGTCGCTAGCTAACGACAATGAAAACGGTCGCCACCGAGTTACAGAGTCTCGCTACTGCTTGAAAATCGTCGTGAAGACTCCAGAGTCCTTGAGAATCTAATTTTTCAGTTTTTATTCGTAAATATGCAATAAATAAAATACCACAAATTTGGCACTTTGAGATCGACAATACGAATATTCAACATATGTTAACATAAATCAGAACACACCCGTGGGGCAACATAAGTTCTCTTTGTTGAACCTGAGGGAGTGGTCGTACCTTCTTCAGCATCTTCTCCAATATCGAATAATGTTAAAAGCTTCAATGTGCACTTTTGCGCGTGTCGATTTTCTCTCGGCGAAAAAAAAACGCCAAAGTGCACATCGCTGTATTCTCCTATCGGGATTCCCTTATAATTCTCGCGACATTGAGATTCCCTTTTACCGAGAGATCGAGACTACGTTTCGACAGGTTTACGACAGGAAATGGGGAATCGTGGAATGGCGAAATGGGAAGCGTTGAAGCCTTTCACCGCGACGCGATTTCCTTACTCGCCAACCTACCGAATGCGCGCACATTTCGATACTGTGCGTATATATGTATACTGGAAGTCACACGACACTATGTGTTGCAGTCACACCGAGTCCCTCCTAAAACGACACCCTTTACTCCTCTGACCTGGTTACGTGACAGCGCGATTTTTTCCTACCAGAAAGAAAGAGAGAGAGAGAGAGAGAGAGAGAGAGAGAGAGAGAGAGAGAGAGAGAGCAGCGCATATATTTCTTCAATTCCTCGTCGTCGCAAGGAATAATGAACCTGTCTCATTGCCACCAACAACAAATCCAGCCAATAAACACCACATTATTTCGTTCGTGGTAATAAGTGCCGATTTTTTTCACAATTCAGTGGGAAAAAGAAAATCATTTTCACAGTATACGAAACGCACAAAGCTTAAATGTTCGGAGTAACGAGAGAGAGAGAGAGAGGTTAAGGCAGCGCGATTTTTTATTTTTTTTTTATATCCTCCCTTTCTTCTTACTCCATAGGCGTCGCGTACACCGAGAGAATTAAATGTTAAAAATTACCGTGCAGTAACGGTAACCAGATGAGAACCCTGAAACTTCGCTTATTATTACTGAGTAAAACACAGATTTTCACGAAAATAAAATTAAATTTCTTCTTCAGATAGAACATTTTACCAGATTTTCTAGTAAATTTTCATGTGTAACAAAATACGCAAAACTTAAATTTAAAAAATATATAATATCAGCGAAATTTTACTGTGCATTTTATTATATTATGCCTTTCAAAAATGTCTATAAAAAAGTATCGTCTTTATAACAGTTATTTTAAGATTTATTATAAAATTTAATGAGTGTTATAGGAAAATGTATTGTGCTCTCGATAAAAATTATCGTGCGCGTTAACCTTCTTGTATAGTAAAATTTTAGCTACGTATTTGAAATTTTCTGTAACGTGAGTTAAAAAAAAACTTGTCGCATACGAATTATTATGCTTTTCTCACTTCGTCACCACATTGAAATATATCACGGTAATATTTACCGTGAAATTCACGACAAAAATTACTTTTTAATTCTCTCCGTGTGGTTCACGAACTTTTTTAGGACGGTAGTAGCCAATTCAAGGTAGTAATCTCGCCAAGGCATTTTTCTATAAATTTATTTTTTATTTTGCCGACTCATTCAGGACACTATTCAATGATGACCTCCGAAATTGCAAAAGGATTCGCCGTTCCGTTTTCGAGATATTGGCAATCAAAGATTTCATGCTTTTACACGTGTTCTTATGGAGAGCAGTGGAAAATTTCACATTTCCATGCAATAACTTCGAAACTTTTCGACAGATTTATTTCTTTTAATTCTCAATTACAGAAGAACATATGACGAAGTGGGTAAAAAAAAGTCATGAATTTTGACCGTCTAGTTTCAGAGATATAGCGATTTAAATTAAGCAATGTCTTAGCGACGCTAGCGCCACGAAGCGACTGGAGCAGACTAGAACTAGATTACAGTAGTGTGTGCATATTCGTATACGCAGAGTATGTACTAGTAGCCAGAATGGATAGTCTGATACAAAAGTGATGTTAAGTAAAGATTATATTAGACGTTTTTATCATTACTTTATAAGTTTTTAAATCCCGATAAGATGTACAAGCTATATTATAAGGATATTTCGCAATATTTCGAAGCTTCCATCGATTGAGCGGAGAATAAACTTGTCAACGTGACTGTGGCGATACTACTACTTTAAACACAATCCGATAGAGACCATGATATACTCGACACGAGTCGAGGCTATATGGTGGGAACAATATATAGTAAAAATATTATAATGCTCGGTAGCGACCTCTAAATATTTTCCGATTACAGGGAGCCTTTGCGATATTTTTTTTTCTCTATTTGTCACAATTTGATCAGGCGGCCCGCAAAGAAATAAAAAAACAAGGTAAAAAGTGGACCACCCTAGCATTCACACGGTAAATTTCTCGATTTTTTTTTTACGAAATCTTCGCTGCAAAGTAAAATTACGATCCTAGGCTATGAAACAATGCAGTACAACGAATCGTATATTCTTGAAATTACAAGCACGTGCAGACCCCTCAAATAAATCGTTGATTTCAGAGACAGGACGATCCTTGACACTACCTTTATATAAATATGCTTAGATTTATTCTGAGATAATCTTGGAGCCATTGGGGTTTACGTAATATTGAGTATGGGGACAACAGGCCTCTAGCTAGTTTTTTTAACGTGTAACGAGTCTCCGTTCATCGCATCGTAGCGGAGACATGTCGTATATTGGTGGGCCTGTTGCTGTATATAGTCACGAAGTAGGTACGTTGCTTACTGAATCAGTGGAAAACACCAGATAACTGTAGTGTGTACTTTACTACATGAAGAAACACACCGCGATCCCCGTGTCTCGATTATTCTCGTTTTACCTCCATTATTTGTCGCGCTCTTTCCGCTATTCCTAAGCCTAATCGACACTGCCGACGGGTCGACCTCCAATACCACTTTTCATCGTGCTACGTATCACGTAAATGACACTCACACGAACCTATATACCAGGTGTACAAGTATGAAATGCGGTTTTTTTCTAAAAAAGAAAACACGTTAAATTCGGAAAAATGATAAAAAAGTGCTTTATTCAAAATATGCTCCATCGCTTGTCATACATTTTTCCCATTTTTCGGGCAATTTGTGAATACCACGCCAGTAAAAATCTTCCCCTTTTGCTGCGAACCATTCATCGAGCCATTTTTTCACATCTTCGTACGAACCAAAGCGCTGCTCAGCAAGTGCGTGACCCATCGATGCAAAACAAGTGGTAATCGGAAGGAGCCAAGTCTGGTGAGTAAGCCGTATGGGGTCGAACTTCCCAGCTGAGTGCTTCCAACGTGTCGCGAACCGGTTTTGCCGTATGTGATGGAGCATTGTCATGAAGAAAAAATGACTTTGTGTTGCCTCTTTCGGTATTCTGGCCTTTTTTCAAGCAGCGAACGGTTCAAATCGGTCAATTATTGTTGGTAACGTTTAGTATTAACGTTTGCCCAGGTTTTACAGCTCATAATAGACCATGCCCCTCTGGTCCACCAAACACAGAGCATCGTCTTTCTGCCAAAGCGATTCGGTCTTGCGGTCGATGTGGATGGTGCGCCTGGGTCTATCCATGATTTTTTGCGCTTGGGATTCTCAAAATAAATCCACTTTTCATCCCCTGTAACTATACGATGCAAAAACGACTTCCTTTTGTACCGAGCGAGCAAAATGTCACATGTATTTTTGCGCTTTTTCCATTTGCCTGTCGTTCAACTCATGTGGTACCCATTTACCGGTCTTCTGAATCTTTCCCGTCTCTCGTAGCCGATCGGAAACAGCTTGTTGACTAACGCCCAATTGCTCGGCGAGTTGTTTTGTGTTTGCGACTCATCTTCGTCCAACAATGCTTGTAATTCCACATCTTCATATTTTTTCCATCGGACACCCTGTATATATATATATATATATATATATATATGTATAAATGCGAGCGTCCCAATTAAATAGCTGCAACGTACCTTAAAACGCCAATATACGGAGCGAATTCAGAACGATTTTGAGTCTCGCACGCGCGCACCGATCGCGTGACTGCAAACCCTTTTGCAACCCTCCTTGAACCCGATATACCAACGACCCACATCCAATATACCATCGCACGTTCTTGAAGTATCTTCAAGGGAGACCACCAGTCTAGCGCACGGGAAAAAGGTTAATTTCGACCAATTTTTTATGGATTTTAAGTTGATAGAATGGAAATTCAGTTCAGTCTACTGAACGGAAATCCGTTCAGTAGCCTTTATTGTACATATCTTCGAATATCTTTACAGATTTTTTTACAAGATTTTGTAAGAAAAATGGTGACGCTAAAACTGGATGAATCGAGCTACCAATGTCTGATAGTGGCCTGCCCTTTGCCTTTTCAACGGAGAGAGAGAAAAAAAAACGCCAACACGCCCTAGCGCAGCAATGCCTCGAAGAAATCGCACTAGGTTTGCGCTAATTAATAAAATCGTGGGCGGTCACAAGAGAGAGAGGGAGAGAGAAAGCGAGACGGGTGAAAGGAGGAGTGTGTGCCCGTATGGCGCGCGATCTCGCCACGTGTCCCACATGCTACGCGCCTTTTATTAGAAAAACAAAACCGAGAACCCCATAGAGAAATGAAAAGGGTTGATTGGGGCCACGGTACGAGTCGTTAAATCCAGTACACGCATCAGTACGCTAAAATAACCGCAAGCGATGATTTTTATAGTAATGACAATAATAATAATAATAATAGCCGTAAATTACTATTATTATTATTTAGTTATAATATTAATTATATAACAATCACAGTTACAATAATATTTATAGTATTTACTACCACAATTACTAGCAGTATTATTACGATTATATAGTAATAATAGTAACCGACAAGGGTTGGCGATACTCATTTTGTTACCGCGAGCATCAGCAAGCGTAGCAACTCACGCAGTCCATTGAAAAAAAAAACCATCTACATTCCTTTGTTAAAACCGAGTCAATTCTGAACGATGAATTAGTGATATTCAAACACGCGCGCCATTTAGCACTCATGCGACGTTGCCACACTTCGCCTCTACGTTTCGTCCGTGAAGTAAAAACTGAACGTTTTCATTTGCAAAAATGTCGATAATTAATAAACGGTGTAGACGGATCGTTGAAGTTTTCGGGTAACATGATTGTCATATGTGCTGAGTCGTTTTGACTGTTTTTTCATAACATTCTTAACATTTATTCACACTATTTTCTATGTAAAACTGCGGATCACTGATGAGTGTAGACATTTTCCTATGTTAAAAAGTGTTTTTTTCAATCGTAAAATTATATGGAAACCGGTGTAGACGATCGATTTAAAATTTGGAGAGTGCATTTAGTGTATGATAAAGAATCTACTCTATAAATTTCAATCGAATGGTAATATTTTGTCACTTTTCCCGGAACTCTTCAATGTTTGCACATGATTAATTTCGTAAATGTTCTTAATTTTTCTAATTCAAAATTACAAAGTACGAATTTTCAAAAATGTTAAAAAGTATCCAGAATTCATTTCCGCTAGTGTGTATGTGTATGTTTACGGAGATTTTACTTTTTCTCAAGATTGACCAATGAAATATTTGTCTCTTTGAAAAAAAAAAAAAAATAAATGCGTGCACATAGGCGCGCGACGTGAGTTTGATGTGTCTCGATACGCGAATACATTTTCTCAAACGGGTTAACGAGGTTCACCGCACGAAAAAACATTTATATCCCGTTAGAGACACACGCATTTTCCAAGCTGCACGTATATACTCGGTAACGCGTATGGTGGGGGTTACTGCGTATAAATGTATATATGAAGGGGACCGCCAAACTGGATTCCCGAGACGAGAGGTAAAAAGGAAAAGGAGTTTCTAGAGCATTATTATGAGCGGTAACTTGGCGCGATTTAATTTTATAACTAAATACATGTATATATTATATATATATATATATATTTATGCACCATTACTTTTCCTTTTGCCGACTCTCGTAATAAAAAAATAATATCGTATGCCTGAATAATTCAACAGATGACAGCTTATACTACCGTTCGATTGAGAATGTCCGTATTTATGATGCAATCTGAAAAAGAAATCAATTCGTCTCGTCGTGAAGGCGCAGGTGAAATTTTCATTTCGAAATTTGTTCGAATCTCGAAATTATATTGTTTATTATTATTATAAGAAGAAGAAGGAGAAGAAGAAGAAGAAGAAAAGAAAGATGATGGAGGAAAGTTGACGTTCTTGTGATGCATTGCAAACGCGTTGAAAAAAAGAGTGTCATAGTTTTCGAGTATGGATAAAAATTGGCAAGAATTTATTAAAGTTGAAACAATTTTTCGTTTCAACTATCACTGCAATATAAAAAAAAAAAGAGCTTTGTTTTCTTGTTTGTGATTTTAATTCTTTATTTTGCGATGTTTCTTTATTCTTTTTTTTTTGGTTGATGATCGGGACGCGGTGAAAGCTCCTGAGAGCTAACTGCGGCAATTGCTTGTAGTTCTGTGATTATTACGAGAATTTATCACGTATTACTAACACATCCTCTCTTTTTCTCGCTCTCTCTCTCTCTCTCTCCTCTCTCTCTCTCTCTCTCTCTCTCTCTCTCTCTCTCTCATCTCTCTCTCTCTCTCTCTCTCTCTCTCTCTTCTGCCTGCCCCACTGGCTCTCCCAAAGGATATTTAATCATCGTGTGCATGAGATATACACCCTGATATACTTCGAAGAAACATAAAACAAGATTAGTCGAAGGAGACGATCGATCATCGTGCGAAATCGAAGAATTCCGAAGGACTCGAGCTTCAGAGAGTTACAGAGAGAAAGAGAGCGAAAGAGCGTGAGCGAGAGAGAGAGAGAGAGGGGGCAAACTGCACTAATGATCTCGTACATACTGTACATACAAAACAACTATGCTGATACGAATCAATTGAATGTTCCGAGAATGGGAAAAAAACATTCCTGGATTAAATTCTCAACTCCGGCGAGCCCCATTTACGCGATCTCTCGAGGCATACCGAGGTGAGAGCCCACTTATCTCATATTTTTTCTTCTCCTTCGTCTTCTTCTTTTTTTTCCTAATTCACAGTCAAAGTAGTGACGGGGCAGCGTTCAAATGAAACGGAGACGGTAAAACCTTAAGAGAGTACAGCGAGTGTGGATGAACGAGTGAAGGGGGCAGGCCGTATATATCGATATACTGAACTGATGCCAAACGCAAAAATTACGATCATTTATCGTTACAAAAATTGTTTGGGTTTGGTGCTATCCACCTTCTCGTGTTTAAGAAAAAACGAGAACATTTTTATGACGGTACACGAAAAAGTGAAGTAGTATACGAATGTTGGAATCAGTCGATTTGTTCTGGAACTATATATATATTACACATATATGTGTGTGTGTGCGCGCGCACACACACACAAGGTAACCGAAGCTGCGTTAGTACGGATCGGAATGGATCGCGGTGGTGGTTTCTCTCTCTCTTTCTCTCTCTCTCTCTCTCTCTCTCTCTCTCTCTCTCTTTCCCTGTGTCTGTCTGCTTGTCTCTCTCGCGTATCGGCATCGTGCGGCCGGCTTGTATTAGGCGAGAGACATACACAAGAGCCAGCAGTAGGCCAACGGCACTCGCGCTGGTGGCTCGTTGCGTCTGTTCTTCCTCCTCAACTATTTCCACGTTCACGTGTGCCTCTCGCAAAATGAATTCAGTGATTTATGCCAGCTCAACAATTGATTTACCAATATAAAGGAAAACCAATGTCCCGAAAAAAGAAAAATAACCGCGGCGACGTTAAAATGTAAATAAAATGGATTAAAAAGTGTGACCCACGGAAGTAAGAAAGGAACGAATAGTTCGTGACGTTTACGGTATACACGTGCGCGATCCGCGTGAGATGTGCGATTGTGGCTTCTTTGTATCGATTCGGGCAATAAATTCGCCCGAGAAAGAAGATATATAATCTGCGAGCGGGTGATTTCGAAATTCACCCGCGAGGTCGATGGTGCGACGGTGAAAGAAAAATTGAGTGAGAGAGAGAGAGAGATGAGAGAGAGAGAGAGAGAGAGAGAGAGAGAGAGAGAGAGAGAGAGAGAGAGAGAGAGAGAGAGAGAGAGAGAGAGAGAGAGAGAGAGAGACGAGAGAGAGAGAGAGAGAGAGAGAGAGAGAGAGAGAGAGAGAGAGAGAGAGAGAGAGAGAGAGAGAGAGAGAGAGAGAGAGAGAGAGAGAGAGAGAGAGAGAGAGAGAGAGAGAGAGAGAGAGAGAGAGAGAGAGGAGAGAGAGAGAGAGAGAGAAGAGAGAGAGAGAGAGAGAGAGAGAGAGAGAGAGAGACAGAGAGAGCGAGAGAGAGAGAGACACATACAGAGAGAGAGAGAGACACAACAGAGAGAGAGAGAGAGAGTGAGAGAGAGAGAGTACGTATGAAAAATTGCCTGTGCATGGGATTCTACGTTTCATGGATTTATGCACAGGAGGACGAAGAGGATAACGCTAAGGATCGATGACTGCAGAGGGAGGATCTCTTCACTTTCTCTTTCCAGCGTGTCCGACCTACCGTAAGACGCCGTTTCGCTCCTCAATGAAACGAGAAAAAAAGATAAAAAGCCCGAGAGAGAGAAAGAGAGAGAGACAGAGAGAGAGAGAGAGAGAGAGAGAGAGAGAGAGAGAGAGAGCGCTAGAAGCTTCGACAATGACGTTCGACATTAAACCGAGGCAAAGCGATTAGTGAAAATTCCTCCCCGAAAACGAGTGTATCGAGAAGGAAAATTTTACCACCCACACACAGCCAATTCCTACAAAATTCTCTTCTTCTTTTTGACCTTCACTCGCCACGAGTTCTCAGAGATTCTCAATCTCGTTTATTCAAAGCTCCGGGTCCAAAAATAATCTATTCAAAGATATTCACGCATGAAACGTGCCCCCCCCCCCCCCCCGAAAAAAAAACAAAGCAACGCCCCAAAATCATAGAAATACGGAATCTGATCCAACAATGAACCAAAAAAACAAACAGCAGCAAGGAACATATTTCGTACAGTATAGTCGGATTTTTCTATCGGTATTTTAAAAAGCAAACATTTTCCTTCAAAGCCGCCGCGACCCGTCTGCGGATTTGCGAAAAATAGCCCCCTTCGTATACGCCTTGGTGCGTTCCAAAGTCCCCGACGAGGCTCCGGCGCGTGTCAAGTGTAGCAATCATTAAAAATACGACCGACGGAAAAACGAACTTGATACGCATAGACAGAATGACTGCGATACACCCACACACACACACACCCGCACAACTATATATATATATGAGTGTTTATAGATATACCCCAATATATCTAGGTTCTGTTTATACAGTGGGAAAAAAAAGTATTTGCACACCTCATGTTTTTTCAAATTATCCTTCGAAAAAAAATAAAATGAATTAGAAATGTTAATTTTCAACTTTTAATAATAATTGAAGCCAAATTCGACGATATTGGCGTTTGCTTGACTGAGGTTTTGTCAGTGACTGTACATCTGTTTCAATTGTCCAAAAAAAAAATCTCAATTTTTAAATTTAATTGGTACGTTCAGACCATGTTATTGTCAATAATTTCCCAAAAACTTAATATATATGAAGTTTTCCAATGATTGCTATTAATTCATCGTTGAAAGAGGCGATACTCCTCATTACTTTAATTAATTTCTCGAAAATTACACAGTCGATTTATTTGAAACTTAGCATAATTAATCGCTTGATCCTAAATCTTGATGATATAATATTTTCAGAATTTACGGCGATTTAGTTTCATTCGCTTTGCAACCATTAACGTCGGCAGAAGGTGTTTTCCCATAAGCGACCGTGTTAAATTCATATGTTTATAGCTACTAAGTTGTTTAGTGAAAAATTCGAAAATAATGAATGTATTATTATTCCATCGAGAATTATCATTCGTTAAAGTTTCAAAAATTTTGACAATTTCCTAATATCCATCCAGTGATACCTCAAGTCTTCGTCAGACCACATTTTGTCAACGCGCGCACTACTTCCATCTAAACGAGACTGATCAAGACGGACAATGTGAATGGACAAGAATTTAAGGAGATACGATCATGGAGACGAGACCTAACTTTCGGGCCTGAAATTTTTATATGATGTTGAGGAATACGTTATGCACACTTTGGAAAAATTTGAGCTATATTGACCGTTCAGTTCTTTCGTACTAAAATTGCAAAGTCCGAGCACTTTGAGCTAGTGAAGCACTTCGTCTTATCGAGACAGTCGAATGGAAGTGCGGTGATCACGGTTTTGCTGCTCACGTATCCAACTAAGGTCGTTGGAAAACTGCAATTTGATAAATTAGACATAATAGATATTGTAAAAAATCGAAAATTCGAACTTCACCGTGTAGTTCATGCACTACATTATAAAACGGTTTCAACTTCCGGTTGAATATTATCATAATGATGAAATAGTACCCATAGACTTGCCAACGTCGGGCGTAACAGCTGATTCCTTTGGCAGGCATAACCAAGCTCTGTAGTGAGATTCTGTAAATCGCTAGCAACAGTTTTCGTTGTCGCTGGCTAGCGACAGCCAATCGCATGCACGAACAGAAGAAAGGTAGCCTCTTATTGGCTGTCGCTAGCTAAGGATAACGAAAACGGTCGCTACCGAGTTACAGAATCTCGCTACTGCTTGAAAATCATCGTGAAGACTCCAGAGTCGTTGAGGATCTAATTTTTCAGTTTTTATTAGTAAATATGCAATAAATAAAATATCTACCACAAATTTGGCACTTTGGGATCGATAATATGAATATTCAACATAAATTAACATAAATTAGAACACTCGTGGGGTAACATAAATTTAGTCTCTTTGTTGACCCTGAGGAAGTAGTCGCATCTCCTTAACTTAACTCTTTTTTTATTCTGAAATTTTTTTGGTAAATCCAAAATGATTGTATGTAACTTTTTATCCTCTTAGTAGTTTTACGAAAACCCAGTAGTTTCAGAGTTAGGCTACATTTTACAAATATGGTCGTTATTTGCAAAAAGTTTAATATTTATGCGAAAAAAAATCGTACGAAACTTTTTAAAAAACGAAATTGAAGCTCGTACTCCCCGTTTTAAGTTTTTCAATTTTTTTTCACGAGTCGTGCGCTAAAATTTCAACCCCCAAAAAAAAGCCACAAAACGATCATCTTTCAAGGTGTGTACCGGGTTCAAAAAAAAATCGTAAAGTTTTTTTGGAAAAAAGCTAAATGAAGCCTAAATATGTCCCTTTTGAAACGCCGCTTGATAAATTAAGATATCGTCATTTTTAAAAGAGCGATGAAACTTCTTGTGTGGCTCGGAACCGGGGCGAGTGTTTCCAAACTTTAGGACGTTAGTGTATATGTAATGATTAGGGAACGGAGACAAAACGTATAGTGAGAATCAACCTTAATACGTAAAAATCTGCAAGGGTATACGTTGGCACTCAGGAAATATTAGTATCAATTCTTACGTTTGTACATTCTTTTTTTTTCATTGGTAAAAAAAAATCCATAAAAATTGAATTAGGCTATACATAGGTATATACATGCACCGTGTATATCCAAATGTATGTGTGTGTTTGTGTGTGTGTGCGTATGAACATGTGAATTTCATAATAGGAATAACGAGTTTCGTAACGCGAGGCACTTTTCGCTCTCCGGATGTTCGTGACCGAGGACAAGAGGCGCGGAGGAGAGTGCGGCGAAGACGGCGCGTGCCGTCTGATCTCGATAAAAATTCGCGATACAGAGATCGAGGATCGTAACAGTGAGAATAATGAGAAAACGATCGTTCCTCGTTTCACCGAGTTGGGCACGAAGCTTTGCCCAATATCCGATGAGGAAACGAAGAAAAAAGTGTCGAACAATAAGAGAGCAATTTATCGTCTTCGTCGTGTAATCTCGTCGCCTTGGGACGAGGGTTACAATTGCGGGGAGAACGTTAACGCGGAATCGCGATCAACGATTAACGGGCGTGTCGCGAACATCGCAACGAGATGCCGCAACTACGAAGACAACAACGACGACCACGACGACGAAGACAACGATAATAATCATTTCGTCGATGGAATAATACCGATTAGATACAGAGAACGATTGAACAGTTTGCCCGATGATATTCCGAATGCTTCGCGACAGAGCGTTACGCAAAATTGCCCGAGAAAGTACGAGGAGACGAGGAAAGTCGTGGCCAACGAAAATCCTCGATCCAACGATAGAAGATCGGTATTGAGACACTCGCGAAGCTTTGATTATTATTATTATTATTATTATTATTATTGCGAGACGGGAATGGGTTGCGTTTCCTCGGTTGCGGGCAGCGACGAGAACGACGCTTGCGTTTTGCTCGGTGTGCGAACGTTGACGGAGGAGCACGAGGAGGGCGCGGCGCGAACGAGATTTTCGGAAGGAAAGAACGCGACGAGATACGAGAGATCGACGAGACGGGATCGCGAACGCGCGAGGCTATTGCGGAGACGAGGAATCGGCGCGAGATCGGCCTCGGTTCCGAGACTCGATGTGAGTTTTGTTCGTTTTTTTTTTTTTTTTGCTTTCCCCAACCCAGGGCGCTGGCACCGGTCGATATTTTTTTCTACGTAAAATAATCGCTTTTTTTAGTGTCTTGGTCTGCCATTCGCAGCGATAGCTGTACCCATTACAAAGCTGGTGCGCGCGCACACGGAGAGAATTAAAAAGTAATTTTTTGTCGTGAATTTCACGGTAAAAATTACCCTGATATATTTCAATGTGGTGACGAAGTGAGAAAAGCATAATAATTCGTATGCGACAAGTTTTTTTTTTAACTCACGTTACAGAAAATTTCAAATACGTAGCTAAAATTTTACTATACAAGAAGGGTAGCGCGCACGATAATTTTTACCGAGAGCACAATACATTTTCCTATAACACTCGTTAAATTTTATAATAAATCTTAAAATAACTGTTGTAAAGACGATACTTTTTTATAGACATTTTTGAAAGGCATAAAATAATAAAATGCACAGTAAAATTTCGCTGATATTATATATTTTTTAAATTTAAGCTTTGCGTATTTTGTTACACATGAAAATTTACTAGAAAATCTGGTAAAATGTTGTATCTGAAGAAGAAATTTTATTTTATTTTCGTGAAAATCTGTGTTTTTTACTCAGTAATAATAAGCGAAGTTTCAGGGTTGTCATCTGGTTACCGTCACTGCACGGTAATTTTTAACATTTAATTCTCTCCGTGCAGGGGCTATGTATCCGCGATACCGATCATTTTTTATTTTCTTGATTTTTTTTTTTTTTAATTGTATCCCATGACAGGAATATCCACACTAAATATTTCCCTCTTCCCTTTTAGGAGTTATAATTTTCCAAAAAATGTCGATTTCGGAAGTTTTGGAAACGTTTAAACGCTGATAACTCCTGAACTAATTGAGATATCGTATATTTTATTTCGAAAAACGTGCCGAATCAACGCAAATTATCGCCTCCCCACCTCCCACCCCCCCCCCCCCCCCCCCCCCAAGCATGTGACGCATTGTTTCTCCGCTCCTTATATACGTAAATGCGAATATATTCTATACACATATTTATATATGTATATATAAAATACAAGTCCACGGATGACGGTGCCTGGCACCAAGAAAGATAAGACAAAAAAAGGAAAAGCCGCTAAATACCGAGACACGAAACCATCGGACTCGAAGAAATCGTAAAATAAATTTCCGTAATAACGTAGCGCGCGCGGCGTTTGCTGCGCTTGAAAATTGAGTGAGCATTGGGTAGTGCCTGCAACCTTTCAACCTTTCAACCCCCCCCCCCCCCCCCGCCTCGGGGGTTGAAAGAGAATGGCATCGGCAGCGGGGGGGGGGTTTCCTTTGACAAGACCGGGACTCTATTCTAGGGAATACGAGGTTATATATATTGTCAAAAAGTTATTGCAATTATATAATAACATTAAATATTACTAGTATATATACGAGTATGTACCCGTGTAAAGTATAGAGCCGCATAAAATTATATATTTATTAGTCTGTTCCACTTTTTTTTATTTGTGAAACTGTTTAAAAAGATGTGATGGAATCATTCATTTGTGTGGTAAATATATGTATATATACATATATTCATCACACAAATTAATAAATAAACAAAAAATAGAACAGGCTACTAAATATGAGTATTTAATATATATACATTTATGTGTATAAGAACGAAATAGACATCGAATTATTAAAATTCGATTTTTTTGTTTATGAAACTGTTTAAAAAAATATGATAAGAACAATTGATTTGTTTAGTGAATATATATACACACACACACACACACATATACTACACAAATAAATGGTTCTTATCATATATTCTTTTTCATTTTCATGAACAAAAAAAGAAGTTTGAATTGCTAAAAAAATAACACTTATCATTTTTTTAACAGTCTCGTAAACAAAAAAATCGCATTTGAATGAATCGATTTTCTCGTAAATTCTCGTAAATCGATCGCTATTTTTTTCTTTTTTCACGTTTGCATACATGGAAAAGAAAAAAGAAAAAATCGAATGTTAATAATTCGATTTTGAATTTCAATAATTCGATCGGTATAAATATATATATATATATATATATATATATATATATATATATATATATATATACAGTAGAGCGTCGATTATCCGAATGGCGATTTGGGTTACCCAAAGTATCAATTATCTAAACAATAATATATATATTACGGTAATGGAGTGGTACGAAACTCAGCCTGAATGTTGTTAAATGCAACTTCTTCTTCTAAAACGATTGCGAGATTCGGCAGCAAAGAAACGAGCTTCCGTTGTGAAGCAGAAGAAATTCGTCGACTTTTTCAAAAATGAATAGACAAGAACTCAAAGATATACGAATGATGATTATTTTTAGATACATATTTAACTTCGTTCTATATCGTTAAATTATACAATGGTTATTTGCAATTCACTAAAAATGTACTTGTATTATTAGCATATTAATGTTCATTATATTTTTAAATATATATATGTATTTATTATCATATTGAAAGAATCAACGTTTTTTTTTTCGCCCACGGAATATTGCTGTTCGGTTATCCGAATTTTCGATTATCGAAAAGGCGCCCGATCCCAATTGATTATCCCAGATAATCGACGCTCTACTGTACATGTAAAAGAAAAAAATTTACGATCGAATTATGAAAATTCATTTTTTTTTCTTATGAGACTGTTTGAAAAAAATAATAATTATTATTTTTCTTTAACAATTCAAACTTCTTTCAATTCAATATATATGTATGTATACACTTTAAAATCTATTACAAATTAATAAATCCGGCCATTTTCCGAGGGGCACCGGTCTCGTTCTTTGACCGTACAGTGCAGTCCGACACAACAGAACACAGTAGTCAACTAATCAAATTAGGGCCACGTTTGCCCTCCTATACACTTTGGAAATGTATGAATCCGGCTGTACCCCACACACACCCACACACACATACATATAAAATAGCTTTATACAAAACGGATTGATCGGAGCAGAGCAGCTCGCCTCTGCGTCAACGATGATGCGATGTTTGTTTGAATTAGAATGCACGCGCACACGCATACACACATGTGTGCATATTTATCTTTATAATAGGAGCGGAGATCTATAGCGTGCCCTCCGGCCCCACGCCGTGATCACCCGTCAACGTGTCCGTCACGCATTCCAACGATGCCGGCTATTTTAAGATCTCGCGCGTATAGTTCATCGGAGACTCGCGGTGCATTTATATATATGAGTACTCATATACACGCACATATATATGTATATATGTATTAATGTATGTATGTATGTATAGATCGTACAGTGCCACGTAGTACCACATTGGGCGACTTATACGTATAGTCATCGTCTAACTGAGCAATTTACTGCAGGGACAATATTCGTATATTATGCGAATGTTGCCAAACGTTCGAGCGAACGTTAGAGACAGGCTCGTGCTGGGATTTTACGAACAGCTACATACATAGCCTGGACAAGTTCGAGTTAAAAAAAATTGAAATATATTGATAAGCAACGAAGTTATGTTTATTTGAACAAAGCGCCGCCGTTACTGAATGGCGAATCGCTGTAGCTGGTTCTGACCACTAGACTCGTCGGTTATGAAAAATACAAACATGTGCTCTGAGTATGATAATGAAACTATCGTATGACAAGCTACTGTTTTGGATTTTTCAAAGTTACGAAGATGACAAGCTGTAGAAAAAAAAAACGTTCGGATTTCGACGAAAAATAACTTTAATTCCCTCTCTCTCTCTCTTTCTTCTTCTTTCCCACAACCGGATGCCCAAGAATTTCAAAAATAAATCAAAGAATTAAGTAGAAATTTGAATGGAAGGAGCATTAGATGTATTCGAGCTGGATTTTTGCGGTGCAATTAAATGAATGACGGTTCGACGCGGGGGTAGTAAACTCCGTATACCCCACTTACATACTCACTGCTCGGTGTACAACGTGCATATTACGTAAGTGAATGGCTTCTCTATACCGTATGCACCTTTAAGGCGTCCGACCTGGATAATGCGAACTACACTCCGGGCCTACACGAGGCGCGCACACACGTTCTCTTTCCCTATCTCTTCACTACCTTCTCGCTCTTATACTGTTTCCCTTTCTCTGCTTGGCTCTCTTTACCGCCCTCTCGGGCCTATATATATATACATATATATATATATATATATATATATATATATATATATATATACACATATATATACACTCGCAATTTCATGTGTGCTCGAGCGAATTGCATTTTGACGCACGAGAAGTTTGCGTTTTAGTATATACGTACATATTTCGAGTGAAATCGATTTTTAAGACTCCAATTCTCCACGAAGAATACCTCTTACGAATTTCCTCGTATATTTTCCCATGCAACAATTTTCCAAATCGAAAATCACGCAATTGCCGAATTTGATTATCCATAAGCAACGGCAAATTCGCAATTTATATTCGAAATATACAACGAGGACTGACGGATGCGCAGTCGGGGTTCAGCTCCGGTGATACTTCGAGTTAAGGCCTCAGGCCGCTCTAGGATTCTCTAAAAATTGATTTTTTTTTTGTTAAAAATGTACCTTAGTACCCATAAAATTATATTCCAAAAGATGATGAGTGTGAAAAAACCCAAATTCACAATTACGATGTTATTCGAAAAACATAAAGCTCCTTATAAAATCGTAGTGTTTTCTAACGATAAATATAATTGTATGCAAGCATTGGTGGTCCATCAGTCAAAACTACTAATTATCACAATTCAAAAAATCGACATTCTTCTTTATCAAATTACTCAAGTATCAATGTATTCCGATGACAAATGTTTGAAAATAGTTTTCCACTACAAAGAAAGTGATTGCAATTACTAAAAGCATATAACTCATTTTTGTACTATTCCACATTGTAAGTTCTATGCAAGTTGGGAAAGTATACTCTTCAATTTCATTTTTCCACTCGTTTTTCTTCATTCGTTTTTTTTCAATATATATATATATATCGAAACACTTCACCGATAATGACGATTAATTACACTGGAAAAACGCGTTCGCATAATCTCTTTCCTCGTTACGATCTTGCGATACGCGAGACCGCGCCGACTTTGTTAACTAAACAATACGGCGCGTCCTCTAGTATACGCGAATTTCTTTTATTCAGAATTTACCCTGAACACGAGTTCTGTATACCTCATCACTTCCTCGAGTCTGTTATCGTGTGCTTATATATATATATATATGCATGGAAAAATTACGGCCACAAGACTCAATCGCAAAAGTGACTCTTCCGCTTCACATCGTTCGACGTTATTTCGAAAACAGATACTTCCGGTTGGGTTAGAGGCACAAAATAGTAATATAGAAAATATTACTGAATCGCGTTTGCTGATGTTCCCATTGATTCTTTTTTTTTTCTATGCAATTGTAGGAAATTCTGAACTTATTTATCGTCCAGAAAATCTCTAGGCATCTTTTTTTTACCAATTATGAGGTAAACAAAAAAACATATTTTGTAATTATAGTGTATGATTTAACAATAATAAATACATTATGATAATATATAAAATAATAAGGAATTATCAATTGTAGAGTAATAAATTATTATTATTATTAATATATATATAAATGAAATAATATTGATTATAAATAATTGTACAATTATATAAACATTATTACATATAATATAATAAAAAATAAACATACAATGATAAAGAATAAAACAAAACAAACAATAATAACTAATCTTTTTGGCATTTAGTTTATCGTAAGAAATATTGGGGGAATTTTTTTTTCAAAAGTGGATCGCGACGTCAAGGAGAATTTCAGGTTGAGTGATATAATTAATAAAAATTCCGCTCACGATTCTCCCCATTTTCTCTCCGGTGCGACTAAAGTACTCGAGTTTAGAACTCACGCATTCACCGATGTGCGACATCCCGTCAATGGTAATAACCACTGAGAGAGGGAGAGAGAAACAGAAAGAGAGAGAGAGAGAGAGAGAGAGAGAGAGAGCGAGAGAGAGAGAGAGAGAGAGAGAGAGAGAGAGAGAGAGAGAGAGGAGGTAAAGCCACATCTTTTTAACGGTATTCGAAAAAGGCGTCCCGTTTAAACTCCAATAGGGGAGTGATGGAAAGAACGAAAAGTGCGTCGATGTCTCTTCGCGTTGGAATGTCGACCCCGATGACGTGCCCTCGCGGATGTCTGTTTGTTTTTTCTCCTTTTATTTCGTTCCACGACGAGAGTATAGTCGCGCAAAATAATGATCGACTTTTTGTTCGTGGTCATCGTCACTTCCACAATTACTCGGCTAGCCATCGGTATACATAATTTTGAAAGAGAGAAAAAATTTGCACAATCGTTATTGGGACGAAAACGAGGTTTATTCGATTAATGAAAGATCCGTGCGGAAAATTGGCAGGATATATACCTAATAGAATTCGGGGCCTTCAATGGATTATTTGTGGATTCCATAGTAGGGTTTTCCATAAAAGAGCCGGACCGGGCCCCGAATTCGTGGCATAATAATTAACGAGATTGATTAAATATAATAATTAAACTATGCGTTTAGTAGACGAGCTGTGATGCCCTGTCAAAATATGCGACAAAATTCTAAGTGCTTAATTCCAAGCACAAACAAACGCACGTACACGTATGGCTGCAATAATTTGTCATGAAGCACCGTTGAGGCAATTTCAAAGGCCCTGGTTATTTTGCCTTCAATGGCCCCTTGATAGCAAAGTGTGACCGGCCACTTCATGGCCCATGTGAGGATTCCAGACTAAGGGTCTCAATGAAGTTTGGGAAAATTAAGATGGGCCTGATCAAAGCCCGAACTCAATTTCCGCACGGGGAATTGCTAAGGGAGAGAGATTGTGACGAGGAAAGAATGAAACGAGTTTTCTCAACGCCCACGGCTCGTCGTTTCGTCGTCACGATTCCGTTTTTGGATCATCATCCAAACCGCCTGGGAATTTAACGCCGAGCAGAAATACGCTCGCGTGCACGCAACACTACGAACACTTTCAAACATACCGCGAGCTTATGGGCTCGCCCTGAGGTTTATCTCGTGTACTTTTCGGAATTACATGATAGAAGCGTTGATATGGAGCGAGTCAGGAACACCCGAAGGCTCACATAGCCGTTGAAACATGAGATGAACCGTAAAAACAAAGCGGAAAAAAATTAATAAGTAAAGAAAAAGTATCATCCGAAAGCGGATCACAATTCTGTGAATGCACTTATTTCGTGCCACTTTAAGGAATAAAAAGTCAAAGTAGAAAGAAAAATGTACAAGATACTGTGGCGAATGAAGACAGATCGAGTTTACATAATTAATATATACGTTGTGTATATAATCGTATATATAATCGTGTATATAATCTTATAAATTCTATATGGTAATATAATTTATACACGAATTATATAAACTCCGTTTTTTTTTTTCGTCTCCTAAAACAAAGGATTGCCAAGACATTTCTTTTTTTTCGAAACTTTGAAATGCCACAAAAGTCGTTCAAGCAAAACAAATCTTTCGTACATTTCTCCTCTATCGCATGAAACCTGAGAGAGAGCGAGAGAGAGAGAGAGAGAAAGAGAGAGAGAGAGAGAGAGAGAGAGAGAGAGAGAGAGAGAGAGAGAGAGAGGAGAGAGAGAGAGAGAGAGAGAGAGAGAGAGAGAAATAGAGTGAGTGAGAGAGTGAGTGAGAGAGAAAGAGAGATAGAGTGAGAGGGAGGGAGAGAGAGAGAAGCGGGCATCGTGAGTAGAATTTTTCTGATTATATCAGTGGTTCGTAATTCTTCGTGACCCCCAATCCACTTTTCTCAGCACGGAAGAAGAAGAAAAAAAAACAAATATCTTTCAACGAGTTGTTTTTTACAAATATCCAAGGATAAAAAGAATGTGAGACCAGACTAGAATTACTAACGAGTCTCGCACACGGTGTATATATATATATATATATATATATATATCCATTCCAGCATTTCGGGACGAAGAATGTTCGACTGAAGGGTTACTTGATAAAAAAAAAAAGTTACCTAGGTTACCCGAGAATGAAACTGATCCGAGCAAAAATGTGTTGCTTAAAAAACCACTGCCAAAGGATACGTTGCCTATGAAAGTTGATGAAAAATTAAAAACCTACGTCGCCAATTTCTAATTAACTTTTTTCTTTTCTGCCATTTTTCTTTGTGAAATATATTTTTTTTTTTTTTTCATTTTTTCTATCCTTTATGCAGTGATTAAGAAATTATGCAAAAGGATATTCGCGAATACTCAAACAATATATATACACTGCCGGCCAAAAGTTTGGATACACTAGTTGAAATTTCTTACAGTACTAAAAGTTAAATAGCAGACTCAAAAATAAAGATAATCGAATTTCCCAAGTAGCGTTTTAAAGAGGATAAATTTACCTTTATTTTGCTTTTTTAGAAAATTCTTTACGATCTTTTTTCGCCCCGGTACGCACCTTTGAACGTGGCCATTTTTCGGCTATTTTTTGGCCATCGAAAATTAACTACAAAGTTTGTGGAAAATTGTTCCCTCGGTTTTTTTTTCATGGTAAACTTAAAAAGAATATCAAAACCTACATTTTTGTTTTTGAGAAAGACTCGTACGATTTTTCGTCGCTCCAGTATTGCATTTTTAGCTAAAAAATACATGTTTTAGAAGGAAAGGCGTTATCGAAGAACTGTAGGGTTTCAGAGGAAATGTCAAAAGGGTAAAAAGTTGCATAAGTTTACACTAGAGTGGATAGAATTTTTTCCAAATTTTTTTTACCATTTTTTAGTGGAACTTTGATAAGTAGAGAGGCTCCACTTGGGAATTATGGGGTCTAGAACAATATATTAAGAAAGAAATTTGTTTACATTTTTATGTTTAATTAACTACAATTTTTTAATTTTTTTTATTTTTGAAAATAAAAATTAAAAAAAAAAATCTAAAAAAATTGTAGTTAATTTAAAAAAAATCTAAACAAATGTCCGTTCTTAATATATTGTTCTAGACCCCATAATTCCCAAGTGGAGCCTCTCCACTCATCAAAGTTCCAGCCAAAAATGCAAAAAAAAATGTAAAAAAAAATTTCTGAAAAAATTCTAGCCACTCCAGTGTGAACCCGTGTAACTTTTTAGCCTCTTGACATTTCCTCTGAAACCGTATAGTTCTTCGATGACGCCTTTTTTTTTTTACTAAAACATGTCTTTTTTAGCTAAAAATGAAATACTGGAGCGAAAAAAAATCCTTCGAGACTTAAAAAAAAAAAAAATGTAGGTTTTGATATCCTTTTTAAGTTTACCATGGACAAAACCGAGGAGAAAATTTTCCACATACTTGGCAGTTAATTTTCGACGGCCAAAAAATAGCCGAAAAATGTCCACGTTCGAAAGTGCGTACCGGGACGAAAAAAAATCGTAAAGAATTTTCTAAAAAAGCAAAATAAAGGTAAATTTGTCCTCTTTAAAACGCCGCTTGGGAAATTCAATTATCTTTATTTTTAAGTCCGCTATATAACTTTTAGTGCGGTAAGAAATTTCGACTGATGTATTCAAACTTTTGACCGGCAGTGTATATAGATCAGATTATGTGAATCAGGTATAATCAAAATATCGTATCAATTTTCATCACCGGTGCGATAAAAAATAATTGAAATAATTTTCAATTACTCTAACATAACGAATAATAGAATTATTATAACAATTTATATAAAAACAGACATTAACAAAGTGCCGAGTCAATTTTCTCCACCAAACGAAAACAAAAAAAAACAACATTGAAATAAAAAATAATTAAACTATAATAATTAAAATTAAACATAACTGAATTATTATAATAAATTAAATAAAAAAATCATTCAATCGTTGTAATAATTGAAGTTGTCAAATTCGTTCTTTTTTTCTTCACTTTTCCGCTCCAGCATATACTTCGAAAGATGTGTAAAAAAAAAAATCGATGACATTGGCACTTGTCATTTCCACGATGTATTTAATTGACGAATCGATCGGTCGATTATTCCCAGTTACAAAACGAATTTTCTCACGACAAGAACGATTAGTCGGGATTATGATAATGAAAGCTGCCTCGGAGTCAAGTCTGGAATCTAACGGCGCCACGTGAACGTACATTCTTTCCCCCCCGTCAATAATAACACGGTGTCCACTTTATATCACGCATATACATATATATATATATATAAGAGAGACATTCCAATCGTCGATTGCGAACGGGCGCGGTCTTTCTGCCATTTTTATTCTTCCACTTCGCGCTCACCACGATCGCGCAACAAATACTCTTTGCATAAATCGACATTTGACCAACGCGAAAGGACGCAGCTGGTGGCATTCGAGGCGAAAAGCGCAGCGAGTTAAGCCCATTTCTTTGCGAGCTGGAAATATGTATGTCGTACCGTCCACATTCGACCTTCCATCGATTATTATCGCTTGTGGTTGCGAGCCTGAAGAATATGTAGAGAGGAAAAGTAACCTCAGCTGTCACGTGGGACGATCGAACGCATTGTGAGGACGTTCTTGAAGGATTTTCATCAGACTATATCAAGGATCTATTGTTCCCACTCTTTGTCTCTTGCGCTATCCGGCTTTTTGCAAGCATTGCGCGTTAGAGCTTGCGCAACGCGGAATAAGATATGAGAATTTTCTGGTCTCGATTCGATTGGATAAAAATTTTTTATCAGGCGGACTTTTTTTTAGACAAAGAACGCTCTCCTGATTCGAAATGGGGTTGGGCGATGAGAGGAGTAAAAAAATTCTTGACTAACAAACGATTTTACATCGAATCGGACATCGGCCAATACATTTGAGGAAATAATTTTTTTTTAATGGTCGTCATCCGTAAGAATGAAAAATTTTCATTCTTCATTCCAACCGGTTGACACGAGCTTCAAGTATCTAATCGTATTGAGATGGCAACAACCCGATCGATGCAAAAACGTCCGCTGATCACGAATTTTCCAGACCCAAGTCTGGACCCAAAACCAGAAGGAAAAATTTCTCTCCTAACGGGAGTTGCAACCTGGCGATGATGGACAGAGAGAGAAGCCCATGATATTTACAAAAAATGACATTGCTAAAGATAAAATAATAAAATTCCCTATAGTTTATTGATACCGCAATCATAATATGATTAACATAACGCTAAGCGAAAAGTACATCTCAATATATACGATTTGGACGGCGTGTTTGACTACCTATTGTTGCCGAAATAATTATGAAATATTGTAAAAGGCTTGACAATATAGATATGGTTGATTCAGTGCTGTCACAAAATCGGCGACAATTTTTTACTTGTAACGAAGCCGTGAATCATTTACACCTGGAGCGAGCACAGCTTGGTAGTTTTGAGAACTAGGCGTTTTTTTTTTTTTTTTTACAAACTGTTGCATTGCAAAAGTAGGATATTAGTTCGACACTTCTTCTTGTAGTTCACCTTCTGCTCTTGTACACGGAGAGAATTAAATGTTAAAAATTACCGTGCAGTAACGGTAACCAGATGACAACCCTGAAACTTCGCTTATTATTACTGAGTTAAACACAGATTTTCACGAAAATAAAATAAAATTTCTTCTTCAGATAGAACATTTTACCAGATTTTCTAGTAAATTTTCATGTGTAACAAAATACGCAAAACTTAAATTTAAAAAATATATAATATCAGCGAAATTTTACTGTGCATTTTATTATTTTATGCCTTTCAAAAATGTCTATAAAAAAGTATCGTCTTTATAACAGTTATTTTAAGATTTATTATAAAATTTAATGAGTGTTATAGGAAAATGTATTGTGCTCTCGGTAAAAATTATCGTGCGCGCTACCCTTCTTGTATAGTAAAATTTTAGCTACGTATTTGAAATTTTCTGTAACGTGAGTTAAAAAAAAACTTGTCGCATACGAATTATTATGCTTTTCTCACTTGTCACCACATTGAAATATATCACGGTAATTTTTACCGTGAAATTCACGACAAAAATTACTTTTTAATTCTCTCCGTGTAGGATGCATACGACATACATACAGCAGGTCGTATCATATAATATGGTACAAATCACTATAAACATCGTCGCAAATCACAAGCAACATTTCTTATCAATGTATACACCCTTGGCCAAAAGTATAAAGCACCCTGGAATTTTTCTATCCCGACAAAAAATCGAACATCTCGACGAAAAAAAATAGTAAACCAATTTACCAAACGAGAGTTTGAAGAGGACAAAGCCAGCTTCATTTTTTTCATTTTTATTATTTATTTTGCGATTTTTTTTTGTATCCGGTACGTCATTTTGAAAATGCCGATTTCTCACGGTTTTCGCACTTTGCAGAATGGCGTGCTGGACTTAAAAAAAAAAATCTCACCATTTACTAATAAGATCATTGAAAAGGACACCGTTAGCTTTAGTTTGGATGTTAAAAAAAGTTTTTGCGATTTTTTTTCCGCAGAGTTATCTAGTTTTTTCTTGAAAAACGTTAGTTTTGCTAAAAGCCGATAGCGGCGTAACTTGAAAACTATGAGGTTTGGAATATTTAGTCTACGGAGTAAAAAGCTGTATTCTGTTATTTTGGAGTTGCTAAATTTTTTTTTTTTCTTTTCCAATATTTCTTTGTATCGCTATTTTTCGTTGATAGTCGACGATTTAATTCGTATCGACTACCATCCGTTTCGTACGACGTACAAATTCAATTATGTACCTTTTCTCCTCTTGATATTTTCATTAAAACATCTTTGTTTCAAAATAACGGTAATAAATTAATGAGACAAATCGTCGACTATCAAGCAAAACTAGCTATACGAAGAAATTTTGACTCCAAAATAAGAAAATACAATGTTTTACTTCTTAAACTAAATATTCCAAACCTCATAGTTTTCAAGTTACGCCGCACGATACCGGCTTTTCGGAAACCTGCCGTTTTTTTTTTTTCAAGAAAAAACTAGATTACTCTGCAAATGAAAATCGCAAATTAAAAAAAAAAGACACTAAAGCTAACCGTTTGCTTTTCAAAGATCTTATCACTAAATGGTAAGATTACTATTTTTTCGAAGTCCAGCACGCGATTCTGCAAAGTGCGAAAATCGTGAAAAACCGGCATTTTCAAAATGACATACCGCGGGTACAAAAAAATCGCAAAAATAATAATAAAAAAATTAAAATGAAACTGGCTCTGTCTACTTCGAAACATCGTTTGGTAAATTGGTTTACGATTTTTTTTGCCAAGATATTCGATTTTTTGTCCGTATAGAACAATTACAGGGTGCCTTATACTTTTGGCCAAGAGTGTATATATAAATATATATTAGTCCTGTTCGCTATTAGGGTCTTGGGGGGAGTTAATTATTGACAGTGTAAGGGAATATCCATTTTATGAAAACCTATATTATATAGCATTGAACAATGAACGTATGCTTGTAAGATTGGTACTTGCGGTTAAGATATAAGCATAATTTATGCAAACAGCATACATTTATCTCAGTATGATGATGATTAAGCAGAGAATAAAAGATAATCTGGCCGAAGGCTTCATTCATTTTCTCCTATAAACATACCATTGTCTGTCGTACACATTACAATAAAAATGCATTCATTCAGACTGGCAAAGATCGAGGAGACAATGAATCAATTTTTACCAGACCGACACCTCATCCCAATGAATGACAAAACGACGCGACGACGATAATCAACTTTTGCCCTCGTCCTCCCCGCCCAATCCTCATCGCAAAAAGGACCAAGGACACGTCGAAGGAAACTTCGCCACGATCAATGCGTTTGACTCGCCTGAATGCCAATACTTAAGAGAAGAAAAAAGTCATTCGACTCTCGTTCGTGGAACGGTCGTTTCAATGGAATTTTTTTCATTATTTTTTATTCAATGGATAACCTACCTTTTCTCAGGAATTCCAATAAACTCGTCACGTAACCGCCTAAAGATCTCAAAACACCGAGAAGGTCAGGATTTTCCGAATACTCTCCTGACTGTACGAAAAGCTTGGGCGGCCAGTTATTCCTAAAACGATTTACAGCTCGATACTTACGTAACGAGCAGTCACGTAACGTGAAAAGACACACCGCCCGCACCTCAACTCCTTAATACCATCGACTTTTCTCTCTTTTCGTGTACAGCAGGCCAAGCCGTTTCACAATTTTCTATCATAAGGAATTTGTATTTTGCAAGTATCATCAATATTTTCTCTCTTTATTTTTTCTTTACGTAAAATTTCTCAAATCTTCGAAAATGGTTAAGTTTCGATGCATGACGAAGATTCATTTGAACAGGGCGCCAGAACCCTTAATATATATATTAGATGAAGTAAAAAGTTCTGTGCGTTTTGAGTCAAATATGCGCCGTTTTGTTCGATAACTTTTGTCCATTTTGAAGGCAATTTCATAATTCCGCGATTGAAGAAGTCCTCGTCCCTATTGGTAAAAAAAAAACTTGACCAGCTCATTTTCACAAGCCTCTCTTGAGGTCAGTTTTGTACCATCAAGAAAATTTTGCAAATGCTTGAAAAGATGATAATCGCTTTGTGTCAGGTCTGGACTATACGGCGGGTGCGATAGAACCTCCCATCCAAGCTCTTTGGAGCTTCTCGCGCGTCGCTAAAGATGCGTGCGGCCTGGCGTTGTCTTGATGGAACACAATACCCTTCCTATTGGCCAATTCTGGCCGCTTCTGGTCGATCGCCTGCTTCAATCTGGTCAGTTGTTGACAGTAGAGGTCCGAATTGAGTGTTTGGCCCGATGGGAGCAGCTCATAGTGGATGATTCCCTTCCAGTCCCACCAAACACACAGCAAAACCTTCTTGGCCGTTAATCCGGGCTTGGCGATTGTTTGGGCCGGCTCACCGCGATTGGACCACGATCTTTTTCGGCTGTTGTTCTCGTATGTGACCCAATTTTCATCGCCAGTCACCACCCGCTTCAAAAATGGGTCGATGTCGTTACGTTTCAGCAAAGAATCGCAGGCATCAATTCGGTCCAAAAGGTTCTTTTGCGTCAATTCGTGTGGCACCCATACATCGAGCTTCTTCTTGAGACCAGCCTTATGCAAATGGTTCCAAACGGTTTTCTGGCTAATCTTCAGTTCCTGGGCAATGGAATAAGTGCTCACGTGCCGGTCCGACTGGACGATTTCCATGATTTTATCGACATTTTCGACGATTGGCCTACCAGAGCGTGCCTCATCTTCGACGTCCATATTAGCAGAACGGAATCGTTGAAACCACCGCTTTGCTGTTGCATTCGATACTGTATTGGGTTCATAAACAGCACAAATTTTTTTGGCTGCCTGCTCCGCCTTTTCACCTTGGTCGTAGTGGTACCGAAGAATGTATCGAATTTTCTCTTTTTTTACCTCCATTTTGGAACGCTGTAACACACAACTGGCTTCACCAAATACAAAACTGTCAAAGAACTTTTTTTGAAGAGTAATGTCACCTTTAAATCGCCGTATAGTATGACCCGATGCGATGTATACATCGTGAGATATGGCTCACTAAAGACATCTAGCGGAAAACGCTCAGAACTTTTTACTTCGCCCAATATATATATCTAGCTCTGCCCACGACTTCGCACGTACAGAGTTTCGAAAACTTTAAAGCAATATTCTAGTCTAGACATTTGAAAAATCGATTTTTTTTTCGGCTTTTCTTAAACTATAAACTTAAAAATATGTTCTCAAAAGAAAATATAGGCCTCTGGACTAAGATAGTGCCTTAAATTAACATATATTTTGATCGAGTAACCCGATTGCGATGAAATAAAACCTAAAAGTTACTTCAAGTTAAGCCCTACATTTTTCTGAAAACTTCATCCAGATTGGGTCAGTAATTTTTACGTAATACGTGCACAAGCAAACAGACAAACAAGCAAAGTTTACAATTTTATTATATGTATAGATATATATATTAATACATTCAAGTAAATAGATGAGATCAATAAAAAGTCATGGAATTCCCAAACGTTAACGGTGAACAAATCATTTGTTGCTGAAGCCGACAGCTTAACCCTTTAAGCAATTCATCAAAGTCTCTAAGGTACAACAGAGCCGCACCAACCCCTCTAATGGGGCACTCACAACTCGTTACCGGTCATGTGGCTCTATTTTGACGTTGCGAACACGTTCCCCAGGAACTGGATGAGAGAGAGAGAGAGAGAGAGAGAGAGAGAGAGAGAGAGAGAGAGAGAGAGAGAGAGAGAGAGGGAAAGAGTAAGAGAGAAAGCGAAAGAACCGGGCGTTGCGAATTCTTGGCACACGCTATAGGGCAAGCCCCCAAAAAGAATCACGATCACGGGACCCCCTCCATTAGTTCCTTGTATTATTTTTGTGCCCTCCTACGTCCCTAGCTTTTTCACTCTATCGGGTACGGTAATTACAACGAATAGCAATGAATTACAGGGCCCTGAGCGACCACTCGCAAAAAGAATGAAACGCCTTCGTTTAATATTTCTCGTTCGGTAGAGATTTTTATTCTCTTGCCATTCGCGCGCGAGTGCTGCAGCTCTAGAGCACAATTGCAAAGCGCAGCTGTTTGCACGAGGGTCTTGTTATAACGAATGGAAGAAAATATTTTAAAAATCAACATGTCGCCAAGAGTATCGCACATTTTGTGCCGCGTGATTTTTCCTCGATGGCCCGGCTTCCTGTTACACGCGAAGGGCACGCCCGCAGAACAGCAGATGTCCGATTCCTTGCCCTTTGTAATTTCCTAACCCTTGGTCCTGAAAACCAGGCCTCTTTTTATCGCCCCTCACCATATACACAAAATATGGACGGAAATATGAACCCGGACCTTTCCCCGTTACTTATGTGTAACAATTCCTTTCTTCTAATGTCATTTATTTTAAGTTCTTTTTTTCAATACTCTTTGCGATTTAGCTTGACGAAAATTTAGTAAGAAAACATTTTTTTTTTCTGAAAGTCTTCCTTTTCATCTCCCTCTCTCTCTCTCTTATTCTTTCTTTCTCTCTCGCTCTTTCTCTCTGATTGGAGAGATCAGAATGATTGGGAATTTGATTGGATGATAACCCTATTTCTGCACGGAGAGAATTAAAAAGTAATTTTTGTCGTGAATTTCACGGTAAGAATTACCGTGATATATTTCAATGTGGTGACAAGTGAGAAAAGCATAATAATTCGTATGCGACAAGTTTTTTTTTAACTTACGTTACAGAAAATTTCAAATACGTAGGTAAAATTTTACTATACAAGCAGGGTAGCGCGCACGATCATTTTTACCGAGAGCACAATACATTTTCCTATAACACTCATTAAATTGTATAATAAATCTTAAAATAACTGTTATAAAGACGATATTTTTTTATAGACATTTCTGAAAGGCATAAAATAATAAAATGCACAGTAAAATTTCGCTGATATTATATATTTTTTAAATTTAAGTTTTGCGTATTTTGTTACACATGAAAATTTACTAGAAAATCTCGTAAAATGTTCTATCTGAAGAAGAAATTTTATTTTATTTTCGTGAAAATCTGTGTTTTACTCAGTAATAATAAGCGAAGTTTCAGGGTTGTCATCTGGTTACCGTTACTGCACGGTAATTTTTAACATTTAATTCTCTCCGTGTGAAGGAGCAAGCCATACATTTAACAAAGACAGCAAACTCTCGGCTCTACCAACTTGATATGTTGAAATTTTCTTCCGAAAGACGTAAGGACTAGTCTCAGTCTTGATTTTGCCTGTATTTGACTAATGTTCCTGTCTAATTTAAGGAATAGCAGAAGAATACAACAACGCTTGATATTAAAAAATCGGCAAAATTCTTGAAAATTTGAGGCATGATAGTTCTTGATAGAATAATAATACAAGAATTATTTTAAAAATTTCAATAAATGATTGAGTAGTTATAAACATATGAATGTAACACGGTCGTTTATGGGAAAACAACTTCTGCAGACGTCAATGGTTGCAAAACGAATGAAACTAAATCGCCGTAAATTCTGACAACATTATATCATCAAGATTTAGGATCAAGCGATTATGCTAAGTTAAAAATAAATCGACTGAGTAATTGTCGAGAAATTAATTAAAGTAATGAGGAGTATCGCCTTTTTCAACGATGAATTGATAGCAATCATTGGAAAATGCAATATATATATATTGAGTTTTTGAGTAATTATTGATAATATTAAGATGATATAAACGTATTAATAAAATTTTAAAATTAAAAATTTTTTTTGTTCAACAGTTGAAACAGATGTACAGTTACTGATAAAACCTCAGTCAAGTACACGCCAATATCGTCGAATTTGATTTGAATTATTATTGAAAGTGGAAAATTAACATTTCTAAGTGTTAATTGATTATTAAATTAGCTATTTGTAAGGCTAAACAGATACGACTTGATCTAGACGTGTAAATCAACGATTCGCCCATTTTCGATTAACTTTTTGCCCGACGGACCATCCAGTAATACCTCAAACTCGTACATGCGATATATCTTCGATGTGACATTGAGCATGTGACACCACACTGGGCAAAGCTCACTTGGCTGAGATTCCATTCAAGAAGAAAATACTTCATGATAGCACCTAATTGCCGAGGTCCTCCGCACCGCAAGATCAGCATATCTCAGGTTTTTTTTTTTTTCAAAATGTTAGAAGAGACTGCATGGTCTTAAGGAAAAACTTGAAGGCCATACGAATACCGCGTTTCCGTAAGGAATATTTAAGACATTCCTTTTATATCGCTGCGGCATATTTTTATAATGAACTTCCCCCAACGTCCCCCTTTGAGGAAGCCTAATTTTAATAAAATGGTTAAGAAAATGCTTGCTGAGGGTACTCTCTAAATAATTCAGGGTTCCTAGTGGCTTGTTCCTTCACTTATTTCGCTTCTTTTATTTTATTATATTTCTTAGTTTTTGTATCTTTATTTTGCTTTTATTTTCTTTTATCGTAACGCGTATTATTCTTCTTATTTTTATATCATTTTTGCACTATACAGAGTCGACTATTTTTTATTTGTATCGAGTTTTTTTTTTCCTCATATTTCTTTGTATTTCTTTCTGTAAAATTTATGAAATATAAAGTTTGTGTGCCAGAAAGCACTGATTGGTCCTAGCGCACTAATAAATATATCTCTATCTTTCTCTCTCTTTCTCTCTGTCTCTCCATCTGTCCAACTTGACGCAAAGTGCGTTTCGCCATGAGAAATTCACGTCTCGATTTTACGACCCCACCGGTCACCGCGCGTTATTTCCTTGTGTCGATACGAGCGAGTAAAAGGTGCGCCTTTGAAAACTCCTCCGTCGCTCGTCGATAGTTTCGAAAGGGAAAGCGTTCGTCGTGCTCATCCGGCTGCATGTAATGTTTATTAGAAATAGCGTCTACGCTAGCGAGACGCGTTCCCGTGTACTCCCGTGTACAGCTTAAAGCAACGAAAAGGGGAAAAAGCAGCCCAAAAAAATGCTTCGTCGCCACGACGTAATAAAGTCGCTTGATGAAAAAAACTGTACAGACGTTTTCGTTCTTCTCAACCACGATGCAATGTTTCCTTTTATCGCGCGGGAAAAGTCCCCGCATCTACGACACACGTGAACGATGATTTTTTTTTTTTTTTTTTTATTGCGAAGAGAATTTTCCCTCGTCACTGCGGTAGGATTCTATAAAGGAAGGAATCAACTATTCCTCACGATCATTTCACTTCCTCTTTCCATGGAACGTTAATTAACTTCGCATATGTCTCATCGTTTCCCATATATAGGTATATCCTAACTAATATGATAAATCTGAAAATTTGTATGTATCCCTGTTTCTTACTCAATCACGCCAAAACGGCTTGAGAGATTTTAATGAATCTGATTTCTTACCGAAAGTAGGTGAAAAAGAAATTTTGAAAGTAAATCGGAAAAAATTCACGCGAACTCCACGAAAACCGATTCAACTTTTTACAATCTTGAGGTTTTCCTTGAATCTTTATCGTTTTCACGTTACACGTTATTTTTCAAATTGTCTCTTTTTTTTAATCAAAATATCTTTAGAAAAAAAAAATCGTACGAAGCTTGAAAAAAAAAAAACAAAATTGAAGCTTGAGTTTTCCCCTTTATGATTCCAGTCAAAGAAATGCATTTAAATTTTTTTGTCTGTAAACGGGTCCCACCGGAAAAGGAACAAAAAAAAGGCGAAAGATGGTCGTTTTCGAACAAGGGTACTAGTCGTAAAAAAAATAATAAAAATTTTTCAAAAAAAACGCAATGAAGGTGAATTCATTTTCTTCAAAATGCCGTTTATTAAATTCATTTGTGTCAACTATCGGCGAAATAGCATAAAAAAAAACGTTTCGGAACTTTTTTGAATTTTTGTGCGGAAACTTTCCGCCGGTAGTGTATATATAGTTGGTTTTTTTTAATTCGCCGCTTGCAAATCTTGATTTGTCACGTCATCATGTGCGAGAGTATTTATATTGGAATGAACTTTTTTTTTCTTCTCGTACTACACACTGATGTATTACGATACAGCTTTTATACGTCTCTCTCTCTCTCTCTCTCTCTCTCTCTCTCTCTCTCTCTCTCTCTCTCTCTCTCTCTCTCTCTCTCTCTCTCGCTCTCTCTCTCTCTCTGTCTCTCTCTGAGATCTCGCATAAAGGCATTCACTTTGCGGGGGCCATACCTTTTCCTCCTTTAACGACGACGAGGACTCCGTGTAGGTGCAACTTTCTTGCGCTCGGCATTCCATTCTGGTCAGCAACCTGCGTTTGCGATGCTGACGCGAGAGGTATCCCCGGGGTCCCATCGAGTTTCGCATACACACACACACACACACATACACCCATTATATACGTATTGTATTATGGTATACATGTGAGCGAAAGAGTTTCACAGCATCTCGAGACACGAAGCTGTGGCTTATATTGACCCCCTGTACCCCCTGCATCCCCCGAGCTCAGCACTTTTCGCTCCAATGAAAGTAAGAACGAGTTTCGTTGAATATCGCTCCAGCAGCCTCAAAGATCCCGCAAAAGGGTTATCACACAGCTCAGTTTTTAAACCGTCGTTGTTGTTGTTACTTGTCTCTTCTATTTCTTCAACTCGGGAGACGCCTCGCGTGTATGCTCGGGATGCAACGAACCCACATTAGCCATCACACTTTTGCCTCAAGACCGGAAATCATTGGAAAGTTTTATCACCGTGTGGCGACGAGATTCGAGGATTTCATTTTTCGCTGGATGATGATTTATGCAAATGTTGTGGAGAAAAATGATTATTTGAGGTTTAGGGATCGAAAAAAAAAGGCTACGAAATGTAAAGCCAAAGAAAAGTAGCTAGATGATGATACAGATGGGACTAATGGACCGGCAGCTTGTTCCATATTTTGCTCAATTGTAACACCCTATTAGAGATCGTCGATACGCTGCCTTTTGTTGAAGCCCCGACTTACTGAAACTTCCCGCTTTATTTGTCTTCCTCAACCCCCCCCCCCCCCCCCTCCCCCCCGATATTTGTTATATCGAGTCCATATGGATGTAGATTCATTGGCTACGGCCATATAGGGAGCCACGCGTAACGCATTCTATTCATTGTACGCGTTCACCATCCCCCAATCACTCGAGTGTGTTTACATCATTTGGTGGTTCACGCCCATCGGGGCTGAAAATTACGAGGGATGTTACGAACGCTCCCTGGATTAACCTCGTACACATAACGGATACCTAAATATCTATATAGGTTGTTGCCTAGATCGAACTATACAGGGTTCGATGACAAAGCGATTTTGATCAGACCAGGCAGCAGTTGGACAAGAACGAGAGAAAAAAAAAAATTCCGATCACAAAAGCCCCGAGTATGTGCACCACGGGAGAATCGTTCGGTACACCAACCTAATCCCTCCCCAATCCCCGTTCACCCTTATTCAATCTCTGATACACCCGCTATGCGAACTGCAATATTTTACACGTCCAAGTGCGCACGATATTCCCATATCGCGTGCTCGATATCAAAGTCAACGAGGCTGAAGGGCGAAGACGTAAGGCAAAAGGACAAAGGGGCCTGGGGGTTTGCCCAAAGGGATGGCTTTTCCATGTATATGTCTGTACCAACTTCCTGGCTCGTGCATACCCGATGTACGGGTAGTAGTACGTACGTAGTAGCTTTGTGGCCTATCTTCACTATGTATCATTCACATGTGTGTGCATCGTCCACCACATGTGGATCAACGACTCGGGCTTCACCGATGTCTCTTCTGCGGCCTCGTCTACATCATGTTTATACGATTGTACAGACCTATATGGGAATGTAGTTCGACCATAAATAGCAGATGGGAAGAGCACTCGTTGTTACAGCGGTTGATGCAGCCCACACTTAGGACGTTGCCCTATACCTGAATGCACTCGGGCTTGAGGACATTGGGTAAATTGGTGATTGGGGTGAATCGCGGCTGATGTGTCGTTGCGAAGAATTTAGGCGTCGTGAAGTTAATGTGGGTTGGACGGTACACCAATGAATGTTGAAGCATCTCTCTTTCGACAATTGGCTTTGTTCCGTCCTGAATGACAGTTCGGCGTGTAAATCTTTACGAGATTCGCAGCTTTATTTCGTTTAAGGTAGTAGTCTCGAAGTTACTGCGTGAAATGTGAAATTTTCCACGGCTCCCCATAAGCACACGTTTAAAACCATGAAATCTTTGATTGCCAATATTTCGAAAACAGAACGGTGAATCCTTTTGAAATTTTGCAGGTAATTATTTAATAGTATCCCGAATGAGTCCTCCAAATTAAAACAAATCTATAAAAAAGAGCCTCAGCGAGGCTACTGCCTTGAGAACTTTTAGGAAATGCAGTCCATCTGTACACGGAGAGAATTAAATGTTAAAAATTACCGTGCAGTAACGGTAACCAGATGACAACCCTGAAACTTCGCTTATTATTACTGAGTAAAACACAGATTTTCACGAAAATTAAATTAAATTTCTTCTTCAGATAGAAAATTTTACCAGATTTTCTAGTAAATTTTCATGTGTAACAAAATACGCAAAACTTAAATTTAAAAAATATATAATATCAGCGAAATTTTACTGTGCATTTTATTATTTTATGCCTTTCAAAAATGTCTATAAAAAAGTATCGTCTTTATAACAGTTATTTTAAGATTTATTATAAAATTTAATGAGTGCTATAGGAAAATGTATTGTGCTCTCGGTAAAAATTATCGTGCGCGCTACCCTTCTTGTATAGTAAAATTTTAGCTACGTATTTGAAATTTTCTGTAACGTGAGTTAAAAAACACTTGTCGCATACGAATTATTATGCTTTTCTCACTTGTCACCACATTGAAATATATCACGGTAATTTTTACCGTGAAATTCACGACAAAAATTACTTTTTAATTCTCTCCGTGTACATCGGAAATGGATTTTAGGATAATGCCCTATCGATGTTTATTATGAATAACACTTTTTCTGCATATTGTACAGCCAAATGCAGCGTTAATGTCCTTCAACATTGGTCGGTGCAGCGACCGAGCCTCCTCCAGGATTTGACCCACAGCCATTGGCGTAACCAACGAAGCACCCCTCCCAAAAAATATGCTGTCTACGCCAATGCCTACACGCGTTAAAGTTAACGCTGGAAGATTCGTGACTACTATCCCTAATATCGTGAGATGATTTTAACAAGGATTTACGTTTGTGCCCGCAGAGACATTTGGACAAGGGTAGCGACCTTGCGGAGGCCGCGAGCACCAGTGGTCTCCGGGAACTCGCGAGATCGCTCAAGCAACATCTTCGAGGATTCGGTTCGCGTCTCGAGGACAGACGGGAGTATCTCGAGGACACTTCGAGATGTTGCCTACTGCAGGATCGTGCCTACGAATGGGCCCACGAGGCGAGAATCGCCGGGGAGAAAAGATCCCAACAGTTCTTGATGGCGCGACCGCCACTACCGCCCGAACATTTCACCGAAATGATCGGTCTTGCGGAGAAGCTGGGAAACGAGACACTGCTAGAGCAGTGTCGCACCGCGAGAAACAAGTGCGCCGAGGCTCTCGAATTCGCGAGAAATGCCTCGGCACTGGGAAGCCCAGCGAGAAGAAGATCTCACGCCCCGTCGGAATCGGCCACCTCCTGGGACGATGGACTCGGAAAACGTAAGAAAAGCATCGAATCTCTTCATCCGGATTGTTATCCTTCCTGTTAGCTGTGACCGCGATGTATTTTCTTCAGGCGCTTCGTGGGACGACAGTGACAGCAACGCCTCCTACTCGTGTCCCCCGGACACCATTGGTAACGGAAGCAACCACGGTGGTCGTTCAACCCTCGACAACATCGCCGAGCTTCGCGAGAGCGCCGAACAACTCTTGGATTGCTCGCCACCCAGGACACCGCCAAGAAGTCCCGCACCGAGAAGACTCGCTAAACCACCGGTCAATTCTCATCTTCACAGAGCACCGAGCATCGCTCCCGGCATGAAAGCCAAAAAGTATGGAATCTCCCGTCACCTCCCGTCACCTCTTAGCCTCTTTATTACCAATCGTTGCCATTTTTGTCTTTGTCAATTGTCGAAATGAAGCTACCATGTCGAAATAGGACGACGTTGAAGTTTGCATCGTTGCGATACAACGATTTTTTTATTTCTCTATTTTTCATTTCTTTATTTCCATCATTATTAATCCTTCGTGGGTCGATTCTACCCAGCCTGGGTAGAATCGACCCGTCAATCAATTTTTGGCGTAAATATATAATAGTTCAGGCCTTCGAACGGAACTGTATTCACCATCTTAACTGGAGTTTGAAGTATCCTCATACCATAAAATGTACCCTCCTCACATGTCAAAATAAATGCCCTTTTTTTTTGTAACGCGCACTACGCCACTATTTTTTCCCAAAAGTAGCATATCTAAGGAGTATCACGTCCAAATTTTAGGTAAAAATGTTAAAAATTCACGAAACTATGATTTTTTTTAGCGAAAAAGTCTATTTTTTGCGTTTTCACCTCTTTGTGATTTTTTTTAACACATCGCCATCTTATTTCTTATAAGTAAATTTTTCGTACATCATCTAGAAAGTTAAAAGCATGTTCCGTAATTTTTTGAACCACTTCGGACGGATAGTTTGGTCACAATACTTTTTTGAAAACTGACGGGGTAGAGTCGACCCAAGTGTGAATTTGAAACCACCGCGATTGAATATGGAAGTGTGACCACGAAGGGTTAAAAGCCTTTTTTGCAAATTACAATAGTAAATGTCTAATAAGAATACCTAAAAACGTTTAAGTGATTTTCGTAGCCTAAATCGGCCAAAAAAAAAATGTGAGTAATTTGAAAGAATTAATTTTCGTTGAATTCCAACGATGCAAACTTCAACGTTATGAAATAGATTTGCAGCGAAAATATACAAAACTCTTTGTTGCTTGTCATCTCGAGTTGTACTTTATCATTCCTTGATCTATTCCAGAACGATACTGCTCATCATGAGGGAGATGATACAGACTGAACGAGACTACGTCAAGTCTCTCGAGTACATAATCGAGGTGAGCGAAACAAAAGCTCATTATTACTAATGCTTCTGATGGGTGAACATCGACCCAGTAGAATCGAACGATCGATCAACGAATTTAACTTTACGCTGATAGAATTACATTCCGGAATTGGTACGGGAGGACATACCGCAAGCAATGAGGGGCCAGAGAAACGTCATATTCGGCAATGTCGAAAAGATCTACGAATTTCACAGCCAACACTTTCTACGGGAACTGGAACAGTGCGAACAATCACCCATGATGGTTGGACAATGTTTCCTGCGACACGTGAGTTCATAATCTATACATAGAAAAATAGTTCTGTGACTGGCATATAGACAACGCACAGCCTAAACCGATGAAGACAGAAATATACAATTTGGAAGATATGTTCCTTAGAAGGTGTAGAGGTGCAGTAAAAAAGAATGTTTCGAAAATCCACTCTTAACTAAGCGAAATTGGGTGTTAAAGTTTGTATAAGAAATTGTATTCCTTGCGTCAACTTGGATGATTTGTTGCTTAGAAGGTGTAGAAGTATCCTAAGAAAGGAAATCAACTCTCAAGGGGTTGAAATGGAGTGTGAAAGTTTGTATGAAAGATTGTATTCCTTCATCGAGAGAAAAGTGCATAGAAAAAAAACTACTATATTTTATAGCATTGAACAATCAAAGTATGCTTGTAAGATTTTTCGTTGCGGTTAACTAATAATTCACGCAACTGCTAGAGCATTAATAAGCAGTACTATATTTTTGCCAGTAACCGCGAGTATTGAATATTGTTGTCCCCTAAGGATAATATAAAATATGGTTGATGATACCATACATTTCTCTCAGTGTTGTGTGTATTAACTTGAAACTTGATATAAATTTTCTGTAGAACTTATTCATTTTTTCAGAACAAAGCATAAAACTCATATTTAAGATTTTTTTTTAAACAACCCCTAACTAGGGGCGCAACAAGGTATTAAAGTTTGTATAGAAAAATCGTATTCCCGGCTTTTATCTCAATGAAATTTAGAAGATATGTCCGTAAAAGGCATAGAGGTGCACTAAGAAAGGATTCGTCGAAAATCAATCCCTAAAAGACTGAAATGGGATGCAAACATTTATATGGAAAATTGTATTTCTCACGTCTATCAACTTGAAACTCGTCATAAATATTCTCCAAAGCAAATAATAAAACGCATATCTTAGGATTTTTTTAAACCACCCCCTAATAAGAGATGCAACTAGTAATAAAGTTTCTATGGACCAAATTGCACGCGGGCGAAGCTGCGGGCGGAAGCCATGTTATCAACAAACTGCCTCAATCAGGAATTACGACAATTTCATGATGAAAATACTGTCATCAATTTAATCCTTCAATCACATTCGCTAAATTGAATACCAACAGGAGAAGAAGTTCTACCTGTACGCACTCTACAACAAGAACAAACCAAACTCGGATTCCCTGATGGCCGAATACGGTACGAGCTTCTTCAAGACTAAACAACTGGAGCTCGGTGACAAAATGGACCTGGCGAGTTATCTGCTCAAGCCGGTTCAACGAATGGGAAAGTACGCGTTGCTGTTGCAACAACTGGTAAAAGCCGGTACCGATTTGACGGAACAGCTGACCGTCAAAGACGAGAAGGATGAGCACGAGGACGAGGGTAAACCTATGGTCGAGGGCGAAGCGGATCTAAGGGCCGCCGAGCAGATGGTTCGATTTCAATTGAGGCACGGAAATGACCTGCTCGCCATGGATTCCCTTCGCGATTGCGACGTGAGTTAAACCAACGCGAAATTGCTCGATCGTCCGAAACAATTGATGGCTCGATTTAACCCAAACAAATTCAAACAAACGTACCATTGAATTGTGCAGGTCAACGTCAAGGAACAGGGACGCTTGTTGAGGCAAAACGAATTTCTCGTTTGGCAGGGAAAAGGCAAGAAGTGCTTGAGACAAGTTTTTCTCTTCGAGGATCTTATACTCTTCAGCAAAGCTCGAAGATTCCCCGACAGGAAGGCAAGTTGTCGTAAACAAAAACAAATTATAGAATTAAAAAAGATCCTATTGCTAGAAACTTAAATATTGTTTTTAGCGAGTACGTGTATTAAAAGAAAAAATTCTACACAAACGTCGAGTCAAACTAAAAAGTTTAGCAAACTAAAAAATTCGGTATTACTAGATTTTTTTGCGCGAAAACTTTAATGATTTTTGCTCTTTCAAAAGCGAAAACATCTGTTTCGGCTTTTAAACGATTTCAAGGGTCTATCTAACGGTAAATTTTCCCCCGATTACGAATATCACTGAGTTTTGACGGTGACGAGAAATTGATGGTTTCGGGGGAAATTAGTGGTAAATTCGTGTTCAAAGGAGAAACATCAATGTAAACTCAGGAAAAAAAAATTGAAAATCCAAACTTTTTTCCCACCTCGGTAAAAAAATAAGTGGTTTCACTGAATCATCGATCATTTATTTTTCGTCTTCGTAATCGTTTTCTCTTGGAAATGCCATTTCATTGATGGAGTTTCGATTATTTTCGATTTTGGGCAAAATTTAAAGTCAGATATAATCGATTCTCGCGGTTTTTTCTATACTCAAAACATCAAATTAGAGTTTTCAGAAATATTCTAAATCAGCATATACATTTTAAATATAGATAGATTTGTGATCTCGTCATCAAGATTCACGAGGTTTTTTATTGTTCTTTTCTTTTCTTTCAACGCGCCTCAGAATCTCGATATCTACATCTACAAGCACAGCATCAAGACAACGGACATAGGCCTGACTGCCGTAATTGCCGATTCGCCTACCAAATTCGAGATATGGTTTCGCAAGAGAAAGCCCGGCGACACTTACACCCTGCAATGCGCGAGTGAGGATATAAAGAGAGCATGGGCCGAGGAACTCAGTAATCTCCTATGGAAGCAGGCGCTTCGAAACAGAGGTAAAGTAAAAAAAATATAGACACTATATGAATATATTTTATCAATATTTGTATTTTTATATTTAGTAAGAAGAAAAAGTATAGTAGTAGTAGTATTTATTCCTTGTAAACTTTTTTAAGGGTGTTTACATTAGTGCCCGTCCTTTCACATTTATATTAGTGTTTACATTGGTTTTCTTATTTCTACGCTAAATATTTTACTTTTACGAATTGTCTAATCTAATCACATAATTGTTTTGCCGGTTGTATTGTCAGTTGCCCCTCTATTTTACAGACTATTTTTATCCCCCTGCTATTTTCCAACCATTGTTTCAGTTTCTTCACTATTTCTTGGTTGAGTTTTCCCTTAACTTCGGTACACTCGGAAATATGTCTTAAATTTTTAATTGCCGCCTTGCATATTTTACATTTGGAGTCTGCATACCCTTTTTTCCCGTCTCTCCCGACATTACATCTTATCCTTGCTCACCTTTATTTCATTTTCCCGCTGATAACCTTGTCTTTGTTTGAATTTCTCGTTCAATTTTAATTTGTATGCCTCTTTACGTTCTTTTATCAAGCTCTCTTATATTTCCATTCCATATGGATTGCCAGATTTCTCCGTCACCTATGCTTTCCATTGCTTCTTCTATATCTTTTCCCCATTTTGATGGATTGCCATTTGTAATTGCTCTTACTTTCTCGCTGGACCATTTTTTAGACCACCTACCATCCTCCATATTCATTATTTCTAATAAATATATTGCGACTCTTTTTTTATGTTTCAACTTCCATTTCCCTGCACTCCGCTTCGATTCGCTAAATATAGTTTAGGGTGTTTCTACTAATACCCATGGCCGTTTTGACATATCTGCACTGAAATTCATTCATCTGTTTCCTCCTGTAAGATAAAATATATATTAATTGTATTTCGTTTCTATAAAACAGACGTATTCCATAATATACTTGCGTGCTTATTATTTTTTATAATTATAATTATTATGTATTATAATTATAATAACAATATGAATTAATAAATATTATTATATTTCGATCCCAAATTTGACGTATAATAACAAAATGCTTACAATGTGTATACACATGTATACACGTGTGTGAAAAATGAAAATACTTTATTATTATACAAAAATGTCCGTGGTCGAAATATTCGAAACTAAAATGAATCTCACAATAATAATAATAAAAGTCACGATTTGGACCCAGCTCTGAGAACAATAAATAAAATTGCTCTCTTCAGAAAAGCACAATCCAAGTTGCTACCGTGTAAATTTCATAAATATCTCACGCACCAATATTAATATCCCGGAATATATTACAGAAGTGCGCCTCGCGGAAATGTCGAGTATGGGAATAGGAAACAAACCCTGTCTGGACATTAGGCCGAGCGCCGATCAGATAAACGATCGTTCGATAAGCGTCGCACAATTGTCAAAGAGTAAGTACGCAACCGGAACTCCCCGTATTATATACCGTAGAATTTTCTAGGATTTTATAGTCTACGATACGGTTTTCATTTATAAAGTATCTTTAAATATTTGTTTTTATTTATCTTAAGCTCCGAGATTCCGAAATTCGATCGCGGTCTCAATGTCGGACGATTCGGGACGCTGCAGTCGTCGACCGCACAGCGTTATATCGGTGAGCTCGTCGTCAAGTAGCGGGGGTAGCAGCGGACCCCCGACTACCCTTCATCTCGGCCTGGACACGAGTCCACGACCTCATCATCGAAGCACCACACTCAACAGCCAGTGTAGCGTTGGTAAGTCATTCTTTGTCACGATTGTCTTTCATTCCTTACTGTTTGTTTGCTTTTTTTCAAGCTCACGCAGACCCCTTAAATAACAAAAAGGGTTAAAATATTAAATTTATCGGTTTATTTCATATTATTATTATTTTTTTACTATTTTTGATCATCTCTTATTATTTATTATTATTCCTTAATATCCTCGTTTTATTCTATTTATATTAGTTTCAAAGATTCGACGATGTTTTTTTATATCTTTAAGAATTTAGAAGGCCGTTTATTTTTTATTTGAAACGCATGAATATTTGTCCGTTATATATATCGATATATATATATATACATACACTGCCGGCGAAAAGTTACCGGAAAAAAATTCAAAAAAGTTCCAGAACGATTTTTTATCCAGAAAAGGAACAGAAAAACAGCGAAAAATGGTCGTTTTCGAAAAAGAGTACTGGTCGTGATAAAAATAGTAAAAAAATATAAAAAAACGGAAGAAGGCGAATTCCTCCCCTTCAAAATTCCGTTTATTAAATTCATTTATGTCAACTATCGGCGAAATGGCATAAAAAATCGTTCCGGAACTTTTTCGCCGGTAGTATCTGTGTAATTTAACTTGGGTTTGCCTGCATTTTTTCATTCATAATTAATAATTTGTATGCATAATTTATTAAAATTTCCATCCCCCAAATTTCCGCGTTCGAAATGTTGATGTGCATTCTTGGACTTAACGTACACTTGTGCATTTGGTTCTAACTCGTCGATCTCTCAATGTCGTCTTTTCTAAAATCAGAGAGCGGCATAATTGCCGACATTTCAATCGTATCGGACGACGGGGGCGAGGGAACCGATCGGAGCAGTCACTGGAAATCAACGATGGAGAGCCCAACGTCGCATCTGACCGCGACCTCGACACCGTTGCAATCGCCAACGAGTTCGAATTCCCCTACAGTCAACGAGACCTCAACGTCGCCATCGCCGGACGTTAATCTGATGCCCTACGATCAAGAAATGTCCATTAATCTTTGAATGACATTCCCCCCTCTGTCAAGAGTCCCGACTTTTAATTCTAGTTTTTTTTTCTTTTTTCTTATGACACTTTTCCGAGACGAAAGTACTTTTATACATATATATATATATATATATTTTTCTTCGTTTATTTATAACCAAGGGAACCAAAATATCTGATACTTCGCTAACTTTTTTTTGCGAGTATCTGTTAGTAAAAAAGAACGCTCTTTTCCAACCGTTCGAGAATGTCAGTTCTCTATATTTTTTTTCTTCTCAATTACGCACACAGGTACCGTACCATTTTGTAATATAATGTTAATATTAAAGAGGATCAATGACGCTGGCGTGGAGAGAAAGAGACAGAGGAAGATCGATCAATAATTTAATCCACGTAGATTAATCCCATGCTAAATTGCATAGTACACACATATATATATATATAGATATATATATAGACATATAAACATAAATAAAAGGATATGCATATAAGGGTGTGTCGAAGAAAATAAATGCAACCCTCATCCCCTTGAACAATAGTATTAAGTATGACAAAGAATCACGCCTAATTTGAGCTTTATTAAAATTCAAGTGGTAGCGCTCGATACTTTTTTTTCACCCAACTTCCCTAATACGAAAAATTCGCTCTTCGTGTTCAAAATTAAATAACTCAAGTAGTTATTAACACTTGTCAAATTAGGCTAAAATTTCTGAAAGCTCTGACATTTACGATTTAAAAAGTTATTATCAACGATATTTTGACACTCGGGCTTGAGCCAACCAGCTCAAATTTTGTCTGAATTTTCTTTTATAACTAAGTACATTGTTTGAACGGGTAAGAGTTGAATCAGTAAATGAAAAGTTGGATTTCTTCAATACATCCTGATATATATATATATGCACAGCCGATTTTACGATGTATATAATACGACATTTTAAAGACAGTAAAATTTGTATACAATTTCTTATCACGCGTTTAGAAGGGAACTTTTCTAACACTGGCCTGTAAACACGATAGCCAAAATTTCTTCTCTCCCCTAATTTTTTACGTTAATTTTTCTACCCCATGTTCTTCCGTTCTTGTGTAATTTCTTTTTTGGTCTCTCTCTACGTTTTTTTTTTTTGTTTTTGTTGTTGATACTATTGGAGGCTCGCGTGTGGATAATTGTTTTGGAGCGGCTTAGAAAAAAAGGGAAAAAGTAAGGAGATCGAGACGAAAATACTTGTACATAAGCCGGCCTTAAGACAATCCACACACACACATATACCTGTGACTTGGGCGAAATTATTTATCGTTCGCGAGATTTCGCACAAGTCAATGTCCCGCAGAAGCCCGCTCTTTCGTTGCCAAGGTCTGCCAAGATATTGCGATTATATCTCATGGACACTGACCGAAAACTCATTGTTCAAAGAAAAATGTATAAAAATACTTATTGAAATTTATATATGTTTTTCTTTTTTTTTTTTTCGTTCTTACTTTTCGTCTCGATTTTTATATTTTACGATTAAACACGCGCCGAGAGGATCCAGGCTCGCGCGGTTTCGTTTCAGCAACTGAAACGAAGCTTCTCGAGCAACAAAAAAATTGCTCGTTCTTTCGATCCTTCGTTCGCTTGGCTTTCATTATTGCCAACTGTGTCAAGAGTGACCTGAAGTATGAAAAAGTACAATGCCAATGTCACAACTCTGTCGATGACGTTATGAAAATAATAATAAAAAATTAATAAAAGAAAGAACATATCGATGTTCGAATTGAAAATAAAAGAAAAATAAGTCTTTTCACAACTAATCGAAGAAAAGTGGGCTAATGTGAAACTGAACGGACTGAAAATGTTTAGCTAATTTAAATAAAAAAGGAAATAATTGAACAAAAAAAATTGACTGGAAACATTCGCTGATTTATGATAAAATTAACAAATCGAGAAAAGTCACACAATAGAAGAAACAAAACCATCGATCGATCAATGTGAAGAAAAAAAAAACAAGTCATTTTTCACCATTGTGATCTTATCGTTTTTTCAACTCTCTCATCGATGCTTCGACATTGACTTTTATCGCAATTCTCCCCGCCGAACGATCCAAAACAAACTCAAACCAATTTTTTTCTCGCTTAAAAAAAACCCCAAAGGTCAGGTCACTTTCGCCAAGCGCTGGATAATGAATAACAATCGAACGAGTAAAAATTGACAAAACGTTCGCGTTTTATCGAAGGTGCCCAATCGTAGAGACCTACAATGTAATATTTTCTTTCTTTTTTTTTTTTAATTAACCGTCGATGAAGTAAGCGAGATACCAACGTCGGGCGTATTGTCGCCCTTAGGCTTTCTTTTTTTTTCTCTCCTTTTGTTCGTCTATGAAGTTAGCGCGCGAGGCACAAAATGATCCGACGCGACGATGTGTTGAACGATGATTGTTCCGAGATCAAAAGTATGGTACTGAAGTTTGCATCGTTGGAATACAACGAAAATTCTTTATTTCTTTCATTTCTTCATTTTTATTGCTACCTAAACGCTTCTTTGGCAGGTTTCCGTTATGCAACACTCATAAAGATCTTCAAAACGTTCCAGTCAAATTTGTAGTTCGAATGTGCGAGAAAAAAAAAATTATACTATACGAAATCCAATATAGTGGGTGCATTGCAACGATGCAAATTTCGGCAATGCTACGTTATCCGGGGCGCCAAATTTTCACCGTGCAACATTGATACTTCGGCCAATAGAAACACTTTTTCGCGAGTGATAAAAGTCGATTTTCGATCAAATCTTTTTTTCGGAGATCCAACAAATTCCGTTTGAGAATTTCAAATAAAAAATACTCAAAGAACGTGAATCAGGCAATAGCGCGGAATCTATTTGGATTCCAATGTGGACTCCCTACGTGCGGTGTTCCTATCAAATACCTATTGGGAGTGTAGTAGGATACGGGGACTCCCCCACAAATTTGTGCACGCGTATGCAGGTATATACAAAACTGAGCCTATTAAGTATAGATATAGTAGAAGCGCTTTAACCCTTCGTGGTCACACTGGGTAGAATCGACCCGTCGATCAACTTTTAGCGTAAATATATAGTTCCCGGCTTCGAATGGGACTGTATTCACCATCTTACCTGGAGTTTGAAGTATCTTCATACCATAAAATCGACCCTCTTCACATGTCGGAATAAACACCTTTTTTTTGGAACGCGCACTATGCTACTATTTTTTCTCAAAAGTAGCATATCTAAGTACTATCACGTCCAAATTTTGGGTAAAAATATTGAAAATTCACGGAACTCTGATTTTTTTTTAGCGAAAAAGTGTCTTTTTTGCGTTTTCACATCTTAATGAATTTTTTTTTTAACATGCCGCCATTTTATTTTTTATAAATAAATTTTTCGTACATTATCAAGAAAGTTCAAAGCATGTTCCGTAATTTTTCGACCAACTTCGGACGGATAGTTTGGTCACAATACTTTTTTTGAAAACTGTTTGTGTATAGTCGAGAGTGTGACCACCGTGATTGAATTTGGAAGTGTGACCACGAAGGATTAAAATACATAATTCCTTAAATTCGATATGTCTGTGCATAATTTTAGCTGTATCATTGAGTGGACCTTTTCGAAACTTTATCCCATACAAACAGGCGCGCGCGCACATCCGAAAAGCACAAAAAGATCGCCATAGCTACAAAATGAAGCAAAAAAATCGACTTTTTTTCAATCGCTATAGCTCCATTGTTTAATCGAAATTCGACTTTTATCACTTTTGAAAAAGTGTTTTTTTTTTTTGGCCGAAATATCAACGTCGCACGGTGAAAATTTGCTACCCTCGATATCGTGGTATCCACCAAATTTGAATATCATTCAAAAGTGAGGCTAACACACTCTCAGAAGAGCATAATAATCTCTATTTTCCGTGCAATTTTGCCGTTTGGCCGTGCTTTTGAATGCAGGGATTTCGCTGATACACAAGTTTATATATATACACACACACATACCGATATATATATATATATATAACTATGTATTACAGTAAACAACGGTACCTTTATAATAAGATATGCCAATAGTCATTTAATATTATTATCGTAGATATTTATTAATATTTTTTTAAATAGAATTATCGTACTCCATAAATATACACACACACACACACACACACATATATATATGTGTGTGTGTGTAAATATATGATCAATGTAGTAATTAAAGCAAGATGAAACCGTCGTAATAATGAAAGCTGTATATACCGAATTATACAACCGATAACACGTTTTATGTCAGTATTGTACTCTGTATCTAACACCGATGTATTTTATTACTTAAAAATATCAAATATATACTATATTGGGTGCCTTTTTGCAGCGATATCATCGAGACTGGAGACCGTCATTTTTTTCGAGACAAAAAATAAGAGGGCAAGAAAAAAGGGGGGAAAGTATTATTATTATATTATTCGAGTTATTAGCCGCGGTGGTCTGACGGTCATCGTGGAGGTATGAGCATCGGATAGTACTCGAGGGGCTTTCTGTACGAAATGAATATATATATATATATATATATATATATATATATATATATATATATATATATATATATATATTAGGTGTAGTAAAAAAAAATCCATTATTTTTGCATGAAATTGAAGGCAAAAATAATGGATTTCTTTTTACTACACCTAATATATATATATATATATATATATATATATATATATATTCGCATTGTGTTTTCTTTAAATTCATTAGCAAATTATGTACGTAAAAATTCGAATAAAGAAGAGACATATGAAGAAAAAAAATACTACACTTCTGTATACGTCTGAATTCGTTGGTAGAAGCTTGTTACTTTATAAGTTTTTACATCCCGATAAGATGTACAAGATATTTCGCAATATTTCAAAGCTTTCATCGATTAAGCGAAGAATAAACTTTTCAACGTGACTCTGGCGAGAACTCTACCTTAATCGACCGAATAGGTTATGTGTCATCTGTTCGTTGAGAAAATAAACGATTTGCTCACAGAACGCTAATTCTTCGTGAAAATGCAGGCGCGCGCGTTCGCTCGCGACTGTTCGCTGCACCAGCGACGCTCAGCCCCGTGTGGCCGTGGCTGAAACTACGCTCGGCGCAAGCGCAATTCCAACGGGACTTTCAACCGCCCACAAAAACATCGGGGAACGCTCTGAAAAAGGATCGCGCGAAGGCAGTGCCTCTGTGTGTGGCGTACTGCGCACACATTTGTGTGTGTCCACGGATATCGTCACCTCGAATTACACAATATTTTGACCGTGTAGGAACAATATTATCCGATATCTCGATCGCCTTACCTCGTAACGATTGAAAAATAAATTAAAAAAAAGCCCGTTCATCCAAACACTCTGCTTTTTCGTTTGTCCGCAACTCCAAGGGCGATCTCGCGCGCGCCGAATCTATGGAAAATATGGTTATAATTAGTGTATGACGGATGAGGCAAAGAGTTTTCACTGGGTCGAGACTACACCCGTGACGTGTTTTATTTATAGAACGCCGTGTGTGTCGGTGCATTGGTAAATTTTATTGTCCCGAATCGCGCGGGTCTTCTGATAAAAGTAATAAATCAACGAAACAAAACAATGGAAGATATATTTCAATGGTGCCGAGAGGGCAACGCTATGCAAGTGAGGGTTTGGCTCGATGACACCGAGCACGACATGAATCAAGGGTATACCACTTTTTTTTTTCCCCTTATTTGGCATGTGAAATACCGTTTCCCCGCCCGTAGTCCAATTTCTGCGGTTTCGCCTGCTCGCGGGATCGCGCATCATCGACCCATTTGTCACAATCTCGTGCGTCGATGCGATATTTCTCAATCGACACAATACAAAAATGCAAATCTTTACGCTGCAGAATTTAAATTATCTGTGAACATTACGAAAACGCAGATATCTATTGGTTTTGTCAGTAATAATAATACATAATAGTAATAAAAACAATAGCCACTCGCTCTCTGGCTTGAGGGAGCGGCTATCACAGAGCGATATTCATATATTGCTAAAAAAATTTTAATAATAAAAATTATATATATATATATTTATGCGTATACATTAGAGTGGTCCATTTTTTATTTTATTTTTTACAGGCCAATTTGTTTCTGCCAAATACTGCTCATCGCAAAGATACACTATTTTTTTTTACAGAAATACTTAAAAGACCATTAAACATCATATTTTTGAAAAAAAGAATAAAAACAGTGAAAAAAAAATTAAAAAATAATAACCATTATTGTTATCATTATATACATTTGCATGTACATATATAATAATAATGTGTAACAATAATCTATAATATGTTTTGTCCATCAAGTAAAGGTTGACTCATACGTTCCATCTCCGTTCCATACCAGTTCCGTTCGGTTAACGTAAAATATTGACTAAACGAATGGATGTACGCACATCATCCGTTCCATTTACATACAGTTTCCAATTAGTTCCGTTTAATATAGATGCAAACGTATTTTTTGACAGACAGGCATGTGTCAAAAGCAGTATCGATAGTAGGAATTCTATATTTTACACGTACAACTGCTTTGAATTGATAATTGTGTTTCACGTTAATATTTAAGTATTGATGATAAGAATTTACTCGAACTGGCAAGGGTAAGTATAGCCGAAGTACTGAAAAAAATTAGGTTTTGTCATCTGTCAATTCTCCAAATAGTATTGTATATTCTCCCTCAATATTTCTTTTCTTTAACAAATTGTTTGCCCATAATCGTTGCTTTTTTCTTATTAAACTAGCTTCCGCGTCTAACATAATAGCAGGTAGGATTAAGGTCTCGTGAGACCACGTTCCGTCAACGCGTACACTACTTTCATCTAAACAATGATCAAAAATGGAAAATGTAAATAGACAAGAATTTAACTAAACGTATATTTAATGGTTATGGAACGGAGATGGTACGTATTGTGAGAATCAACCTTTAAACAGATTCTCGATAAATTATTATTTCAATATATATATTTTTTTACGTCGAAATAAATTCGATTAATTAATTAATGAATATACATTGAACAGCGACGACCATGGATTCAGTCCTCTGCACTGGTGTTCCAAGGAGGGCCACTCCAAACTCGCGGAATTACTGGTCAGCCGAGGTGCGCGTATCAACGCCACCAACAGGGGCGACGACACTCCGTTGCATCTGGCTTCTGCTCATGGACACAGGGAAATTGTTCAATTGGTGGGTTTCGATCGCAAAGCTCGGCCGTGATGAGTTCTTCGAAATAGTCTGGCGTCTTTTCTAAACGTAACGTTTGTTCTGCAGCTCTTGAGGAACCGAGCAGATGTCAATGTGACGAACGAGCATGGCAACACGGCGTTGCACTACGCCTGTTTTTGGGGAGATCAGACAGTGGCGGAAGATCTCGTCGCCGCAGGCGCTCTGGTCTCGATCGCCAACAAAGACGGGGACACTCCTCTGGACAAGGCGCGAGGCCCTCTCGCGAAGAGATTGCACGGTGAACTATCCGAAAGCTTGAAATTTATTTTGCACTTTTGATTCTTGGGAATCCATTTTGTTTTTTTTTCCCCGAATGTGTAGACAACGAAAAACAATTCGTAATAATCGTTGTTTTTATGACTCTTGATACGATTTGATGCTTTGCCTCTTTTTCGGCCATTTTTCAAGTGGATTTTTTGGAAAAACTAATTGAGATATCGGAACGAAACGAACGACATTCTCTCTAAGACTGCCAAAATACTTTTCGGAAACCTGACATTAAATATCCGTGGCTCTAATAGGACCAAGGGGGCTCTGATAGGACGGCTGCTTGAAATATTGCCATTTTGGTGATATTCAAGAGTCGAAAAAAAGTGTTTTACTTTTTTCATATTACAGGAGCCTATCCCGTGTAATCGCTAATTGTAAAATACGATAAAGTTTTTCGCCAATGCTTGCAATTACGCCGGGAAAATGTGGAAAGCGGGTTTCTGTACACTTTCAATTATCTGTAATGAAAATTGAGGGTTTTGTGGGAAATGAATTCTAAATTCGTATTCAAAGGGTACATCGATATAAACTTATTTAAAAAAATATTTAAAATCCAAATTTTGTTCGCATCTCGGCCAAAAAAAAAATGTTCTTCACTGCCATCGCTTCATTTATTTTTCCTCCGGATCGAAAATCCCGCGCTGCGTAACCGTTTGCTCTAAAAAAATCCAATTAATTCATTAAGCTACAATTATTTTCCGATTTTTGGCAGAATTTCAAAGGTGGACCATCGTTATTTGCAAAGCTTCCCATACGTATGGATCTTACAGTTTTATATGTCGAGATAATTCGTTTTTACCCTTGATTTTCTAAAACGCATTTTTGTTAGCATATATATTCCAATTCGAAATTTAATTATGTTCATTCTGCTGAACTGAAAATGGATTTTTTTTCCAGTAGACTAAATTTTTTTATGGCAATGATCTCAATGGTACGCTATATTTTTTTTTCAAAGAAAACTTGAACAACCATTAGAAATATTTTTCTCAAACGCAAAATCTCTGCGCAAAAGTCTTAAAAAACACTTGGTCGTCGTATAATTTTTGCGAATTATTCTTAGTTTTGTTAAGGTTTTTATCATTTTAATCTTCAATAATGCTAATAATGAAACGGTTTATTTTTTATTTGTGCTGAAATTTTACAAATTTTACAAAAAAAATTAGGAAAATAAAAAATGGTCGGGGTCACCGGCTAGGTGAAATGGCGTGGAATGCCTCATATATATATATATATTTATAGAATATAAACAAAAGCAAATAGACGATTTATCCAAAAAATCTTTTTTCGCAGATCTCGCTGTCGAGTTCGGCCAAGATCTCAAGAAGATTCAATTCAAAGATCAGAGCTGGCTGGGCCTTAAGACTCGCAGTCGCGACGCTACGCTATCGAGGCACAAGGGCATCAACATGGCCGATCTGTCATTGCACACGCATCTCGCGAGTACACCGAGCGGGGAGACATGGCGAGGACGCTGGCAGAACAACGACGTTGTCGCGAAAATTTTGAACCTACGCGAATGCACCGCTCGCATATCTCGTGACTTCAACGAGGAATTCCCAAAGTTGCGAATATTTTCGCATCCGAATGTTTTACCGGTGTTGGGTTGCGTCAATCAGCCGCCCCAATTGGCAACCGTGTCGCAGTACATGGCGCGTGGAAGTTTGCATCGGCTTTTGCACGGTGGCACAGGCGTTGTGGTCGACACCGCCCGAGCTCTCAGACTCGCTCTCGATGTCGCGCGAGCGATGGCCTTTCTGCACGGCCTCGAGCGACAGAATCGTTGTCGATTCCATCTCAATAGCAAACACGTGATGGTGAGTCGCGCAATCGTCAATCGACTGTTTACTTATGCGAATGGCTTTTTACGAATTTAGTTTACTGCGAAAATTCAATGTGAAACAAATCCGGTTTGTACGAGGGATGGCGCGAGCTAATTGATAAAATGGAAAATCGCCTCTGATTTGCAGAGCTTGACAAAATTTAATAGTTGAAGGGATCATCACAGTGCAATGGGTCTTATTTTTCGATGGTTAAAATACGCTAATCAGTCTGATTTTTTTTTTCAAATCAAAGCACTCATGAAAAATAGAAAATAAATTTTTAAACGTTTATTTATTTTTATACATTTTTTTTAACGGTTGAAAATGTCTTCGGAAAAAAGCAGTCCTCACGGTGTGTACACGGTTGTGGCCGTGCAATATTATCTGAAACAAAATTTGTAAAAAGATTATTAATCAGTATGAAAGCCGCTATCTTTCTATGGAGTTTTTTAAAAATAAAAGTTGACAAAATGGCGACAGTTTGAAAAAAAGTATCGAACTTAGCCTAGTTTTTCGACAGTTTTTCGTTAAAAAAAAATATGAAGATGAAAAAAAACGCTCCCATAGCCAAATGACGAATGGCGTGAAGAATGTTATGTCAAAATTTGAGACGGATAGCTTGAAAACTCTTCCTTTGAGAGGAAAAGTTTTCACTTTCTCTAAGAAAGGCTGTAGCGACCTAAATTATTCGAATTTAATGGTGATCCCTGAAATGACAAATTGGATTGATTCGATCTGTTTTTCAACGGATGCGCGTACCCTTTGGAGCGAAAAAGTTTTCTCGACCCTCCGGTCTTAGCCCTCGAGGTATTCTTTTCACGAACGCGAATATTTAACAATCAACTTTCATCTACAATTGACTAAAGAGACATCTCAGTATACTGGTAAAATTTCAAGCCAGGTTGCCGAATTTTTAACAAAAAATGACGACTTCAATAATCGTTTAATTTATGCAGCGCTTCATGGAGATGACAGGCTGGCCACATTTCTATCTGATAATTTATATACTATATAACTCTAAATATTTGATATAAACTGCTCTAGGGATGTAAACATTCTGAAGATTCCTTAACGACAATAAAAACCTGGGGTCACCAAATATTTAAAGTAAATATTAATGATAAATCTTCGGAAAATGTGACTAGCAGAAAAATTTTCGTAACCGCGACGTCTCAGAGAACATGTAAAAATGTCTGCAAAATTCTTCATTTCAGTTCATCGTTGGGTATAATAATTGATTATAACTTATTTGTATTAAACGCCACTGTAATCGATTAACCTTTGAAAATAGTCCTGGCTTAGCACCTACAAAATACGTAAATACAAAATAACACCTATTAAATAATGAGAACTCCTTATAAAACGTTGAACATTTTTCACCATGTAAATAACCTGGCGCCGACGACGCTTCAGCGATAGTCGGTCGTACCAATGGCAAAAACTCCCGCTGTTGCCAAGTCTATCGATTATTTTTTTTCTTGAAAATTGCAACATATTTATATTTATTTGCAAAAATGATAACTATTAATATCATTTGTCGGCTTGGAAATAATTTTTCTACCATATTATTAAAAATTGTCCAATAATAATTAATTTTTACATGAAACTCGATTCGCAAGAAATTGACAACCCGCTGAAAGCTCATTGTGTTTTCATCCGCACTCTTGCAGCCAAGGAACGGTATCGAAATTCTAAATATTTCTAACAACGGTGATAATCTAAGTGCTCTTTTCCTCTCTCGACACGCCAGATCGACGAAGATCTAACGGCTCGTGTCAACATGGCGGACTCGAAGTTCTCGTTCCAAGAGGTTGGACGTATTTACGAGCCTGCCTGGATGTCGCCGGAGGCGTTGAGCAAACGTCCAGCCGACATAAATCTCGAGGCGAGTGACATGTGGAGCTTCGCCGTGTTGCTGTGGGAACTCGCAACGAGGGAAGTCCCCTTCGCCGATCTATCAGCCATGGAATGTGGCATGAAGGTGCAAACTCAGTTACCGTTTTATCGATCACTTCCGGTATTCTCTCCAACTCTCGTGTTCCCTCGTACACCCTTGTGAGAGCTTACGACCCCCCCCCCCTCTCCCATGCCTTCGATTTTACCATCAATCACTAAATACTCTTTTCTTTTCTCATTGAATCAGATCGCCCTGGAGGATTTGCGAGTAAGCATACCCCGCGGTATATCGCCGCACTTGGCGAAGCTCATAAGGATCTGCATGAACGAGGATCCGGGAAAGCGTCCTTCCTTCGACATGGTCGTGCCCATTCTCGACAAGATGAAGCGCTAATTCCGCGCGAAGCCGCCTCGACGAGAATTGTACAATCACAAGGGAAATCAAAACTAACCACGCCCACGCATGAACGGATAAATTTATTCGTTCGAAAAATATTTTCACTCCGTTACTCGTTCGCTCGACGAGAATCGACAAACGCGGTGCCTTCGTCGTCTATACGAAAAGTAGCAAGTACGCAGAAATTATTTTTTTACCGCAACGCGAATTGAAAAAAAATTACTGACAGGGACAAGCTCTCGTTTTCCCTCGAGGCTCTTCGAAAAGTAAAAAAAAATATCTGAGGCCGGAAACGCTCCTATGCGGTGCACCGAAACGTGACGAAGCTTCCACAATTCGATGCATCGCACAGATGCGCCTTCGGCATCGGATCTTTTTTCTCTTGCATCGGTGCTCTTTTGGCATCCGCCAAGCAGTCATTGTCACAAACGAGTGCAACAAAGCACCTATCGTTCATATAATTCTTTTCCATAGTACAAATTGAAAAATGAACAAAACTACCGTCCCGAGATTAACGGTACACAATTAAGGTTTTCTTTTGTTTTTTTTTTCTTCTCTTTTCTAACGTTTGTAAGATTTTCTACAAGTACAATTGGCTCCGTGGCCTAATCTCGAATCGAACGTGCCTATGACATTTACTCGACTTTATATTGTTATCATTCATGAAATGCTTTGCCATGATACGTAGGGCATAATAAGAGAGATCCGTAGAAGCAAGTTTTCCAATTATCTTTACAAAAAAAAAATAACAATGCCGTAAAAACTTCGCTAAAATAACATTCGTTGATGGGTATAGTAACGAAGAAACATAAAAATCGCGTAATAATACAACGAAATTATGATAATCGAAATAGAAAATGAAAAATTGGTCTGCAATTTTTCCTTTCCGAGTAACTTGAATATATACATAAAAAAAAACAGTGGGTAAAAAAAGTATTTGTACACCGCGTGTTTTTTACAGAATCCTGTGAGAAAAAAAATAAAATACTTGAGCATTTTTTTTCTTCGTAGGACGATTTGGAAAACACGCGGTATTCAAATACTTTTTTTACCCAAATATATATATACACATATATAATTGGAAAACTGAACTTTTTTTTATCTCCGCATTCGCTTTAATTGTTCTAATATATTTTATATTATACATATATATTGTAAATGTATTTTGAAAAGGCTGACGATAAATCTGCCATTTTATGTACAATGAAAATTATAACGCATTTAATAATTTGCGTTCCCAATATTAAAAAAATTCATAAAAAAGTAAATAAAATATAAAAAAAGACGAATTGGTAAAAGGTCAACTATTTTCTGATAAGTTAATAAATTGTTCGTCGAAATGTGCAGAGCACTCGAAACTTTCAGGAATTAAGAACGTCGCACTGTCGCATGGATTCACTTCTGCTCTGGTTAATATATATATATATAAACGACACAGGCGGGCGAAGCGTTGGGAAAGTCTCGCCCGCACGTGAATTTTGCGGTTTCGCACATGAACGAGTTGCCGCACTTTATTGCGAGCGAAAAAGAACGAAAGCAAAAAAGAGTTCTTTTCCCGGTCTTGCCCACTGTTCACCAAAATTTCGTTGGTATTAAGATGAAAAAAAAAGTTGGCGGTGTACGAACAGCCGAAAAAATACAGAAACGAGGTAAAAAAATTACGATTGTAGGTCCTTAAACTTGAACTTTTCAGCTCAAAATACACGTCTTTATGTCAAAAACAAAAAAGCCTTTTTCCAAATAGAACTCACGTAAAAATATCGATATCGAGATACTTAAAAAAAAAAAAAAGCTTTTTAAAATGATAAGAGCCTGGCCTGGCTGAACGATAATTTTCAGCCCGGCCAGGGAAATATCGATTACTTGTTGAGTCATTCAAGTTTGAACGTAAAGAGCGAATTTTCCGGGTAAATCGAGAGAAGAAAAAAATATTCTTAATTATTTTCAAATGTTAATTTTTTACCTTGAGCATATTTCTCCCTTCTCTCTCTCTCTCTCTCTCTCTCTCTCTCCCTCTCTCTCTCTCTCTCTCTCTCTCTCTCTCTTTCTCTCTCTCTCTCTCTCCATCCCAGTTATTCAATAGCCAAGGGAAGAGACCCATTGGAAAAATTCCAAACAAAGTCTGTACGAGCCCTCGAATTAAAAGAGACTCGATGAAGAATTTTCTTTACCGGCACTAGAATGGTGTATTCCTGTACTTCTGCTTCAGACACGCTTTCAAGCAAGGAATTACTTGGAATTAAATTAGCCGCAGAATTTTTTTGCATTTCCTCAGCCAGAGTCTCGGACGGGAAAGAGAGAGAAACAAAAACATCTCCAAATATAACTCTCGTCGGCCGCACGGGGTGAATAATTGGACGCGGTCGTTTGAGCAAAAACTGAAAGACAAAGGATTTTCAAAGACGAATGGATAATATATTTCATCCCTGTTTTATGGAGATTGCGTCGGTATTTTATTGAACCGAGTGGAAAATCGAACGAAAAATCGCTGTTTTGAACGGGTGAATTATTGAATAATACAGTGAAGAGGGTTGCGAGCCCAGGGACAAACCCTCAACGTAAAAATCTGCGGGTTATAAACGATTCGGTAAGCGCCAAAATTAAGCGTATTGCTAAATCGTCTTTGAAGGGTAGAGGGAAAAAACGACGTTCCTATGATAATACATTGTCTGACGTCACCAATGCCAACTTATAACAAAATATAAATGACGTATGCGAATGAATATCGCGAAAATGTTCAAATCCCAAAGTAAAAGTGAAAAGGACTTTATAAAAATACCATCTGACTTCCAATTATAGGAGGATGATTTTCATTATCGTTTTATCGATATTAAAAAAAAATAATAATAAAATACGATATAAAAAAAATTGTAGCAATCAGGACGATGATCTTCCGCTCTACCGGTCAAGTACTCGAGATGCACCAGACAAAGGAAGGATTCTCCGGAAATCGATACGAACCGTGAAGTATAGAAGAAAAATCAATGAATCTGGCGGAGCACTTGTTTTTGATGCGTCGAGGATCAGTAAAGCCGCGCGTATCTACTCGAGCGTGTATGACAGGCACAACATAAAATTGTGAAGTGTACGAATAAAGGGATGCAGCATAACACAAAAGAGTGCATAGTGGCACGGGAGAAGGGTGGAAATGAAAGGAGATACCGGAGAGAGCGGTATATAGCGGTTGAATTTCAGGCATTGTCATCGCTGTCGTCTCCAATTTGGCCTGCTTCGAATTTCGATTATCCGATCTCCCTTGAAATGTTCCACCGTGGGCTCCTTCAAACCCGTCGGGCGCGGTCGTATTCTCGGATGCGTTTGTCGAATAAAATAAATAAAAACGAAGAGAAAGAGAGAGGGCATCGACAAGGGATGAGGAGAGCGAGAGGGGGAGGAAAGAGAGAGAGAGAGAGCGAAAATTCGATAGCCCAAGAGTAAGTACCGAAATAAAAAATCAACAATTACGGACAAATGTCCGCCAATTGGCAATCAATTGACTTTTGGCTTCCGCAATTATGGGCTTCTGTGGAAAAATCGCTCCGCGGGAGGGCTTTAATTGCCTCGAAACCATTTCATTATCTTCATTGTTAATTACTATCGAATGAAGCTTGGTATGCTCTCTGCATAAAGAGTGCGGTGCCCTTTTCACCTCCCTCCCTAAATTAATTCAAAAGCGGGTAACTTTCGGAAACTTTTAGTCCGCCCGCGCTTCCTGCACCGACGAATACTCCGACACTCCGGTAATTATTGCATTTTTTTGTAAATCCAATTACGAAGCTTTGTCCCTGTCGTTTTTCCCCTTGACGACAAAACTCGAGTTTTTTAATTACGATTTTTCGGCCGAATTATTCGTGAACAATGACATTCGTTTTTTTTCCCCACCCGAGTAGGCTCTGAAAAAAATTCAAGGCGGGGAACAACGTTTATAAACTCCGTAATAGAATTTGTGATAAAACTAGCATTGAAAGAATAATTTTGAAAAAATCATTCAATTGTAAATTTCAAGCCGCAAATGTTTCGTTATTTTAAACTCGATGAAATTGCACGTTAAATTCTCTTTTTCGCGATGAAAAAAAAACTATAATTTCGCCACTAATAACACATTGCTAATTAAAGAGGTACCCGAGAGCGAAAAACCGAGGGTAAAAATTGCATTTAAAGGCCTTTTAATTATATGTACGCCCTCAAAGGTGAAGGAGTATTTTTTTATCAAGCCTGAAAGGTCGGAAGTTCAAGTTGAAAAATAAATTTTAATCAGACGCAATTTTGTGGAAAAAAAATTCTTCAAAAAATCCTACGATGCGAAAGATTTTATACATTACATTTAAGGAATCTTTTCGAAATTTTTGTTTCAGATCAACTGACTGCATGCAATCATTCGAACCGCAAGCGAGGGTCATGTTTTTAACGCCCGCCACAATAAAAGCACTCCCAGTCAATATATGTTTATAAAAAAATTGTCAATATACCTCAATATTTATACTTTCGAATAAAACAAACTTTCAACAGTACTCGAATAAAACAAACAATAATCCATTATTGCATTTGTAATAAATTGAAATTTATTTCTTCAATAAAATTAAAAAAAAAAACAGATATACACATATATTCAAATATAAACACGGAGCGGAATAAAATCACAGAGATGGAGATGGCCTGCAGCAATCCTGTTTCTGCGATTTAACGATATTGGGCAGTTCGTACATGGACTTGGTCGAATTTATATGGACAAAGTCCGCCAGAGTGTCGAGTCCACTCGAGCGTGTATATCGAAAAGGTGTAGACACGTTTTAACCGTGTAGCGATGTTTGCTCACGCACACGTCGTGTAAAGTTTGCGGCCGTTTCACGAAGTCTGCGGAGCGTCCGCGTTACGCGCATACTACGACGCACAGTGCCCCAAGTTGCTTGAATCTCTGTTTGCCCGGTTGGACACACACGTGTCTGATTTCGTGGTTGCTCTAGCGCGCCTGGAGTTATACCCGGTGCATGATTCCGCAGACGGAGGTACGAAAAGGTGGACTGTGTATTTAGCAAGCTTCCGCGTTAAGCTCGAACTCATGTGAAACCGTTCCAGGGATTCTTGACTTTTCAAATTTGTGGCGATTCGACGACCGTGCCTTTGGCCGAGAGTCCGGCAGAGAGGATGATGGAAGATACAAATTTTGTTCATCCTTTGAAGTTTAAACTTGGCGTTTCTGGAAATTCGAGTGTACATCGTTTTCGAGAGAGAAAAATTCGAAATTTCGGAGACTTGGCACAGTTTTATTTTTCATAAATCGTGAATTGCTCGGAATTTTTTTTCTGGACTTTAATATATATATATATTTATTAAAATATAATATAGTATATTATATAAAAATATATTATTATCGGTTAAAAATATATTATTATAAATAATATAGTATTATAAGTATTTCTTAAGAGTCTGGCGCGGATATTTTTCGACCAAAAAAAATACGATATTTAATGGTTTTTCAAGTCCTCTTCGAAACAAAATATAACGTATTTTTGTGATGATTAGTATTAGCCAAAAAAAAATGAGCAATCTGAGAAAAATTCAAAATTCCATTTTGAGTTGGGCAGAATGGTGATAATTAAATTCCGAATACGTAGCGCTTCTAAAAGACTTTAAAAAAAATATAAATAAATTCCATTCCAAATTCAATCGCGGTGGTTACACCATCAAAAAAAGTATTGTGACCTAACTATCCGTCCGAAGTGGTTGAAAAAATTACGGAATATACTTTCAACTTTCTAGATGATGTAGGAAAAATTTATTTATAAGAAATAAAATGGCGACACGTTAAAAAAAAATTCATAAAGAGGTGAAAACGCAAAAAAAGATACTTTTTCGCTCAAAAAATCATAGTTCCGTGAATTTTCAACATTTTTACCTAAAATGTGGACGTCATACTCCTTAGATATGATACTTCTGGGAAAAAAATAGTAGCATAGTGCGCATTCCAAAAAAAGGTATTTATTCCGACATGTGAAGAGGGTAAATTTTATGATATGATCGACGGATGGATTCTATCCAGGGTGACCACAAAGGTTGAAAATGCATCCTTTATCATTTTCCTCTCGATGACGGGATCCACGAAAAAAGTTTTTCGGGACGGTTTCATATTCTGAGTCCAATTATCTTCATTCTGCTGTACACAAAATAAAAATTTTGGTTATTTTACAGAATACTCAAATTTTTCTGGCAAATACTAGTCATCACAAAAATACACTATATTTTTTTTTTTCATAAAGTACTTGAAAAATTATTTAAAATCATATTTTTTCAAAGAAAAAAAACACATGGTCAACATATAATTGTCATTCTCTATACATACATTAGTGGAATTAATTCTGGACACTTTTAGAATTTTTGAAAAATTGTGTTCTGTAATTTTTTATAATATTTTTTGTTAACATTTACAACACTAATCACGTGGAAATATTAAACAGAAACATTATAGATTAACTTAAAAAAATGACAATTAATTAATTTTCACGATTAATTCCACTAGTTTATATCGTGCACGGTTTTTCTCCTATTTACTCTTGGCGTAGATGGGAGAAGTGCTTTTCCGACGAAATTCCACTTGCTCTTCCGTCTGATTGAAGCACACTCCAATTCGTTTCGTATCCGAGCAACGCGGCAAGCGCGTTTCGCGCATCCTTTCATCCGACAATTATCACTCCCTTAATATCGAAGCATGTTCAGGCACCCCGATTGTTGCGATCCCAATGAACACATTTTTTCCTTCACAAATCCCATCGTGCAATGATTGATTACGATCGGAATGTTCGAATGCTTCGATCTTCAAATTAAGGATGTAGTCTGGTGTTCATCTCGCAGAGCAGAAAAATTAGCTGAAAACGATGCCTTTGAAGAAACGAAAGATTTACTCTATGCACCAGGCATAGCTGATTAGTGTAAGTATACATTTTTTCTAAGAAATCTGAAATGAAAACTTTATACACGTTTTTTTCTCGAAACAACATTTTTGTAAGCGGCGCGGGTGATTAAAAAAAATTCTATCCAACCGATTGCTTTCATTGTTGCACGTGTTATTCTACACAACAATGACTCCGTCGGGTACTAAAATTACTTAATTATAATGATAATTTTTTTTTTTTACCGATTTTCAACGAAAAAATCATGATTTTTTTTTATAAGTCCGCCATTTTGTTATTTAATAATAAAAATGTGTTTATCTAGTACGGTACGGAGCCACAAGCATACAGAACAATAATCAATTAAATTTTTTTGTTTCAGATGACTCTAAGTGTCGTAATCATCCGCGCCACCCACCATTTAAAGGTGTCTACTTAAACTTAAAAAAACAATTATAAAATAATGTAAAATTAAGTAAACATTTTTTTTAAATAGTTTACGATGTCAATAAAAGCAGGTCAAAAAATGTAAATGAGATTATTTTATTTTGTTGAAAAAAAATTTGAAATAAGCTTCCGAAACAGACCTGAATACCAGACCTACATCCTTAAGGCCTTAGGCCACTCTAAAGGCCAAAAAAAGAGCATATTTTGTGATTTTTTTCTTCAGCGAAACCGTAAAATAAATCGGGAATTACAAAATAGGGGTTTGCTTATACACGTAATTGACTATACAAAATTATTTTTTCACAGCGATACATGTGAAAATGGCGACTGTGCAGCATTTTTCCGATGACGCCTTTATTTCTGGATGTTCAACGGCCGGACCAACAGCTCCTATAATTTTTTAGTTGTGATGAGACACTAAAGTTTTTTCGATTATACATAAGAATAGCTATAGAAGTATGTAGGATTTTTTTGATATGTTTTTTTAGCAAAATGGCGCATTTCTAAAATAAAAAGTATAAAATTCCATGAGAAAATCGTCAGAAAATTGCTTATAAAAAAGTAACTATGCAATATAATTAAAAAAATCCTACGTAGTGCCTCAGAAAATGTAATTCTAAATATACAGTTGAAATTTCAAGTGAATAGGTCGAAATTTGTTTGAGTTATGAGTCCGGCCGACTTGAAAAATGTAGTTTTGAGATAAACGCGTTTAAAGTTAGTAGAAAGTCACGACGTGAATCAAGAGGGGTTGCGCTAGAATTCGAAAATCGACTACTTAGCGATTTTTCACAACCATAATCTTTTGGAATATAATTGTATACGTAATAAGGTACATTTTTAACAGAAAAAAAATCGACTTTTGGTAAATCCTAGAGTGTCATAAGGCCTTAAGAAATTTCGATTGCCACGGGAAAAAAGAGAAAAGACATTATCACCGATACAAGCGCGAGTTCCACGTGCACGGTGATAGAAGCATGCGCTTTTTTCCAACCGAATGAAGATCCATCCCCTTTAACGAGCAGGGGCTTAAACTTCTCCGCGGTGCGCGCAAAAGTCGAGGGAAATACTTGACGCGACCCAGGCTGGATGAAGTACCCAAGGGAAAATGGGCGAGAATTCTCAACGGTTGGAAAAAGTTAAAAAAACATCGTGTATGTATATATATATATATATATATATATATATATATATATATATATATATATGCGAAATTGGAATGAGTCGAGATTTTTCGCAAAATAGTCTCGGCGAGACTCGGGCGCCTCATAATGATAAAACGTACACAATTCTCTTCCGTTCCCCAAAACCCGTCCTTCTTTCCTCTTTTCTCTCGCGAAAGAACGAAACAAAGGGAACGAGGAAAAAAGTGCCCGAAAACGTGAACTTTTTGCATATACATGTACCCACCTCGTCCGGCCACACGCTCGTACATACGAAAGAACCGCAAACAGACTGTCAGATGAAAATCCAGAGAACCGCGAGCAAAGTACATCTGCGAATGTAAATAAAGAATGAAAGCGCATAGCTGTATTTCGTTCGTTCGTATTTATACTTTCGCGTGCGTGTTTAAAGTTTTTCTTTTTTAAGTGAAACTTCTTAAAGTAGTATGTGCACGAACCTCCTTATTGGGAAAAAAAAATTGATTTTTTTTCTATGCTGTAGTATAGACATACAGAATGACGTCCGCGAAAACTCAGCATGCCTTACCGGCTAGATACAATAGTAATTAATTCACGAAATCAATGCATTTAACCCATACCATATAGGGAATCCGTGCGGATCGAGCTTTGAGACGAAAATAATAGTAGTTCGCGAATAGATATGAGCTATGCGAAAAGCGATAAATAACAAGAAAACTGTCGCGTTTACGTATGTTGCATACAAAATATAGGTTACGGGATATTTCGAGCAGATATTATCGATTGAATCGACGAATTTTTGCGTTCGCTAGCCGTGTCTGTCATGGCGGGAGAGATGGCGTAGTTTTGGCAAAACCGCATGCCGTCAGCTGTGTTCGTATCCGGGAGGCCGAATCGAGCCGGTCAATTCGAATGCAACGACAAAAGTTGTAGATTCTTTACGCGAGAAATTTGCTCATTAATGATAAATAATTATGGATTGAATATTATATAATGAAGTTTTTATCATTCTTTTTTATCTTCACGGGCGTTTTTTGTACTCCGTATTGTATGTAAGACCGAAGTTACATACGCACATTGCACACACACTACACACGTGCTTACACACACGGACGGCATAAACAAACTTTTGGCATTGATCGGAAGCGGCTGAGGACAGCGTTGCCACGAATATTGCCAGAATTATGAAATAGCGGACGGTGAGACAACTCAAGTCAAATCTGATTGCTATTTCAATACTTTACTTTTCATAATATAATGCACACATTTATCACATACATTTCTCAAATAATTATTTTCCGTATCATATTTATTATTGTACCTAAATGTATTATATTTTGCCTTTTTCAGATTCGAAAATTGATAGATATTCTGTTGATTAGTCAATCCGCTAGTACTACCTTAAGGCCCCTCTACACTACTCGTTCGTAGTTCCTCGCAGAATTACTCGCCGAAGCTAGCCGAGTACGAGGAGCGTCGCCTAACTACTCGCACAACTTCGCGAGAACTCCATCGCTTAACTTCGCGAGAACTCGTGCTCGCGACTTCGGCCCAAGATACCGACACCGAACGGAAGTCGCTCGAAGCGAAGCAAATCAAGGCGAAGAAGCACGAAGTGCCTCTACACTCTCGCCCTCGCCCAACTTCGATTAACTTCGCGGGTAGTGTAAGAGGGGCCTCTATACGAGCTTCTCGCGTTTAACGCTTGCGTTACTTTCTAACGCCTACCGTGGAGGGGTAAAAGAAAGAGATATAGCCGGTGAGTGAAAGGAGAGACGTGCGCATGCGCACTAGTATCCCCATCGTATACGAAGAATCATAAGGCGCTTCACTAGCAATCTTTCTAAAAACATTCTTGCTTCGCTTCTGCTATTCAGCAAATGTTTTTGAAATGTGCCTCAAGTGACGCTCTGCATGCATTGCTTGTTTCGTTGTGCTGTTTACCTCGGTGTATTTACATTCGATTTATAGTGCGGTGAATTTTAGTTGCTGTTCGTTTCATTGCTTATAAAGTATTTTGTGAGTAAATCACTGTTTTTCTACCGAGTTAGGCTCAATTTGTCAACGAAAAATATATGCAAAGAAATTATATTTCTACAATTTTATGATTGATATATCAAGTTGAAGGTTTCGAACATTAGCATGATTTTTTTCAGAAGTTTTTGAGTGCATTAACGGGTTGAAAAAACGGCCGGACGTGAGATATCCACGTTTACAGACGGGAGGTGCCGAAAAAACGTTTACAGACGAAGAGTTAAAAGGCAGAACAACAACTCTATTCTTTATTTCTCTATTCTTAGAAATCTCTCTTCTTAAATATCTCTATTCTGGACAAGGTTTAATCAGAATTATCTCTATTCCAAAATATCTCACGTCTAAAGCATTTCTCTGCCGAAACATCTCTATTCCAAGAGCCATAAATAATAAAAATAAAAGTAACGACAATAATGATGAATGAAAATAATCAACAGAAAATTTACTGTGAATTTAACATAAATTGTTCTTCAAGATAATGAGCATCGTTAGAGGTTAAATGAAATTGAAAATGAGAAAAAATTGAATTCAATTGAATGTTAATTGCAATCGTACGGAAGTCAATCAAGTTTTCAATGAATTCCAAATTTATAATTGAATTGTCAATGCGGAATTAAGTTTTTGATCGAAAATTAAACGAATAAAAGTTAATCTTGTAACAGTGCAATTTAAGAAAATGTAATCAAATGTTTTATATTTCTTTTCGGCACAATCTGGTATTTTCATTAATCAGTGACATGAGTGTTTGAAGTTCCACTGCTCACGAGCGTGGCTACCACGCATACAATTTTTTTTCATTTTTTTTATACGTTTGCTCGTGCTTTTCAACGAAGGTTCGCGGGTATGGTAATTTAATATTATTTACGAAATCATTTTTCACTTCTTCGAGTATCAGTTTAGATCGAGCGGCGAGGAAAGAAAAATAATGCGAAACGGGTGGGCGAGGGGTTGAGAGAGGTAGCGGGGGCGAAAATTGACAACAGGAAAATTGTCACGAGGTATCGTAAATTTATCAAAACATTTTATCGTCGGTTTTATGTGCGAGGACGACGTAATGAATTTTCGAAATGATACAGCTGGCGATATATATATATATACACACACATATATATAGTATTTTCCAGACACTTTCGAAAAGCCATCGACTTTGGTGTTACTGGAGGATGTGAACGTACTGCAGGGGGTAAATCTTCGCTGGGCCAGAAAGGCAATAGAGGGAGAGAGACAGAGAGAGAGAGAGAGAGAGAGGGATGCCAGGTAGGTGCGGATATGGCAGAGGAAGAAAAAGGATGCAATTTTTCGCGTCATAAACGCGCCGGATATGCTTTTCGTATATGCCTACGATGGTGTTATAAACTTCCAATGGAGCGCAAGCTTCCAATGTGCTTTTATTATACCCGCCCCCCTCCCTTGCCACGAAAAACAAACAAGAATAAAACGATCGTGTATCTCGCCGGGACATGTATCATACGTTACGAGGAGATGCGGTGCCGGCTTTCCTTTTATTGTCGAGATGTAATTGCTTTCGCTGCTTCGTCGCACATTCAATACACACCTTGTGCGATACCGCAGATCCTCCTACAATATTTGAGCTGTATATATACATACATACAGCTATATATAGATTTTTTTTTATTTTCGTCCTGAAAACGTGCATCTTTTCTGTAGCTCTAAATTGTGCGACGCGTAATGACATCGGGATGAAAAAATATATCTATTAAGAGAGATCTTTTTATAACGGAAAAAAGAGCTCATGGCCGAAAAAGAAGACCACGAGGAAGCTAAGGGACTACTTGATGGCCCTGGATTCGGAGATTAATCGGTAGATCGTTTAGTTGCAACATTTTTTAATCTTGAAACGTTAAACGCATTTTCTTGAATACCAATTTTTTCATTAACCTCTTACAAGATAATTCGAAAACTACCCGATCGATCATTTAAAAATTTTGTACACTTTTAGATATAATATTAAACGCCAAGCATCCGCCAATGTTAAAAAAGAACGTTCCAGTTGAATCGTTTTTGTTTGATATGCACTGACTGTTTTCATCATCGGAAGACTACAATAATGCTGTGAACGGTTTCCGTGATCGATTTTCGAAAACCAAAATCATTTCACGGAACTCAACGGTTGCACTGTGTGATACCTGACGCAAATGGTGGTCTGGCTGTTAAAAATTTCTCTAATTCAAGAGATCACGAATTATGTAAATTATTCAAATGTCACAGAGATCAATAAATTCATCATTAATTACTATTAAACAATTAATTGAATAACTATTTACTTCGTTTCCCAGAATCCTTTAAAAATAATGAAACATCATTGGAAAACTTTTTAAGTCAGTTAATATTATATACAAAGTAGAAGGAGGGGAATAGTAGAACAAGAAAAAGATAAAAAAAAGATGGAAAGAGTTAAGGGGAGGAGCAGGCGAAGCGAAAAATAGGTTAAGATAGAGAGTAAGAAAAAATATATATGTTTGTAAAAGACTTGTATTAAAAGTCATGCGAATAAAACTCGATTATATATATATATATATATTATATACAAAGTATTAAGTACGATAGAATTAACCATTTGAAATTATTTCATCATAGAAAACAGCTAGATTTGAAAAATAATTTGAAAAATTTCAATTTAGAAAAAAAAATGGAAAGAAAATCTTACCACGATGGGTCTGGCGGCAGACTTAAAAAAAAAATCAAAAATCAATAGTGGCGTTTGAAAAAATCGCGTTTTTTTAACTAAAAAATCATATCAAAGATGTCTTTGAATATTATTCAAATATTTTTTTTTTTTAATAATTCCCATTTCCTCGGTATTAAAATACCGAGGAAACGGGGAGCACCGTATATTTTATACGTACGTCAATTTATTTCCAATTATTGATCAAACTCCATTAAAATGAAGAAAAATATGAATACGCAGTCGAGGGATAAACCGCGTTATACGTCAAGGACAAATATATCGATTTTCCAATCGTTGTACGTATACACTTGGACTGTATGCCTCCGACGATGAGGAGCGCGGCCCTCTAAATATTGACGCTAATCGAAAAACGAGGGAATTGCGACTTGCAATGTGTGTATTTTGCCTCGTCAAAGGATTACCGTTTGCTTTTTACATTTTGTCGCGTGAACGAGGTGGATAGCAAACACGCATGATATGAAACAAGCCATGTGTACATCGCTCGTCGCACATGTAATGTAGAAAGGGCAGGAGGAAAACGAAGCGGCGCGGAAATCGTTGACATCCACGGCCTCGACAACAAAATATGCCGAACGCTTATTTTTTTCCACCCTGTCTCGCGTCGTGCGTATGATCAATGAATATTGAGCGACTGAATTTTGGGCCTCGATAGACGTAAAAATTGGCTGAGAATAATGACATGGTTGAGTAACTTCCGGAAATGCCACGCTATCGGCGCTGGCGCTTGTGACGTCATCGTTCGAACGCGACCGAATAGGCTATGTGTACGGCTTACACGCAAGTGTACACAAATAAGAAATTTGGTCCCGTTTTATATGTGAAAACATCTCGAGCTTTCTGAAAAAGTCGAAAACTTTCGGCTCGGCGCGTTTTTGCCGAGCCGAACAGAACAACAATTTCGAAGTGCTGTATCGTTGTTAATTGTTGAAAAAAAAAAACAAAAGAAGAAAAATACTTTGCTTTAAAAACCGCACATCTTTACAATGATAAAGAAAAATCATTCAATGATCCTATTTTACGAGGAAACGTTCTTTTGTTGAGATTATACGTACAAGCAAGCTCGTGCGCCAGGGAAGCCCTGCCCCGTCGAAATTATTTACGTCTCCGCAACTTTTCGTCCCGACATGGCTCTCTCTTACCCTCTTTTTTTCGTCTCTTTCTCTCTCTCTCTCTCTCTCTCTCTCTCTCTCTCTCTCTCACTCTCTCTTTCTATCTCTCTACCGTGCGTCTTTTTTACTCGCGCGCGTCAATCACAACACGGAGTAGAACGTGTAGTGTTCTCGTACAAGACCGTTTAACACCGCAAAATTTTTTCGCGCGTAAAAATCGCCCCCGCTCGCCCTTCTTCGAATGTCAAGTACAAGGGAATATACATATATATATATGCCGTTGATGTATTTAGCAAACACTGGCGTCGCCTACACTGACAGAAAAACTCTAGTGATATTAACTAGATGGGTCTGTTTGATTTTTTTTTTAATTAACTAAATTTTTCGTGAAATTTTTCCTATTGCATTCCCTTATTGGAATGATTTATTTCGAATATATTAATTTATTTAAATCAAGATCTATTTAATATCGTCAAATAACCAAATTTTTTATTTATTCCTAATAAATTTGGGATCCGGTTTGATCTGTTCAAAAAACAATTTAGTTGAATCCACCAAATGTATCTATTTAATTTTTTTTTCAATTTAAATTCAATAATATTATCTTAGTGTCAAACATTTTTCTATTTGATTGAATAAATGTTCTGTCTTTATTGAAACAAATACTTTCTTATTTGATTCAAGCTATTGACCAACGTTTGGGTTTGTTTGGGTTGACAAAAATATATATTTGAATCGAATAGACGTTTATTCACGCTAATAATAATATTTTTGATAGAAAAATACTTCCCATACGTTGAAAGAAAGAATGTCCTTTATTCTAATCTTCATTTATTTAATTTAAATATATTTCATATTTAACAAGAATAGCTGGAACAAACAAAAATACATATTTGAAACAAATAGGATCGTAGTAGGCCGTGAGACAAGGAAAAAACCTGTTTGATTGAAATAGATCCTATTTAAATTAAATATACTTTTTTATTTTTGGCAGTTTATACTTGTCACGTCCGATTCAACGCTTACAAGCTTCACGTTAAGATAACTCCAAGGATTCAAGAAAAAAAAGAATACGAAAATAATACCACCCAGATACTAAAAGAAGCGAAAAAGAGAAACTTTTACACGACCTGCCGACCTTACGCCCGCCACATATGCAGGGAAAGATTTTATAAAACAAGAAATGCAAGTCGCAAGATGTTTTTTTTTTTGGGGGGAAGGTATAACAAGCATCTCGAAGTTTTGAGCGAATGGCAGAGCGACAGGGAAAGAGGTACAGCGAGAGAAAGAGATGGCGAGAGCGAGAGCAGAAGGGAGGGAGTGGAAGAGCAGGTAGAAAAGTGCAACCTGCGGCCGGAAAGGAACAATCCCTTACGAACGTACCTAATGGTTCCCGTTTCCCTCCAATACGAGAAAAACTGGGTAGAAACTGCATTTTCAACCGCCAAGCAAGTATTTATATATATATATACATATACAGGGTGTCCGATGGCAGATATTAAACTTTAAAAATTCGTAAAAAAATGAATAAACAAAGTAATTAAAAAATATTTATTAAAATGAAAAGAAATCAAATGCGGATTTCAATTTTTGAGTTGACCGTCACCGTCTGGCCACGATTATTTTCAAAAAAAATAGAGCCCGATGATTCCGTTCCCCGAAATAGCGCACCAAACAGCGACCTTTTCAATATGCAGTGGCTGCTCATGCACTTCTCTTGGATTTTGGAGACTCCAGTAACGAAAATGTTGCTTGTTGACATAACCTCCAAGATGGAAATGTGCTTCGTCGCTATAAAAATGTTTCTTAGTCGTTTTTCAGTGGAACAAGTCTCCAGCATCTTTTGAGCGCAAGTTATTCTTGTTGGGTAGTCACTGTCGTTCAATTTTTGAATTATTTGGATTTTATACGGATGAAATTTTCTTTTTTTCTTCATAATTTCATGCAGTGTCGATTTTGGAATACCCAAAACAGACGAACGCACTCTCAATGACATTCGTGGATTTTCTGAAACAGAATCACTCACACGTTGGATGTTTTTCGGAGTTGATACAGAGGCAGCTTGATTTTGGTGATGCCTGTTTACAGCCGAGCCTGAAGCTCTAAATCTTGCTACCCAACTTTGGATCAAATTTATCGATGGCGCGTCACTTATTCGGCGAATGTTGGAGCGGTTACAGAATTTTCCGTCGCGTCAAAGTAAGCGAAAAACGACTAGTTAAATGCTCCTCCACAGCCAAAGCTTGTTGCTCTCCAGACCAACGCTCCATGGCGACTAAAAAATCCGCAACGCACGCGACCTCAGCTAACCGCCCCGCCCTCCTCTTGCACCTCGCGTTTTGAAGTTATGATCATTTAAAGTTTGAAATCTGCCATCGGACACCCTGTATATATACAGGGTGGACCACGCAACGTGTGCACCTCTTTTACGACCAAAATATGCGTTGCACAAAAAAATGTTTTATACAAAAGTTACATGGTTTATAAGGCTACACTATGTGGTGCATTTATTTTTTTTATAGGTGGAGGCACTTCGAAGATTTGAAGGTCAACTTTATTTTTTCAAATGGAATGCTATATTTTTATAGCGTAATATGATAGAGTATCGAATTCTGAGTAAAAAAGTATAGACCTTTATTAGCCCTAGAGTTAATAGCTAACGAGTAATTTCACTTTATTACTTTAAAATTTTCTTCACGTAATTCACCCCCCCCCCCCCCCCCATTAGAAATTCACGTAATTAATGGACGTCCCCTAACCCCTTAATCTTTTTGTCACACGAATCGCTAATTTTGGGCATCTGTATATAAGTATGCGTACAATTGCCTATAAGTCATTTTGAAGACATTCAGTAGACGATCCTCGAAGCCAAATGTTCTCAAAACCACTTTTCTTCATACATATATATATATACGTTAACGGTATACAAGTGCAATAAAATCGCCTGCAGGAAAAAAGGTCTCGAGAAGAAGCAAAGCATACGGCGAACAAATAAGGGAGAAAATAGTGAAAACCCAACCGACGACGAGCGACTGGCAACTTGCATCGCCCAAGAGTGCAGCTGTCCAAGTTTTATAGCCGCATTCGTTCGAGGCGAAACGTCGTTTGTCTGCGACGAAGAGAATAGTGGAATTATAGTTGCCAGATACAATTTTATTCCTTTTACGTCGAGGCGATAAAGCCGTGGCTGTGCAAGTTTCATAATCGGGTTTTTGCAATATTGCAAAAGTACGTGTAATTAGGAGCATCGGATTCTGAGTATATACTCAGGATTAATGCTCCTTATTGCACTGTATTATTCTACATCGCACACCGCCATGATCCCTGTACAATTATCGTTGCGTTCCGTGGGTGTGTTGCGCTTCGCAATTTGATGATATAATCCGAGCGAAATGTGACATCAAACTTCCCGATGTCTTTAAGCCCTACCACCAAGACATCAAGATTATTGGCACGGCTTAAGGAAAATTACAGTTCGCACTTGTTTCCGATTCATCGACGAGGAAGGACAATACGGCTTCGGAAATCGTTAATGGAACGAGAAGGGTGCTTGAATATCGTGTTGGAGAGTATCGATCCCAACCCGTGCAGAAATATTGTCATGGATACAGTTCGATTTGAACTAGGATCCTGGTTTCTCAATCGGGATCCAGTCGGACATCGGATCGGATCCGGGCGCGAAATATAACGCTCGCAAATCGGATTCCAACCAGGATCGTAAACCGGAACTATTAAGGACTCTAGTCAGAATCCAAATAGAAACTTTGCATAGGATCCAGGCTGGGATCCCGAACTTCGAGAACAATATCTAGTTCGATATCAATACAGACCGATCAGTATATGACCTTTTTGGTTGGGAATGAACTTGTCTACCTCGTCACTTCGTTTGATATACAACTTTTGAACCACCATGTATATATATATGATTTTGTATAATATTGTAAACATTAGTTTTGTAATATATATATATATATATATAATCTTCTTTTTCGTTAATTTGAGCACAAATAAAAAATTAACCGTTTCATTATTATCATTATTGGAGATTAAAATGATAAAAATCTTCTCAAAAAAATATGATTAATTTGAAAAAAATAGAAGGAAAAATGGGCCCACGATGAGACTAGTCTTAAAAATCATACAATGGGTCACTCTATTTTAGAGAATTTTTTGAAAAAAATAAAAAGCGGCAATCATCTTTGAAAAAATAGTTTCCACTTTCGAAGCAAAAAATACGTGGTCCAGTATAATTGATCATTTTTTTTCATATTTTTTCATGAAAGTATGCTTCAAAGTGAAAAAAATATATAAATTGACATTTGTCGATATCTCAATTAGTTCAGGAGTTAGCAGCGTTTAAACGTTTCCAAAACTTCCGAAATCGATTTGTTTTGGAAAATTATAACTCCTAAAAGTGAAGGGATAAAAATCTAAAAATTGGTATGGATATTCTTTTCATGGGGTACAATTTTACAAAAAAAAATCAAGAAAATAAAAAATGGTCGGGGTCACGGGCTAGATGAAATGGCGTGGAATGTCATATATATATATATATATATATATATAATCAAAAATGAGGAAAACACTAAAAACACACCCACCCAGGAACACAGATATCTCTAGAAAGATCCAGAGTATAATAAAACTCATAGGGTACGTGGGTCCGTACGTTTGTTCGTAACTCGAAAATTACTGAATCGATTTCAATGAATTTTCATAGGTTTTAGGCTTATAATATCTTTCATAGATTTTAGGCTAATGGGAATTACGTTGTGTAGTTTATTACACATTCAATTTAAGAAACCTTAACAAAGATCACATTAAAAACAATAAATGAGCACAAATGAATACACAAATGAACGATAATTGACGAATAAGTTCTTTCTGATTCTCCTACTATCTGTCTCCCTGTCTCTTCATCTATGGCTGCTTCTTGTGCTCCCTCTCTCTCTCTCTCTCTCTCTCTCTGCCACACACTCGCAACGTTATTATAACGGTCACCCTCCAGGTCGGCGTTCAAGTTGGCCCTTAAGGTTCCGTTCACTCCGGTCGTTTGTCCTCCTACAATTTGCGCGTGTACAACACCTCGTTGTACTAACAGCCGGCAACTGTGAACAACATATCCGACACGAAGAAAATTAAGTTTGGATTACAATGTTCTCGGCTTCAGAACCATTATTTTTATTTATCCTGTTAGCGCCCGTTGTCTGCAGCGCTGTTTAGAAAGTAATTTTGAAAATGGAATAACTGTTCAACTGTTCCAATTTTGTTCTTGAATTTTTCACTCGTAATAAAAATGATTTCTTCATTTTTATTACAAATGACAATCTATCATTTTTTTTTAATAAATCCAAATTGTGGATCTCTGATGAGAATAAGAGAAAACCGTTTGAGTGATTTTCGTACCCTAAATCAGCGAAAACAACGTGGCAAATAGAGGAGAAATTAACTTTCGTTGCGTTCCAACGATGCAAACTTCAACATCACAATGTTCTGTCACGTAATGTATAGCCGGCCAGAACATTGACATTTTCTGAAAAGTGCTACTGTTCAGTATGCTATAAGTGACCTGATACTATTCATTTTACTCGGGTATATCGCCATAAGCCCTTTTCCAGTAGCCTGATCATTGCTCTATCAGTCCGCTGGTTTATTTCTCATAGTCGTGTCAGTTCACTATCACCTCTCTCCTCGTTCCGCGGAAATTTTCCAATCCCTTGGCTCATCAGTTCCTAATCAGTTCCCGAAGAAAGGAAACGGCGGATCAGAGCCTGCCCTAAGACCTGTTACATGATCAGAACATGATCCACGTTGGACGGCTTGACCATGGCCTGATATTATCTAGGAAAGCCAGACGTTTGCCCGACTCAAATTTCTTCACTGGACACGTTTAAAGTTCGCAGCGTCTCGAACCGCGCTTCCCGATTGCACTCGTTATCATTTCTATAACTCGGCTAATTTTGTGAGCAGGGGAGAAGGGGCAAGACGGGGTATTTAAGGTTTGAAGCTCAATAAAACTCATGTTTTTAAAGCCACACAATCTTGCCCCCCTTTCCCCTATCATTGAACGCTTTTCACAGGCGTATTCATAAAAATCTGTAGAATAATAAAGTAAAAATGAAATAGAAAGCCATTTTTTTTTCAAATTGCTAGACAACAATTCTACCCCTCGACACTGACCTCAAAAGTACCTTATTTCCACAGAAACCGCATTAGTCCAAAAATATCACGACTAAAAAAGCAAAGAGCAGATGATGCGAGATCGAAACCGCGTACGAATGCAAATTGTAGAATCCTAAACGCTAAAAAAAAAAAGAACCTTACCCTCGAACGTCCTAAAAAACGCGAGTCTAAGTGCACCATCGTCGTAAACTCGAACAAATCGTGTACAAAGCCATTGTCAGTGTCCCGTGTCATTTGCACTTCAACGCAACCGTAACGTCGTCGGTAAAGCCAATGCCAATATGAAATGTCTTGTTTCCGAGGAGGCATAACCGGCCACAACCATACGTATTCGCGTGCACAAAGGCCGTGAACAAGGAGAACGCCAACCGAGACCTGCAGATGAAAGTTATCGGTAATAAGCAGTACCTAACTGGCTACTTTGGTTCGACCGTTCTCTATGGTAACAGGTTGGTAGTCCATTATATAAGCAGCCCTGTGTGAAGCACAAGCACGTAATGTCTCGATGCCCCAGCAGTTGTACAACCCTTTGTATGTATATGAAACGAGCCAAAAGCAACGGCGATAGACGTGTGTTCATACAGACACGGATATACCTATATAGAGAGATAGAGGCCCGTGGACGAGGTGCTCTATCGATCGTTTCGTCGCTTTGCAACTATATCCTACGTGCCTTTGGCTCTCCCTCTCTATTCCCTTCTCTCTCTCTCTCTCTCTCTCTCTCTCTCTTGCTCCCTCTCTTCATCTCTCTTTCCCTATCTCTTCGTTTCTCTCGCGTTCCCGGATGCCCGTCATTCCCGTTCACGAATAGTTTCAACCCTGACGAAAAAACACGTGAAATTCAGCAGGTTCGATTTTACCGCATCTTGGCTCCCTTTTATTGGGTCGGTGCCCGCGTGTTTGCAAGAGCACCGCTCTGATGTGTGTCGAAGGTTCGGATCATTGCGGAGTTTATCGTGGCTCTCCAGGGAAAATCCTTTCCATTGGATTCGGTGGATACGGTAGTGAGCAGCGTTTGCACTTTTTCGATTGCAATCCCTGCCGCGGACACGCGGCAGGGATTGCAGTCATCGAGCGTATACGCACGGATCAAACGTCGGCAATTCATGCGCTCCGGTGGTGCAATCCTGTGCTCCTTTGGCATTTGATATTCATATATGTATATTGTTGAATTTATCACCGGAAGAACGAGGGTCTCAAAAAAATAGAAGATCGCTTCTTTAGCTCGGATTGAAAAGAAGATTTTGTTGAAATTATCGAATAAAGGCGAAAGTTTTTTTTCCAGCTTTGTAAATAGCGCAAGCTTTTTGCAGTGCTCCACACACCGAATTGTTTTTTTTCGGCTTTCCAAACACCGCAAACTTTTTCCAGTGTAATGAACATTGGATGATGTTTCCAGCTTTCTAAGAACTGGAAGCTTTTTTCAGCTTTCAAAAAATTGGAAGCTCTCTCCAGGTTTAAAAAACCGGAAGCTCTTTTCCGGCTTTCCAAACATCGGAAGCTTTTTCCAGCACTCTAAACAACGGACGCTTTTCCCAGCTCTCTAAAAACTGGAAGTTCTATCGAGCTCTCTGAAAATTGGTAAATCTTTCGTACTTTCTAAAGACTGGGAGCTTATTCTAGCATTCTAAACAAAATCAGAGCCCCACCGAGAATTTGCTCGTAATTAACGGGAAAAACGGCGGCACGTTGTCTTCAAAGACTGCTAATTGATCACCGATCGTTTGTCCCATTAGTCCGTTGGATTCTGCGAACCGTTCGTCCTCCAACGAGATTAATCCAATTAAAATTAATCAGACAAGGTTCCTCCCTTGATACGCTCAACCCAATCCAACCCATGATAATTGATGATAAGCAAGGGATGCAAAAAACCTACTGGAAGCTTTCTCTTATCAGTCGCCCCAAACGGATTCTCGTTTATGGTAAACCGGAAAAGAAGGGCAGAATATATGGTTCCTTGTTCACTACCACTACATGTCATCATCCTTGATATCTTACAAGGGTTCTTTGCTCGTTTTTCTCTTCCGTTCGACCGTTTCCTCCTATCACAAAATTGAAAAGTCTCTCAGACGCAGTCAAGACTTTATTACATATATTACAACGAGAAGCTTCTCTCTGAGTAAGAACAGCCCAGCCTTGTCGTATATAGATCCGCACTTGCAGCATGTAGAGAGCTTCCATGTCCCTTTTACTTGCTCCATCGTTATATTTCTCGAGCACCCCGCCGTTGACAAGAGGAAGGAAACCAGTTTGAACATGTCAAAGTGGCTTGTTCAGTGAGAATAAGAGACGCAAGCAGCGACGTCCACACAATGGATACAGTGTACCGTACTTGCGCGCACCATTGTTCAAGATTCAATATTCTCTGCACAAGAGCATTTCCGGAATTCCTGATGTCAGATAGTGCACGGAGTAGTGAATCCGCGGATAGATATTGTCAAAGTCGTGTCTCTCAAAAGGGTTTAATAGCCGACCCCGCGACTTATGACACTTTAAGTACAAACGCGCCAATTATTGCGAATCCGGAACGCTGCTCAACAAGACGCAACTCGATCAAAGGGAGACCTCAAGAATTCACGTGTACCCATGCAGAAATATTGTCACGGATACAGTCATGGACTAAGATCCTGGTTTCTCAATCGGGATCCAGTCGGACATCGGATCGGATCCGGGAGCGAAACGTAACGCTCGCAAATCGGATTCCAGCCAGGATCCTAATCCAGAACTATTAAGGACTCTAGTCAGAATCCAAATAGAAAATTTGCATAGGATTCAGGCTAGAAACCCGAACTACTGGGACAAGGTCGAGCTCGATATCGAATTGGATCCCAGGGGGAAAGGAAAAATCACCCGGACATACCGATCCGTAAGTGCGTGACCCATCAATGCAAACAAGTGGTAATCGGAAGGAGTCAAGTCTGGTGAGTAAGCCGCATGGGGTAGAACTTCCCAGCTGAGTGCTTCCAACGTGTCGCGAACCGGTTTTGCCGTATGTAATGGAGCATTGTCATGAAGAAAAATGACTTTGTGTTTCCTCTTTCGGTATACTGGCCTTTTTTCAAGCAGCGAACGGTTCAAATCGGTCAATTGTTGTTGGTAACGTTTAGTATTAACCGTTTCCCCAGGTTTTAACAGCTCATAATAGACCACGCCCCTCTGGTCCCACCAAACACAGAGCATCGTCTTTCTCCCAAAGCGATTCGGTCTTGCGGTCGATGTGGATGGTGCGCCTGGGTCTACCCATGATTTTTTGCGCTTGGGATTCTCAAAATAAATCCACTTTTCATCCCCTGTAACTATACGATGCAAAAACAACTTCCTTTTGTACCGAGCGAGCAAAATGTCACATGTATTTTTGCGCTTTTCCATTTGCCTGTCGTTCAACTCGTGTGGTACCCATCTACCGGTCTTCTGAATCTTTCCCATCTCTCGTAGCCGATTGGAAACAGCTTGTTGACTAACGCCCAATTGTTCGGCGAGTTGTTTTTGTGTTTGCGAATCATCTTCGTCCAACAATTCTTGCAATTCCACATTTTCGTTTTTTTTTTGCGGTTTTCCATGTTCCTTGTCTGCAACATCGAAGTGACCACTTTTGAAACGCCGAAACCATCGTTCACACGTATCTTGCGATGGAGCATGTTCACCATAAGCTTCTCGAAGTAATCGGTATGATTCAGCAGCAGTTTTCTTCAAATGAAAAACAAAAAATTAATGCTGTCCGCGAATGCACTTTGTTCGATATAAATTTTGACATATTGAACACAACAACACAACACTATGCACAAACTTTTCCAATTTATCACTCGTGTGCGTCTGACACTTGTTGATGACACAACAAAATGGTGCAGTGTCAAATCTTTATAGCACAAACTGCATTGGTGCACCATCTGTTGTCTAAAATCCGCATTTCATACTTGTACACCTGGTATGTGCGTGTGTATAGATTATAACTCGGGCGATAAACTATACATCTACATATACACTACACATAGAAGCACAACGAAACAATTGTTTTATAGCAAATTACATTATGTCTACATATTTATTAATTGGTCTTTTCGTTCATACCGTTCGTAATAAGAAACGTTTTCTGCACGCACACACACAGACAGATACCCATATGTATATATCACAAATACATTTCTGACATCTGAAAGAGCTATTATAATTTAATATTCCGCGCTCTTTTAGCCCCCCCCCCCCACTCTCCACCGACTGTGGTCATCCACATATAAAGCTATAGTCACCTCGATGAATGAAGCTTGTCCAGTTACGATCGTATGTATACCGAGGTTAAATTTGCACAATACTGGAGGTATACACTCGGCAATCACTTCAAGTGTGGCATTGTACAGGTCCGACGAATAGCTTATTATTACAAATTTTAGAACAATCGGTATCCTCAATTCATGGCATTATTATTCTCGGGTCAATGGCATTATTATTTTCGGGTCTTTGTAACAGCGCGAGTAGCATGGTTAAACGTCACTGGCATACTGAAATTTGCGTAACTCATTATGCTACGATTCTCGAGCATATATACGTATACACGGAGTATTTATTTATAAAGGCTCTTAACAAATACTCGATTTGAATAAGGACCGCGATGAATTAATTGCTGTGAAGGGGATCGAGGATCAATAAAAAATTGAAATTCTTTTCACTGGACAGTACAAAAGGATCCCGCTGTTACGTTCATGCATATGTATATACTAGCTGTATTTCTATAATGTTATCATACTTATTATAATATAATAAAATAATTATAATTCTATATTATATTTAACAAATTGCAAAGACCATTTATGAGATTTGAAAAGTTGCCCAGAACTCATGATTATTCGTCAATTTTTGTTTCTTTGTCCGTTCGTTAGTTTGTTTATCGATTTATGCTCGTTCGTTATTATTAATGTGATCTTCGTTACGTTTGTTTATTGTACGTGTAATTAACTACATAGCGTAATGCCCATTGGCCTAAATCCTATTCGAGACTTTGTTCTGTGTTTCTGTGAAAGATTCATTGAAATCGATTCAGTAATTATCCACATATAAACGAACAGACATGGAGACTCTACAGTTTTATTCTATGTCTAGGTAAAAGGATACTTTGAACTCAATATATATATATGTATATATATATATATGCATTGTTAGTTACCAACATACCGTTCGTTTTAGGACTAGGATAAGCCTTGAAATGATCTTCATATAAAAATGCTTACATTTATCTACATGATTTTGAAGGCATCAAGGTTTACGTAATATTAAGTAGCGTGGATTAGGGTTACTTTGATCAATTTGGAAATAAAAATCAATATATCTCTTTAAATAATATCGTAAAAAAAATTGTTTACAATGGAAACTTCAACTTTTATTAGTCTTGTTATCTTCCAAATTACAATTTAAAATATTTAAAGATAAATAAGAAAAATAAATAATTAGTCGTGATCAAAGTTATACTGAGAGTAGGATTACTTTGATACCCACCTTTTTCTTAATGAGAATCGGAAGTAAAATAAAGTAAATAAAGTAAAATAAAAGAAGAATGAGCATTTTTCCTAAAGAAGAAAAAAAACGGTCAACGGGATCGAAAGTTACAACGATTTTTATTGTTTTAGGGTTACTTTGATCGAACAAATATTACACCTTTACTTTTCAAAATCAACTTTATTGATAAACAACTGGTATTTCATAATTATTTATGCGGTAACACATCCATTAACTTCGAAACATTAAAAAACTAGAAAAAACAAATTGTAAGGTAGGTAACAGACTTTTGTATACCTATAAAGGTAGACAAAAGTTTTGACATAAAGAGACATTCAGGCTTGCCAACCATAGAAAAAAAAAAACTTTCAGTCGCCATCAGCAACTTCGTAATTTGAATTTAAAGACAAAACAAAATTTTTATCAAAGTAACCCCACGCATCACAGTAATCCCAATCCACGGTACTGGGAAAATGAGCTACTATGCGGATGGTCCGCAAAGTCAAATGTCTTCGCAATCATCTGCCCGTAAGTGTTTCCCACTAAAAAAAAAAAAAGTAACATAACTTCAGGTGTTGAAACATTCAGCTTCGTATCTTAAGCGAAGATCATCATTGTTGAAGATCACGAGAGCACGGCTTACCTCTGTTCTGCCTCCTTACCCCTTCGCGCACTCACTCGCTCTTTCTATCTGTCTGCCTCGAATGTTGTCCATAAAAAGGAAACACGAGACGTTGCAAAGCTCTCACACGAGGCTCGTTTCACCGTGAGGTACACGAATAAAAAGATCCGTCTCGCTGTTGCAAAATCTGCTCGAGTTTCATCATGCAGACGAAAAGAGAGTTCACGTGACAGGGCAACAAAAAAAAAAATATATTGGAAACACGAGAAATCGAACCGAAAAATCAGAGACGGACTAAACAGGAGGGAAGAAAATAAGAACGAAAAGGAAAGGATAAATAATAATGGCTGCAAATATAAGTCAGCAATGACAAATCGGTGAGGACGACTCGTCTGGGATTTCTTTCAAAGGAGAGAATACGAATCCGGGGAAAACTTCGTATTCAAGCGAGAGGAAGAGTGAAAAGGAAAGAGAGAGGGCGAGAGAGAGAGAGAGAGAGAGAGAGAGAGAGAGAGAGAGAGAGAGAGAGAGAGAGAGAGAGAGAGGAAGAGAGATTGATTGATGATTTATTTATGCCTTGGTAAAAGCCTTTTACCAAGAATTTTACCAAGGGCAACGAGATACAACTAATATACAATGTGAGTAAACAAATTGCAATTAACATAGGTAATCAAAATATGAAAAAAGTTGCTTATGCGCTAAACTTAATAATAATGAAATAACATAATTCAATTATACAATAAATTATTATAAATAAAATTAAAAAAACAGTATGACGCTGTGTACAATGTAGAGATAAATTCCAAAAACAGCTGCAATCTATATTCATCAAACGCAAACGCAAAAACACAAAAAAAAAGCCAGAGAGAGAGAGACGGGATTGTAAACGACACGAGGACACTCGTTATCCCTTGTTCTTGGCTTCTGACTTCCGGTCCGCGAACAAGCGATACTTTTCTTCCATGGTATCACCGGAAATTGAATAGTCGTCAAGAGAAAAAGGACCAGAACAACCGTAGCTTGTTGGCTTCGATATTATGGGAAAGCGGATCCTCTGATAATAAGATGTTCTTCGATCAGTTGCGTCGACATCCGGGTTTGCGCGCTTCCGATCAACATATTCCCCGTGCCCGAAGATCTCGCGAAACTGCGTTCACGTAACTTTGCAAATATTTTCCGAATGATATTGGATTTTGCGATTTTGTATTCGCGCGGATATATCGCCGTGATTTAGCTCCGGGCGTTTTAACACCGAGCGAGTAAATTGAACGTACAATGAGTACATACATTATTATTAAGGGGTCTGCATAAGCTTGAAATTAAAAAACATACGACATTCTCTAAGTCTACCAATATTGCTCATAACAAGTCCCCTGCCACCACCCCCCCCCCCCCCCCCCCCCCTGACTTTATGTCACTCAAACGCAATCGACGAGGTACGGCTGAAATTTTGCAAGTTTGGCGATTCGCGAAAAGTGGTCAAAAGGGTTAGAAAATTATTTTGTTTATTTTTAAATCATTTCAAGGGTTCATCTAGAGGGAAATTTTCCGCCGATTACAAATATCGCCGAGTTTTTCCCTAAAGCTAAACCGTTCGTGGTCATCCTGCACGGAGAGAATTAAATGTTAAAAATTGCCGTGCAGTAACGGTAACCAGATGACAACCCTGAAACTTCGCTTATTATTACTGAGTAAAATACAGATTTTCACGAAAATAAAATAAAATTTCTTCTTCAGATAGAAAATTTTACCAGATTTTCTAGTAAATTTTCATGTGTAACGAAATACGCAAAACTTAAATTGAAAAAATATATAATATCAGCGAAATTTTACTGTGCATTTTATTATTTTATGCCTTTCAAAAATGTCTATAAAAAAGTATCGTCTTTATAACGGTTATTTTAAGATTTATTATAAAATTTAATGAGTGTTATAGGAAAATGTATTGTGCTCTCGGTAAAAATGATCGTGCGCGCTACCCTTCTTGTATAGTAAAATTTTAGCTACGTATTTGAAATTTTCTGTAACGTGAGTTAAAAAAAAACTTGTCGCATACGAATTATTATGCTTTTCTCACTTGTCACCACATTGAAATATATCACGGTAATTTTTACCGTGAAATTCACGACAAAAATTACTTTTTAATTCTCTCCGTGTAAATTCAAATGAATAGAGGTGACTCGAGGATGCGCTTCAATATCCTCTTCGACGAATCATTTTCACGAATTATTCTCTCTCTCTCTCTCTCTCTCTCTCTCTCTCTCTCTCTCTCTCTCTCTCTCTCTCTCTCTCTCTCTATACAAGCCGCGCTTATTCATCGGAAAAATGTACAAAACGAGGAAAATTTCGTCGTCGATCAATGCCGAAAATTGCAGTAAACGCTGTTGTACCGTCAATGAGTGTTATGCAAAATTTTCACTCAGCGTATACAAGCGCTTGGCCCTCTCATGCGTCACAATTCTCTCTCGGGTGCACTCCTCAGGAAAAAGAGCGCTCGCGAGGAAAATTGAATGCCGTAGAAGTATAGGATGGATTCGAGGGGAAGATTCGCGTTATAGAGCCAAATGGATATACATATTAAGTGGCCCGAGAAGGATTCCAGCGCAAGTATCACCCACCCCGCCCCCATCCCCCTCTTCCCTCCTCCCCCAACCACGAAGATATGCCTCATCTTTTATAAAGCCTCTCTCGCGCGCTTTTCATAAAACGTTCCTCTCGTTTTCTACCCGTTTATTTCTCGTGGCGCGCGCTACCCTGCCACTGCTAATTGCATTGGGCGCTACCGCGCTATGCAATCGCATTAAAATCACTAATGTACATATACGGACGTATGTACCCGTGTGTTGTGCATATATATGAGAGCTGGCAAAGGGGATTATCGAGGCGGATCCATTTGTATGTGTGTCTATCTATATGGGGCATTCCACGCCAAATCGACCACTTTCCAGCCCGACCCACTTCGATTTGGCTGAAACTTTAATACGTTATTGTTTTCATCTTAAAACGCTTGTGTGTTTTTTTTACAATTTTGTTTACATAATTACAAAATACGTAGTGAATTAAAAAAAGCGCTTGTTTTTTTTCAAACGCTCAAAACTTTCTGAAAAATGGACCAATTAAGATCTTTTTTTTTTATTCTTCGTTTTGAAATGTTCTCTGTGAAAATAAATATTTCAAAAATAATCAGAGTCATCTTCTTTGACTACTTTGGTAAGAGTAAAACCTTCCCGTACACGAAATAAATGATATTAATGTAACTGAAACTTTCAGCTTATCATTATTCACCTTGGTATCGGATCGTCCACGTCGTTCATTTTGGGGATCAATATCACTTGATCAGAACCTCTCAAACCATCGACGTTCACATAAAGGTGTTCATTAGCCACATCCTTTTCAAACGCGTAATTGACACTCCGATATCGTCTGCGCTCCGTTACTTCCATGACGGAGCTCACATTCGGAAATAACGAGAATTTTTAAAATATTCAAGTTTTACCAAAGTATATCTGCAAACGGCAATTCGATCAATAATCGGAAACCAGACCGTGCGTCTGATATCGATTATCGAATTTGGTACTTGAGGTAATAGGATTAATATTAGATGAAGTAAAAAGTTCTGAGCGTTTTTTCGCTTTATGTCGACGATGAAATTAACATAGTTAGGATTATCCGATTTAGATGAAATATGCGCCGTTTTGTTCGATAACTTTGTTCATTTTGAAGGCAAGGTCATAGTTCCGCGATTGAGGAAGTTCTCGTCCCTATTGGTAAATAACTTGACCAGCTCATTTTCGCAAGCCTCTCTTGAGGCCAGTTTTGTACGATCAAGAAAATTTTGCAATTGCTTGAAAAGGTGATAATCGCTTGGTCCCAGGTCTGGACTATACGGCGGGTGCGATAGAACCTCCCATCCAAGCTCTCGGAGCTTCTGGCGCGTCGTTGAAGATGTGTGCGGCCTGGCGTTGTTTTGATGGAACACAACACCCTTCCTATTAGCCAATTTTGGCCGCTTCTGTTCGATCGCCTGCTTCAATATGGTCAGTTGTTGACAGTAGAGATCCGAATTAAGTGTTTGGCCCGATGGGAGGAGCTCATAGTATATCCCTTCCAAACACACCACGAAACCACATATCCAATATCCACACCAAACACACAACGAAACCTTCTTGGCCGTTAATCCGGGCTTGGCGATCGTTTGGGCCGGCTCACCGCGATTGGACCACGATCTTTTTCGGCTGTTGTTCTCGTATGTGACCCATTTTTCATCGCCGGTCACCGTCCGCTTAAAAAATGGGTCGATTTCGTTACGTTTCAGCAAAGAATCGCAGGGATCAATTCGGTTCAAAAGGTTCTTTTGCGTCAATTCGTGTGGCACCCATACATCGAGCTTCTTCTTGAGACCAGCCTTATGCAAATGGTTCCAAACGGTTTTCTGGCTAATCTTCAGTTCCTGGGCATTGGAATAAGTGCTCACATGCCGGTCCGACTTGACGATTTCCATGATTTTATCGACATTTTCGACGATTGGCCTAGCGTGCCTCATCTTCGACGTCCATATTAGCAGAACGGAATCGTTGAAACCACCGCTTTGCTGTTGCATTCGATACTGTATTGGGTTCATAAACAGCACAAATTTTTTTGGCCGCCTGCTCTGCCTTTTTACCTTGCTCATAGTGGTACTGAAGAATGTATCGAATTTTCTCTTTTTTTTACCTCCATTTTGGAACGCTGTAACACACAACTGGGTTCACCAAACACAAAACTGTCAAAGAACTTTTTTTGAAGTGTAATGTCGATGTATACATCGTGAGATATGACTCACTAAAGACATCTAGCGATGTCGCTAGATGTCTTTAGTTCAGAAAACGCTCAGAACTTTTTACTTCACCCAATATTATTATTATTATATCTATATATATAGCCCTCTTCGTATAATCTTGGCAAGCGCGCTCATTACGTCTACTTGATGTATTCTGGATACACGGAGCGTTGGCCGAAAAGCACGAACGTCGCGTCGATACATAATACCAAGCTATATTGATCGGAATAATTCGGTGTTCAACGGACACGCGGACAACGGATAACTTCCGGGATCTAAATAATGATTGGCAAACAATTATTCGGCCAGTTACGAGCTTTATAACCCGCCCCCCCCCCCCCCGGTCCCTCTTGATGCCAAACGACCCCTCGACCATTGACACGTCTCGACAGCAAATGAATACCTCTGGTCGATAAATACTCGGGCAACTCGTAACCAGCACCCACCAACGGTCGTTATCTAGATGCATGTACGTATAATCTAGAGAATATGTAATAACTAAATAAAATAAAATAATGTTGTTAACGTTGTTGATACACACACGCACACACACACACACACACACACACACACACGTATCAATATCAGTATCATTATTTATAGTATACGCTTTGATGGTGTCTTTGACATGTATGCCTCCCCTCCCCGCCCACATATTTATATGTATATATCATATATATTAGGTCTATGCATAATTCCGTAGCGAAATTCCGACAGATGTCGTTCGCAGTTGTTTCTTGGCTCGCACATGCGTCAACCATATGAAGTGTCATATGGTAGTAGCCTTGCCAAGGCGTTTTTGTATAGATTTTTTTCATTTTGAGGACCCATTCAGGACACGCTTAAGTGAATACTTGCAAAATTTCACAAGGATTCACCGTTGTGTATTCGAGATATTGACAATCAAAGATTGCACGGTTTTACACGTGTTCTTGTGGGGAGCAGTGGAAAATTTCACATTTCACGCAACAACTTTGAAACTTTTCTGCAGATTAGAAAAAAAAAATTCTCAATTACAGAGACACATATGAGGAAGTGGGTAAAAAAAAATCATGAATTTTGACCGTCTAGTTTCAGAGATATAGCGATTTGAATAAAACAATGTTTAGCGACGCTAGCGCCACGAAGCGACTGGAGCAGGCTAGAACTAGATTACAGTAGTGTGTGCATATCCGTATACGCAGAGTATCCACGTATTAGTAGCCGGAATGGATAGTCTGATACAAAAGTGAGTCGGAGATTCAAATCTACTACAAATTTCTGAATGGCAGTGTTTACATCACAGTGTTTATCAATATGAACACATTTACCACATCACACACACTTATAACATGATTCACAATCTTCTCAATGATTGTAATGCAGTATTAAAGTATCCTTCGGTGATTGTGCGTGATTATTATCAGAAAGATAAAAGTGAAAATGAATGAATGAATCTCCAACTTGATATTACGTGAAGAAAATTTTAAAGTAATAAAGTGAAATTACTCGTTAGCTATTAACTCTAGGGCTAACAAAGGTCTATACTTTTTTACTCAGAATTCGATACTCTATCATATTACGCTATAAAAAATATAGCATTCCATTTGAAAAAATAAAGTTGACCTTCAAATCTTCGAAGCGCCTCCACCGATAAAAAAAAATAAATGCACCACATAGTGTAGCCTTATAAACCATGTAACTTTTGTATAAAACATTTTTTTGTGTAACGCATATTTTGGTCGTAAAAGAGGTGCACACGTTGCGTGGCCCACCCTGTAAATGTGTGTGTGTGTGTGTTTTTCGCAAGCAGGTATATTCATCTCCACTGCGTGTAGTACACGAGACGTGCAGATTTATTGAGCTTTCGGCTATACGAGACCGGAAATGTGGAAACTCCCCGCGCAAGCTCCCTCTGCGCGAATTCGTTTCGTCTCATGCACCTCTGAAAATTGTTGACTCGCGTGTAGAAGAGCGTAGCAGAAGCGGCGGTGTAAGAAGCAGCGCATGCGTTTCTTGTATTTACTTTTCGTATATACCGGGCGCGACGAGGATGGGTGTCGAAACGCGACGGGAACGATAGCGAGGGGTTCGTCGACAGGCAACGAGACGTTTCACGCGATTCTACCAACTGGGACGGAGAGATGTAGAAAAAAAAAAAACGTGTGAGAGGGATGGGTTTGAGGGAGTGCGAGTGAGAGAAAGAAAAAGGAGAAGAGCGAACATTTCCTCCCGTGAGCTTTGCGAAGACCTTAAAGGTGAACTGGATTTGTGTCGAGGCTTATTGTGTTCGACTCGTAAAGTTGGGCACGTTGCGCGGAAACTCATGGATACACGAAGTTTGCAGTGCATTGAATAGAAAGAGCGAGAGAACGAGAGAGAAATATTTGATGAAAATGGCGACGGGTCTGAGGCCAAAGAACGATAAATAAACCGGAAATTCCATCGTCGCGTATTAATAAAAGCGTTATTTGTACATTCCTCTTACCGAACTTTGTGCCACGAAAGCTTTCACGTGCGCGCGTTCGTCCGAAGGACGAGAAAAGCAATTTCTTGACACGCCCACGCGTCTGTGTGCAAGTGACAGCTTGATAATTGAAACGCGTCTCGAACGAGGGGCGTCGGCAATTGATTTTGCCATGTGTGTGCGTTTCGATGAGATTCGAATTTTCTCGACTTCAGTCGCAAGCTTTGTTACTTCGAAAATGATCGTGGTATGACAAAAGTTGAGCCGGGAAATTCTCATCCCTTTCTTATAATCTCGGAACGTTTTTCTTGCAACAATGGCCAACGAGTGACGCGCAGGTCTTCGGATGTGCAACCTCGATGGACTACCGGAAATGGCCGGACGTTGGAGCAAAGAGTTTTAACGAGGAGTCTGAAAAATCGTTCATGTCGCTTGGGTCGTCGAAAGAATGAATTTACCCTCGGCCGATCAGCGAGATCGCGAAAGAGAGAGAGACAAAGAGAGGAAGGAAGAAAAGACGACGTGCATTTTTCGCCGATTGACACCGAGAACGAGATGAATTTTTATCTCGTAAGATAAAAAAAAAAGAAGCAAACGTGCGTGTTTAATCGTAGCAAGCTTTGCCCTCGGCTCCGACGCCAATGGGAGATAGCCGGTGGCGCCGCCTAGCGGCAGCGCTCCAACGGTCCCGTGTCAATATGGCCGTGGATTTGTGAGCAGTAAGCGGAGGGACGCTGACCGCGCTAGTTCCTCCATTTGCATCGCTCCTACGTCGAGCGCTTCTCGTAATTTACGAATCTTTGTGTATCATGCTCTCGACACTCTTCGTCGGGAACTAAGATTCCCCGTATTTATTTTATCTGCGCGACAACGTTGGGCGTTTTGTTTTTCAAAAGAAAAGCCAACAACAACGAAAACAACAATTTTTCTCGAACATTGGCGATGGATTCGACGAGAGACGCGTGCCACGCGAACGACCAGGGAATCGATGAAAATACATTGGGTAAGTAACGCGCAGTGAAAAAAAAAAAAAAGCACGAATGACAAGGGCTTCGCTTAACACGTAAGGGAGGATTTTCCTTCGCGCGACCTCTATTCCTATCCCCCGTTGCTTCTTACGAGCCTTCCCTCGGCTCTCCGGAGCCACGAAAAAAAAAAACGATGCTGCGGCCAGGAGGAGAAAGGCACGCGGCACACACTCGTTACGTCGCCAGACGATTGATTTTTTTTTTTAGCTACGCGCGCAATATCGTGCCGATATAAGGCTTCAAAGTGCAAGAGCAAAGGTGCCTCGATGATTTGGAAATATTTTTTCTTTGCTCTTGTTTTCTTCGTTTTTTTTTTTCCGCTCAATAATATCCACGTGTGCGCGTCACACTTCGGGCACACGAAGTATTCGATAATCCTGGCTAGGGACGTTCAAGGGATGCACGGGAATTGCCCCAAGGGCTGGGGAGCGTCGCGTCGAAGGGGAGAAAAAAAACCAAAGATAGACGTACACAAACCCTCGCCAACGCGTCGGAACATTTTTTTTCGGGACACGCAGATGCATGTTTTTCTATTGTATTTCTCAAATGAAAACTCCGGAAGACGATTTAAAAAAAAAAAACTTTCGAGAAAGTCTGTGTATTTTTTAAAAATAGAAACTGAAACGCAATTTGAAAAAGAAAAAAATCTGATCAAGCCTATGCATGTTAGTTCAATAAATACTCAAACGTAATTTTCGAATTTTTTTTTAAATGAAAATTTCGAAATGCTATTCCGCAGATTTTTCGAAGCCCGGAAATGCATTGTACTCTTTGGCGAAGTCAGAATTCGAATTTTCAAACAAACAAAAAATCGACCTCGACAACGCACGTTTTTTTTTCTCCCTTTTTCTTAAATGCAATAATTTTCTAAAATTGGCAATCCAAAAATATTTGGGTTTGAGACAAAATACGAATATTTCATTTTGTCTTCCATCTTTTTTCATTTTCAAATTTATCCCGTGCATGCTTTTTTTCTATTTTATGTGTTTAATCGAAAATGCAGAAAAAAATAAGTAATTTTTTCCGTTTTCTTCTGAAGGCCCAATTTGAAAAAAGTTCGAAATTCAAAATTCGGTTTTGTTTGAGTCAAAATACGAATGTTTCATTTCATTCATGTTTCATCTTCTTTTATATTCAAATACACACCGTCTATGTCTTTCCTGTGTCATGTGTGTAATCGATAATAAAGAAAAAAAAGTCATGTCCCATTTTTTTTATTTCACAGTCCTTTTAAAACAAGACAATATAGGAATAATGAATATTCTTCTAATATACATTTTATTTGATATGTTACATATTTATTGGAGATTCTACCCATTATATTAATTATATAATTATACAATTATATGAATATATTGTATAATAATGATTAATTGTTAATATTTTTTATTCGTATAAATGGATCCTTATTGTTGTTTGTTTAGTCTACAGTTGAATTTTTTTATTGTTCCTATTATGAATTCTATACTTATTATCAATTTTTATTAATAATTATTAAATTGTTATTGATTGTATAAGTATAATAAAAATAATTGTCCAATTGTACAATTGAGCAATAAATATTAAATGTATAATTATACTATTATATAATTATATTAATTTTATTTTACATATACCGGGGAAAAAAAAGTATTTGTACACCGTGTGTTTTTTAAATTGTCCTACGAAAAAATGCTAAAGTATTTTATTTTTTTTCGCTGCATAATTTGAAAAACACGCGGTATAGAAATAATTTTTTTACCCACTCCATATTGGTTATGAAGGGTGTCTCAAAATGTCCTAACATTTTTATTTATTAATAAAACATATTATTTATTTGAAAAGTACGAATATTTTAATTTTAATATAAGGTACAAACATAGAGGTTATGTGTGGAACACAATATCCGATAAATGGCCGCCTCGTCCCTGTTTGCAAACGTTCACTCTTCTGACGAAATTTTCAATAACCTTTTGGCATAATTGAGTTTAAAAAAAAATGTTCGATTTTTTAAATTTAGATTTGATCTTTTGTGACAATTAAACAGAATGTCAAAAGGGTTTTGATTTGAAATAATTCTAAAGATAATTATTAATTATTTTTATATCACGATAATTCAAATTGTAGATTTTGGCGCGAAATGCCACGTTATCGGCGCTGGCGCTTGTGACGTCATCGTTCGAACGCGACCGAACAGGCTATGTATACGGCTTACACGCAAGTATGTACACGAATGTGAAATTTCGTGTCATTTTGCATCTGAAAACATCGCGAGGATTCTGAAAAAGTCGAAAACTAATTTTCGTGCAGCGATGTGTGAAAATAGATTTGTGAAAGCAAATTCGAGTAATTTGCTTTCACAAATCCAATTTTGTAGTTTGTACTTGTAGTTACACGCGTAGTTTGCATACTGGCTTTCGAACGGTGACGTCACAGAGCGCTCGGGTAACTTCGGATGCTCTCGGCGCGTTTTCACCGAGCCAAACAGAACAATTTCAAAGTGCCATATCGTTGTTAATTGTTGAAAAAAAAAAGAAAAATGTTTTAAAAACCGCACATGATCTTTATAATGAAAACAAAAACCATTTAATGACGCATTTATGGACTAATTTCATTAATGGTGCGTCCAATTGCTTCCTTGAGCTTCGGAATGGTCTGTGGATCATTGGCATACACTTTTCCTTTCGGTAAACCCCCGAAGAAACAAGTCCAATGGCGTCAAATCGCACGCTCTTGGTGGCCAATTCACATCGCCGTGCGAACTTTTCGAACCGTCTCGGCAAAATTTTCACCATTTTTGTAGTGAATTTTTACAATTTCTATGCGTTGCTCGATCGTGTAAATTCTCCACGACTAAAGCTCAATAATTCCGGATGCCAGTTGTCAAAGATTAGGATTCTATGTTCGCCACAAAAACAATGGTGCGCAATAAAAAATGTTCGGTCATCGAGACACGCTTTACGTTCCATGGCTTATCTTCAAAGCCACTCTCTCTCTCGCTCTCTCGCTCTCCTTTCGTCTGTCTCTTGACGCGCAATTGACGTTCCCGCGGCACAGATAAAAACGCAGGCAATAAAGAAAAGTTGCACGAGACGGCTATGATCGCTGTCTCTTAGCGCAATAATTACGCACTACTTCTACCCACAAATTTACGACGGGAGCAACGCTTCTAACGCGTTAACGGAATTATACATGTATACGGTTATTGTCTTCTCGTTATAGTTCATCGACCGCTCGGGTGCACACAACCAAACTCATTTAGCAAAACGCTCGATAAAACCGAATAAATGAGTTTTCTCAGTTATCAGTATCATTCTGAAAACTCTTCATTCCACACTCTTCAACGGTGAGCTACACAAGCTACCTTATGTAATGAGATTTACGACTCGTTAATTTTCCTTGTTGCCGAGAGTAACTTACAAAGCAGCTAACGACGCAGTCCTGCGTTTCCACGCGAGATGTTAAACCCGAATATATCGAGTATGAAACGTTCGAGTGTGTGCTTTATGAAACTTCGTTTGAACTTTTCGCCTTATTCGGATTTTGCTTTGCTTGAAAGAACATGTGCAATTAACGCGTGTTATGCTCGAATGTATTTCTGTGAATGCTGAAATTTCCCTTGGCGGTTCCGCCCTCGTACATACCCGCTCTTTGTCGTGTGAGTACGCTTCAGAACGTCTGAGACGACCCTTCCATGTTCCCTTTTTCGAATGGAACAATGAACTCGTGTCGACACCTTTGAACCATTATATATATATATATATAAGCAAGATTTGTGCTTGTTCACAAAATCGATCCCACGAACAAGTCTGGAAAGAATCTCGTATTATGGATTTCGTTCATTAGTGAGACTTTTGAATCAGCACAAAATATTTTGTGTAATAAAAGAATATATTATTTATAATTGTTCATAACTCCATTTATCCATATTAATAATTTATGAGTTATATATATATATACACTACCGGCGAAAAGTTTTCGGACAAAAATTCAAAAAAGTTCCAGAACAATTTTTTATGCCATTTCGCCGATAGTTGACACAAATGAATTTAATAAACGATACTTTGAAGGGGAGCAATTCACCTTCATTCCGTTTTTTTTAATTATTTTTTTACTATTTTTTTTATGACTAGTATCCTTTTTCAAAAACGACCATCTTTCCCCTTTTTTTTTGTTCCTTTTCTGGTGGACTCCGTTTACAGACAAAAGTTTTTTTATGCATTTAACCGGAATCATAAAGGGGGAAGCTCACGCTTCAATTTTGTTTTTTTCAGGCTTCGTACGATTCTTTTTTCTAAAGATATTTTGATTTTTTTGAAAAAAAAAGAGACAATTCGAGAAATAACGTGTAACGCGAAAACAACGAGGATTCAAGGAAAACCTCAAGATAGTAAAAAGTTGAATCGTTTTTCGTTGAGTTCGCGAGAATTTTTTCCGATTTTTTTGGAAATTTTTTTCAGCTATTGTCGGTAAAAAATCGGATGATTTAATGACGTTAACTCGTAAAAAAAATAGTAAAAAATTGAAAAAAAAAACGTAATGAAGGTGAATTCCTCCCCTTCAAAATGCCGTTTATTAAATTCATTCATGTCAACTATCGGCGAAATGGCATAAAAAATCGTCCCGGAACTTTTTTGAATTTTTGTTCGGAAACTTTTCGCTGGTTGTGTATGTATATATATATATATATATCATATATATTGAATTATTGATATATATGCAATGACGTTGAAGTTTGCATCGTAAGAATAGAACGATAATTCCTTTTTACATTTTTATTATCCTGTCAAATATTTTTTTCTTGCACGTTTCGATTGCAGATCTTCCAGTAAGCATCTTGAAACATTATTGAGAGATTTTTACAGCTAAAATCTGTAAAGAGAAATTTAAGGAACTTAAAAAAAAAGAATTTTCATTGCATTCTAACGATGCAAACTGCAATTGTATCATATGCAAGTGTATACGCGTGTGCGTAAATAATTGATACACATAAAATGTATAAATAAACGTGAGTTTTTTTTTTGAGCACGCAAAGAACTTTGTACGTGGCTTAAAGTGAAGAAAATTTACAAACTTTCCATTCCCAATAACTGCGTCCCAAACGCACCTGCCGCTAGGACGAATTAGAAACGGCAGATGTGGAAGGATGAGTCCCGCACCGTTTCGACGAATCGCCGGCCGTTTTTTTTTTTTCCGACCTGGGAAAATTCTCGCGTCCGCTTTTCACAAAAGCCATTTTATACGACGGTCACGTGTATCCATGTACACGCGAGCGACCGGAAATGAACGAACTCGTCACGATAAGTAACGTTGTCATTGTGCCAATTGAATTACAGATAATGGAGAATTGAGGCGTATGCCGGTGGAAAAAAACGACTCGGACGAAAACTTACCGAAGTCACTGATAATGGAGATATACCCGTGGATCTCGCAATTCAAGAAAATGTGCCGAAACTCGCTCGAGGAAAGGACCGTGTCGTCGTTGAGGACACTCATGACGTTTTACGTGAGGTAATTAGGAAAGAGAGAGAAAGAAAGTAAAGATCGATTGGACATTTATAACATTGAAGTTTACAACGTTGGAATGCAACGATATTTTTTTCCAATTTTTATTTCTTTATTTTTATCATTATCCAAAGGCTTTATTTTTTTTTGTAAATTGCGACCGTAACTTTCGATTTAGTATATGTAGAAACGTGGGAGCGATTTTCACAGTCGGAATCAACGAAGAAAAATTTGAGTAAATAGAAAGAATTAATATTCGTTGCATTTCAACGATGCAAACTTCAACGTCGTTGGAATTTTAGGTGTAATGCATTTTCGCAATTTCGTTTCGTACAATGTACCAGTAATGGTGACCACTGAGTACTGGTTTGTCTCGTTTTTTTTTTTTTGTTTCTTCATGTATTGAAATTTACAATTTCATTTTTTTTGTCTCGCAAACGAGCTCAATTTCCAGCATGTAACTGTAGAGAGTATTATTAACTGAACGTTGTTTCTAGCCAGCACATGTGCAAAGATAAAGGACGACCTGGTCTCATGCCCAGTGCAATTTTGTTCTGTCGTTGTTTTTTTTTTTTTCGTTATTTTTTGTCCGTACGGTATGTTTACTTGATTCGCGTGAGAAAATACGACGTTTCAATTGGAACGCAGCCAAATGCGAATCCAGATTGGAAGACAAGATAAATAAATAATAATTCCGAACTGTACGGAGAGGGCGCAAAAAAGCGGGTATATTTTTTTGCGGATTTCTCCTAAAACGAGGCGGCTCTGTAAATTAAACACGCTTTGCAAAATATCATTCCAGAAATGTTCGTCCAAGCGTGAACGAGTGTCGCACGAAGCCACTCAGAGCGGAAAAACTGAAAGACACCATTAACGAGACGTTGCTATTTTTTCTCTATTATTATCGCGACGTGAACGAAACGAGAGAGGATCGTGATTATTATTTGACCGTAATGTCCGATCTTCTCGCTATGTATATCGACATGGAGCTCAAGGCGTCGAAAAAGGGCAAGGAACATTCGAGCAAAATTTCGGCCAGACTCTCGTCATGTCTGCACGTCTATTTAGGTACGTTTTTTTTTTCATAGTTTTTCGTTTATCCGTATCAGTGAATAAAATGTAGCGTAATAATAATATCAATAATTGTGTAGAAAGCCAAACAATTTATTCATTATTCCATGTAAAGGATTGCAAATAAATTACGCTAACGAAATGTTGATGTTCGATATGGTATGTTGCCTCTCTTTCATACAAATAAGTTATTCATTATCACATGTAAATGATTATAAATCTATTATGCTAACGAAATTTTAATATATTTTCCTTCGTGTCGTACAAATAATTTATTCATTATTCCATATAAATAATTATCCATGAATAAATCTAACGTTTTTTTAGAGCATCGCGTGACTTTTCAATTTCTCATTTTCACCTATTTTCAGAAAATTCCGCCGAATATCTATTGGACACGCTGTTGAAGGTTCACTTCATGACCAACAACTATCACGACATTTTGGATCCCGTTGTAACGTGAGTAATCCTAGAATCCGCTGACAGCCCGTTAATTCGCGATGATTGACCCATCGTTAACCGCGTAATTCGACGAATTTAATAAATCGCACGTTATTGCGATATCGCGTGTTTTCCATCTGTTATACTCAATTCTCTGTATTTATCACTCAAGCTACTATACTAGAGTACGTAAAATAACATCACAAAAAATAGTCTTTCGCTCGACGTGCGCTTTTTTCATTAATTATTTATCAATAAAAAAGGAGGATAGTATTATGTCTGAAAAAAGTCGGGTTCGGTAGAACGCGAAAATAAGTTACGATTCAAAAATAATAATAATGAAAAATTCCATTTGTGGAGATTGTGCATTATTCGTTTGGGTTTGTCAGAATTATCCGAAAGAACTTAAACAAGCGTACTTTTGATTGTGCGAATTCATTTTGTTAACTCGATCACACATTTTATTCGTTTGTGCTTGTTTTGTTAACCCAAATAAACAACCGAAAAAACCGTACGTTATTTGCAGGAAGATATTCAAGGTAATAAACGATCATCCGAGCTCGAGCATAATGTACGTCCGTTACTTCCTCGCGTATCGATTGTGGAAAAAACTGAACAAGGACGTGGCAGTTCGAAATCACATAAACGTGATTGCTCTCTCGTCCCTGGGAGACGCACCGAACGATTTTCCAGCGTTCATCGTCGAGTCCGTGCTGCCGCAAGTGCCGCAAAGCCAGAGTCTTTCCACCAGGCTAATCCTCGTGCAAAAGTTCGATCTCGAAAGGTCTTGCGAGGAATTTTTGAAGTTTTGCTGCCAGGAGAGAGATCCGAAGTCGCCAAAGGCCGCGAACGAGACGTCCTCGACGAGCATTATCGTTATACCGGTATGTCGCACTATTTTTTTTCATCGGCCCACATACAGTAGATGTAAACGAAAAGTGACGTATTGAGGTAGTTTCATAGCGACGAGGCAGCCGGCAAAAAGGTTTGCGAATAATCACGAAAAGCACTGAAAAAATTGAACACACGTTCTGCAGGAGGGCCGAGCAATTCACTGATGAATATTGGAGGATACTGAATTTTTTTTCAGGTGCATGTACGTCCCGTAAAAAATCAATTGTGAAGTTTCAATAATTTGCGCTACATCATTAACAAGAAAATTAAAATCTAAGCTAAAATGAGTACATTTTAACATTTTTATTCCCTCAAAAACGATGTAACGGAACTTATGGAAATTTCAAAGCCGAACTTTGATCGAATGTATCCACGTCTAAAAAAATCACGATACTTACAATTAATTGCATAAAGGCTCGACCCTCCTAAACCTCAAATTCTTGATTGCCTCAAGCCGCCAGATTTTCGTCGCCATTTACACAAAACCAAACAGACCGACAAAATTTTGATTCGTGGAAAACAAAAGTTACCACAAAAAGAGAGAGAGAGAGAGAGAGAGAGAGAGAGAGAGAGAGAGAGAGAGAGAGAGAGAGAGAGAGAGAGAGAGACGTTTCGAGATGCACTGGCACGTCTCTCGAGTGTAAACGAAAAAAAAAGAAACCATGTTTTTAACCTATCGATTATATTTTCATGAAACCCAGCCTGAAGAGAATGAAAATTGCGGCGATTTAATAACAAATAACAAAAAAATTTCGGATGCAACGGGTTGCGTGACTCCGCCAATAGCAAATATATCCGTAAACGAGTCGAGTCTCGCGAATTCAATTGGGAGGCCCTCAGTCTCGAGAATTCCAAACGCTTCCAGCTTATCGTCCGCGTCGTTGCGCAGATCAAAGAAACTCAAAGACATAGTATATATAGATTTAACGAGTGAAACGATCACGGAAAAGGTGATAAGAAGCAAGAAGAAGACCCGAAGGAAATTAAGCTGGCTCGAGAGAGCGAAGAAGTGCGTCAACTCGAAGATCATCGCGAAGAACAAAACGACGGAAGAAACGACGCGCGATCACGAAGATTCCTTGGATCTTGGAAGTCTGCAGATATCCGATCCAATATCACCACCGAAGATGGACGCGTCGGCTGTGGAAGAAGACAATGAGAAGACCACGGCGAATAGTGAGACGAGCGAGGATGTATCGTCGTTGGAAATGATCGACGACACATCGTGTATCGTCACGAATGGCTGCATTGATAAATTGCCCCGAGACTTCGAGTGTCGTCAGCTCGAGTGCGAGCCCGAGAAGAACTCGAGGGATCGTGTCGAAGTGGATGACAAGGAGGTTGCGGATGAGAAAACCAATGGACAAGTTGAACGAAGCCTCGTCGAGGTTAGTCCCAGCCAAGTGGAAGCGTCATGCCCCGCGACGGATAGTCAACTACCGGATCAATATTCGAGAAGCATTAAGGTCGATGACACTAGAGAACTTCCATTGGAAGAAGAACGCGAAAATGGGGACGAGGCCGACACTGCGTCGGAGAAGTTACGCCTGACCAACGAATGCCTGAATGATGAAAGACTTTCGGACTCGAACGTTACGTCCATTCACCTGACCATAAAAGATGAAGACACGAACGTTCAGGCTAGCGAAATAATAAATGAGGTGGCGGTATCGAGCGCGATGGATGTTCAAGTTGCCGAGTGCCCCTCGGACCTGTCCTCGACTTGTAACGAAAGAACCGAGCCTAGAAAGGTACGAGAAGTCGAGTTTCAGGATAACATAGACGGCCTTTCACTCCTCGCAAGCGTGTCACAGAGAATATCAGACTTGACGACGACGACGACGACCATCAACCGCGTGGAATTGATAAAAGTAAAAAATTACGCGTCCTTGACTAATCCAGTTGCGAAAGAGTCCAAACCGAGCGACGCCCCGTCATATCCCGAGGATACTTGCCTGCCCGAAAGGATCATGGACATTTATCCGGAAGAGGCAATGGACAAGGTTGCCTACCAGGTAGAGATCACCTCGACCGAGGACGATTATCAGCCGAGCGATCAGCAGGACCTTACAAATTTTCCCAATGACGAGATCACTCGGTGCATTCCCCAAGCGAGCGTCGACAGCTCGACGAATCTCGTGGAGAAACAGGACGACGCTAATGTAATTCTGAATGGTGAGACGATTGTTCTATTTCAAAAATCACCAAACTCCAATCTCTACATCATCAACAAAGCGGTAGAGAATCGTGATCACGTAGCCGACGAAATAATGAATCTTCACAGGGATATGAGCGACCACTTAAACGACACGGTTGCCTTTCCCTATGATATTTACGACAGCGTTTATCGTAGCCAAGCGCCGAGCTTCGAGATCTCGCAGTACAACAGAGAACTGGCGTCTCAGGAGAGCCGCAGAGGCAAAATTTTGAAGCCCGAACAATCGGGTGATTCCGTCAAGTCGTGCGATCCCTTGGAAGCCTCGAAATCGGACGCGATCGACGAAAGGTCGAGGATCAAACGAAGCCTAACGAATTCGGGTATTACTCGTAGGCGAATAATAAAGCAGGAATACGACGATTGTACAAGCAACATTGCCGTAAAATCGAGTTACGTCATGCAGGATTGTCCCTCGGAACATCCAGACTCGAGTCACTCCATTCACATTCCGGTCGCTCATACGACCCCGATGTACGCGAAATATCCCTCGGCCACCGAACTGTACATACCATGTCACAAAAGTTGCAACTCCATAACTTGCGGCATTCCCGTAAATCCGAGCGCTCCTTTACACGGCGGTAAAAACTCTGGCGGCAATTCACGCTGTTCATGCCTGAACTGCACATACGGAATAGTCGCGCGCTGCACCGAGTGCATAATACCGAACGGTGAGAAGCGAAGTGCCTCGATCGAGTCCAATTCCTATTACGTTCCCATACATTCCGGGCAAAGCTCGAGCGTGCAAGAACGCAAAGCTACAAATGTGGACGAGACGCTCGCCAAGATTTACGACGATCAGCTCGCGCGCAAGTACGAACAGAAGATCCTCGAGGGTAAAGCGATGGAAAGTGTCAAGTACGAGCCAAAGGAAAATTATCGTGCCGAGCTGGACAACAAATTGCCATTGAAGAAACGCTTCAAAGCCATCATGGCGATGTCCTTCGTCGAGGATTTGCCCATCAAGTACGAAAATATGCAGAATTATCCAAGCACACCGATGCTCTCGATAGCCGCTCTCGAAGCTGACCAGGACAACGCCAACAAGAGCGACGATTCTGCCAGTTCTTGCAATAAGAGCACCCTCGATCTTTCCTCCAAAAACAGAACCGATCTCAACAGTCAAACGAGAGAAATGATACGCAGGGATTATAGGAAAGAGATTACGATGATGTCGCCACCCCCCGCACTGACTATTCCAGTTCCGTTGCAAAACAGCCATAGAAACGCTTCCGCTGGCAAGAGAAAACGCGCCAACTCCCACAATTCACCCACCGAAAGGAAAGAACACGAGATCAATTACGATAGCATGAGAAAAGGTATCGGCTGCAAGAGAGCCACGAATGCACCTACCAAGGCAAGCAGACTTGCCGATAGCAGTAAAGCCAATGGAGAAACCGAATCGAACACAAAGCAAACCAAACTTACCAGACAAACCAGAAGCTCCAAGAGAAACGTACCAAAGGTCAATTATATATATACCGATGGTGATCCTGATTGGAATCCGTCCGGTGGTGTCAATGGCAATTGTCTCAACAAACGTAAGCGCAAGAGGACTAGTCGATGATCGTTGTTGCTAAGCTACCCGAGCAGTGCTCCTGTAAAATGCTTCTCCCGATTGTAGGTGATCAGAGAGAGAGAGAGAGGGAGAGAGAGGAGGATTTCCGGTCTCTCAGAGCAAGCATAAACCGGAACATTAGACCTGACCGTTCAGAAGGCTGTGGTATTTTAGAAGAAACAAACCCAAACAAAGTGTACATAACGCGATAGTGTGTACATATGCGAAATAGTAATATACGTGTAGGAGTTGATAGATTGAATTTCTTTCAACCATGCGAAGAGTCATTTTGCTGCCGTCATGATGCCGGGACTCATCGAACTCGAAGATTTGTTGCGGAACTACGAGAAATTCATTTTTCAAATTACTTCGTTTTCTTTTCTTTGACGTCTCTCAGGGAAAATCTTCGATTGAAGATTTCGTTCAGTCACGACGAAAGGAACGAGCCACAATGCGATCCGTTGTTCAAGAGGAACGATCACGCAGTCGTTATTCATCTTCGTTCCTACGTCGGACACGCACGTCCGTTTTTGTTTTTCATCGCTTGCCGATTAAAAAGATAACGTAAAATTACGAAAGAGAGAGAGAGAGATAGAGAGAGAGAGAAGTGTAAGATATAAAATGATGTACAAACGTATTGTTGCCACCAACTGATTTTAACGTAGTATATACGATGAATATTCGTTTAAACGAGAATAACGCAAACCAAAATGCAAAAGTCAAAATCTTTTTACCACGCGATACATATATATATATATATATATATATATATGTCTATGTACATGAATCTTCCCTGCCCAATTCTTTTTTAATCCGAATCGCTGATTGTTTACACCGAACTCTCGTCGCAAGGTGAGTTTGTGCTGAAGCACGTTACCGTTAAGAGTTTACTGGTTGTACAAGTCGGTGGTAAAAGAATAACAAGCAAAACGTGTGAACTTAAACCCGAAAAAAACACAGTCACAAAATTTGTTTGTACAATACTTTTTAGTCAATTTGTCGGAAAGAACATATGTTGAATTAAAAATATCAAGGTTAAAATATTAGAGAGAAAATTATTAATATATTAAAATATTGAAAAAGATTTCATTAAAAATAGATTTAAAAATAGAGTTTCGAAATGAAATTGTACTTATTTATATGGCCAGTACATCGCTAATTAGAATATCTTTATTCGTGCTCGTGTATCCAGACGTGAGAACGCACGGATTAGTGTCTCGCGATGCACATCGAATTCATGAATACTTTCACGATGCTTTCAGTTATTGGAAGAGGGTAATAATATCACACCGGCAGCAAGCTGAAACGATTAAATCAATCAGCGTCGAACGCTGAAAGAGCCGAACGAATTCAAACTTCAACAAGAGAAAAAAAAGAGTTACAATAGTCTCGGATGCGGCCTGAAAATCGTAACGATCCGATGTTATTGAAGGTAAAGTGAATTTTAAGGTCGAAGGAGCTACCTATACGTTGCCAATATAAATTCCATATCACATAACATAAAAAATTATCGATGCGAAATCGTTATTATTATTATGGAATATTTAAAAATATCAAGATCATTTAATTCAATGTATCGTGTTCCAATTTAAAAAGATGAAAATTCAATGTATTCGCTTCTAAAATTATACCGCGTTTTGCAAATGTGTCCTTTTCAGGCAATTTCAACAATAGCAAATATTTCGTTTCAGACGCCTCGAAGAGCCGGAAGTGCGGCGAGAAGTGACGACGATTTTGCGCAGCTTCAAGGTTTATTCGTCGTAGGGAGGAAAGAAAAAGCAAAAGAAAAGGGCAACAACCAAATAACGCCAACACTGTCCCATTGACGTGCACCCCAGCAAAAGTCTACTCGTTGAATGTTCACTTTGCACACGCCCGAATTTATCGTATACGACCCCAATTACCTCTTGTCCCCTTGCAAATCAAAATGGAGAGAGCGCGAGAGAGAGGGAAAGAAAGTGAGCGGGAGAGGAGACGAAAAACGCAGGTAGAGTGCCTAGTCAATTTGCCGAATACGTAATATTGCCCTTAAGAAATCCGCGATGAATTGGTTCGATGAAGACGAAAAGAGGGAGAGAGAGACCCGTGTCGAGTTATCGCATTAAGGAGCAAGGCCTGTCGAATAAAAAATGTCTCCTGTCGCCTTCAACCAAAACGATATTAATTTCTCGTTACTTTTCGTCAATACGAATGTTCGTAAACTCAACAACGGGATAAAAACCAACAATTTCTCCCAAGATTTCCCGATCGTTCATGCGCAACTTTTATTCCAGTCAAATTGATCATGTAGTTGTATTTTTTTTTTACTTTTTCTACTATTATCACCTTTTTTTCCAATTCACGGTCAATGATTCATAAATGGAAACTATAAGACTGAAGGAGAATTCCGTTTGAATGATATTAGTTTAGGTAGATTAGAATTCTAAGGGGTACTTGGTGAAAGTAAATACGCGCATGTATACAAATATATACATATATACACGTACACTATCGCTCAAAAGTTTGGATACGTCAATCGATATTTCTTGCCGCACGAAAAGTTAGATAGCTCCGTCAAAAAAAAAAGATCCTCAAATTTAACGAACGGCGTTTTGAAGGGACAAATTGAAGGGGACAAAAAAAATTCTATAAGTTATGCGCCCAATTCTCAATGGTCGAAAAAATAGCCGAAAAACGGTCACGTACAAAAGTGTGTACCGGGTCGAAAAAAAATCATAAAAAATATTACGAAAAAGCAAAACAAAGCTGAATTTGTTCCCCTTAAAACGCCGTTCGTTCAATTTGATTATCTTTATTTTTGACGGAGCTATCTAACTTTTTGTGCAGCAAGAAATATCGACTGGTGTATCCAAACTTTTGAGCGGTAGTGCATATGTGTGTGCATATAATTATGTATTTTTATATGTGCGCATGGGTGTATATGTATGAAACCGTAATCCTCTCGAGGAATATTATATTCCGAAAAAAAAATGTGCGTGATCTGGTGAAAAGTCAAATGAGGCTTATTTTTCTCTTTTTCTGCATTATCATTGGTCTACCTCTGATTATTATATCTTCTTGTAACATCCCGATACCTGATCTCCAAACTGTGATGATTAATTGTGCGTCTGCCGCGACCGGTCGTAAGTTTTTTTCACGCCATAATATACTGCAACCTCTCCGAACGGCACCTCCATAAATGAAAACAGCCTCCCCCCTCACTAGGTGTCGAATATCGATCGGCAGTGTTGGCAAAATTTAATTGCTAGAGTAAGTAAAGATTAACAATTAATTGTTAATCACGACTATAAGAATTAACAATTAAGTCATTATAATTGTGAAAACTCACGATTAACAATTAATTGTTAATTGCTATAGTCGGAATTAACAATCAATTGTTAATCGTGACTTTCCACAATTAGAAACTAATCAATTTTCAATATTTTTGGTGTATTTTATTAAAAACTAACAATTAAAACTGATTATTGCATATGGCGCTGCGAAAATCCAGCACAAAATGCAGGGCAAAATCCAAACAAACACGTCGTATCTGATATCTGTAAAGTTAAATAGGTAATTGTTAGTTTTTATTGTTTTTTAGAACAATTTAAAAAGTTAATTGCAATTGTTTTAATTGCGAGTTTCAATTAACATAGATCAATCCAAATAAATTAATTGCAATATGCAATTAATGTTAATTGCAATTACTTTTTTAGTCAATTAATGAACTTATTGAAAATTTAATTGATTAACGCCCAACACTGTCGATCGGTGTAACGCATGGTGGGAGAAGTGCTAGGCCCGAGCGTCAGGCTCGAAGAAGCATGCTAGACAATAAGAGTGGGATTGAAGGGATGCTGCTATCCGCTACGTCAGCTGCGCAGAGTCGGCTTGAGTGGATGCTACGCAACCTCTATGTTTGCAAGTGTGATGTGGAGCCGAATTGCAGTGTACCACGAAAAAAAAACCCAAAAAAATCAGATGAAAAATATCTTCAAATTTTTGTCTCCCAAAGGAATTTATAATATTGTTTAAATGCCCAAATTGCCAAATAAACGCGACGAATGTCTACCGTCATTGTTAATACGATAGGGAAGAAGACAAATTAGGCGAGAGAAGTATAACTCGCCATAACGCAAGCTCGTTAATCCGCAGCTACCTTGTAATATCCGTATATATTATTATCAGTTATTAGCAGGGTTTTTTACTTTTTTTCTTCTTCGATCATTCGTAGAAAATAAATACCTCGCCGTTTATTATTTATTTGAACGCGAATGCAAAGTCTGATAGTTTTAAGCAGAGCGCATAGACCGTGGGAAGAGCGGCAGTGAGGAGGGCGATCAAGTATTACCAAAATGAATTTCGAGCGATGAGAATTGTTTAATACAATTGACGCAATAACAATGTACCCGAAACTCTCGCTACTCGATGATCTTTTTCAATCAAGATTATTGTTTGTTATTTTGCGGGGAAAAAAATAAGGAAAAAAAAACATCCTCTCGTTATTTTCATCGAATCGCGAAGAGTCTCCGGCATTTGTTCCTACCGTGACATTTGTAATTAGTGAGTGAGGATCTTTTTTTTTAAATACCTTATGCAACTTATCCTACCGAATGAAAGACTTGACAAAACTTATATTTAATAAGAACGACGATTCTGTAAATATACCAAAAAAAAAAAAATATGTGCGTGCGTTAATGCCTCAACTGTAAATTGAACATGTAACGATCGTTATATTTATAAAGTTATTAGATCAATGATGTGTCCAGTTCGTTTTTTTCTGGGAGACCAATGTGGGCGGAAATTCGCGGTTATATATACTCGCGTGTTATTTATTTATTAATCCGCAACATTTCCGTCTAAAAATAAACGTGGAAATACAGTACGCGGAGTTTCATTTTTATTTTTCATCTTCTATTGGCTATGTTCAATATTCTTAAAAAGAACACTCCATTTTTCTTAACGCTTAAGGCAAAAATAAGCGTATTGCACCCTCTGTGGACGCTTAAAAATAAATCGCTGCCACTGTCTTGCGAATTTTTAACCCACTTCTAAAAAGGAGGAGGTTCTCAATTCGACTCTATATATATGTACTTTTTTTAACATTAAAAATGCTTTTAAGTATATAGGGGGTCCGATTGATCGAGATGTCACACAAAACTAACGCTAACCCCACTTCACTGCTGCTGTGTTGTAGCAGAGTGGGGGGGGGCTGTGACATGCTGAATGACTGCCCAAATAGACAATCGTGCTGTAAAAATTGACGTGTCAGCATCATAGCGGCAAGATCACAACATGGAACGGCACATTGGGGCACTATTATGGTGTATTTTGCTTCCGATTTAGGCTGCAAATTTGCGATACAGTACATGTTTTGGCAAAATAAATGTCTAATGCTAAGATAACAAGTTTGCAGCAAAATTACGCAACAATGACCTGCAGCAAGCACCATATTTTGGCTGGTATTATCTTTGCAGCACGTTTGAGTCATAAATGAACCACGCTGTGCCGCTCCATTGCCAGTACAAACGAAACAGGTTATCGCAGCATTGAGACAGAGAATATGAAATACGTCGTATCGGCAAGGTGACGGCACATTGGAGGCACGCTGTGACGCTAACAATGGAGCGCCACAACGTACTCCAACTGTACCCCCAATATTCTGTATTTTTGTACTGCAATATTAGCAACTAGCATTGGCACGAGGATACATAATAGTGCGTTGCTAGAACACAGCTTAATGCGGCTGCAGAAGATACCTCTTTACCATCACAATTTGCTCTCGCATGGCGTAAAGTTGCAAACGCGTTGTCGACAAATGTCTATCCGGGTGTGATTGGTTGAATAATACCGCATTACATGTAGAGTCATTTGTGGTTGCAAATTGTAAGTTTCCATTTTGATGTGTACATCAAAATGGAATCCATGTGGTTCTAAGTAAGAATGAAACACAGGTCAGAAAATAATTTCTTAGTTTTTCGTTTGGCTTGTCATCGACTTTAAAAACAAATGATTTTAAGTATTTAGTAATAATTTAATTATCAAGTGAAGTAAGTGAAACAATGGATTATTAAGTTCATTATTTTACTTACAATTATTTTGCACTTTTTAGTGTACTTTTTTAAGACGTCGGTTTTATTCTTTTTTTAAAATTAATACGCAATCTCTTTTATCGAGCCAAATGAGCAACGAACAGATAGCGAAAACATTGAAGTTTCAATCGTCGGGTACACATTTTTCGAATGTCAAATTATTCTCGATTTTACAAATAATTAATTTCGGGACTGAACTTATGAAGTTTCGCGACGAGTTCAACGTTTCGACGATTTTTAATCATCTGCACGAGTGATCGATGTTTATCTCGCTAATATTTTGCCCTCGAAGTCGATCTTCTTACGGAGAAACATCGTAAAGGAAAATAATACAGCGAGTCAATGATCAACAGCGGATAACAATGGTATCTACGGCAACGAAGAATAGAGTAATCTACGGACAACTGTTCTTAGTGCTTCAGCAAGAATAACCTACTCATTTTATCGCAACGCTTATCGTCTCGACATAGCTTTGTATACGGAAAAAAAAAAAAGTCTAAAGAAAAAGACATTCTATGGACAAGAGAAAAAAAGTTTGTGGCGTCGCCGCGTAATAGGATGGAATCACCAAGGTCAACGCGTTATGATATCTTGCATAAGAATCGAGTTGCACAAGTAGTGGTTGATTCGAGTGCACGTTTATCGGAGCAGATTTAAACGTTCCTTCGTATATACTTTTATTGCGCTCGTCGTTCTGCCAGAACCGATCGCGAAAATGAGCGCTCCCGTCGTACAAGTGAAAGAGGGAAAGTTGAAGGGTTTTCTAGTGAAAAACGTCAACGGAGGCGAATATATCGCTTTTCAAGGAATTCCATACGCGCAGCCACCAATCGGCGACTTAAGGTTCAAGGTAAAATTCTTTATTCATACTTCAAATTCAAGATAACATTTTTTTTTTGTTTTCCGCGAAATAGCGTAAATAGCGTAAATTTCGCGAAATAGCGAAATGCGTAATAGCCGAAGCTTTTTTTTTGTTCTGGCTGAATTGCAATCCGTCTGGCAACGATAATTAATTGATCCACTTCAGCACAGATCATGGATATTGCAGACTCGTCCAGTGTCACGTCCGGTTTCGATTGCTGTGCTTTATAGATGAATATTTACATTTGTTTGGAACACGGAATTTTTTTGGCAGATCAAAGCTACGCAAACAACTCTTTGTTGAGATTCTTGCGGAAAATCCTCATGAAAATAATCATTATCGTGATACTAAAAATGAAGAAATACAAAAATAGGAGAATAACTTTGCATTCACACAATGGAAAATTCAACACTATCAACATATATATAAATATATAGAAATGAATTGAAACTTTTTCAATGCGGAAGAATTATACCAGAATTTTTCGTCAATATTACTCTATTAATAATTGCTTTTTTTTCACCTGTACGTTAAGGTGGTAATTTTTTTGTCGAAATAAAATATATTTTCATTTCGAAAAATGTCTGACCTACGTGATTTTCAATGAGTTAGCCATAATGAATAGTGATTAAAACAATCATTTGATAAATCGCTATTCAAATAATACACAAATGAAACATTTCTACATCAATCCTTTAAGGCCTTATATACGCGATTTCGCCGATTTTCGAAGGTACTTTTCCAGACGCGGTTAAAAAGAAATTACGCATATATTGACAACATTTTTTTTACAGATCATTTATACACATGGTTAAGTATATGTAAAAAAAAATCAGAAATATTAACAAATCGCGGAGATATAACAAAATAAAGCAATGTATTTTTTTTGCGCGCGCGTTGATGCTGAAAGTTCTCGGCATCGATGTGGGTGTCTGAAAAAAAAATGAACATATAATTGCATAATAAATGTATCTTCAGTGTGAACCAACAATATTATTAAAAAAATATATTATAATAAAAATTCGAAACTCAATATTTTTTTACTCAATTTTCTGTCGATATTTTATTTTTTTATATTTTTTTGTGTCATTGAAATTTTTGTTACTGTGGTTCACACGATAGGCGATGATACTAAGAATATGTTGTAAAAATTTCAAAGCGATCGGAACCTTCGTTCAAGAGTTAGAACTTTCACAAGGTTCAAAAAGTGAATCGTGGAAAAACGGCTTTGAAGTTGGCGGTCGGGCGCGCCGCGCGGTATCTATTATAAATGCAATCTTACCTTATTTAATAAATGATCGTTCGAATAACATGCGAATGGAAGCTTCTCGAGATTCTCAAGACAAGGCTAAGCAACCTCTCTCCTTCATTATCGCCTGATACGACTTTATCTCATCAGGAACTCTCGAGCTCTACTCGATCAATGACCTTGTCATCCAAATATTCCTTTATTGAAACATTAAAAACTTAAATTATTCCTTTCCACGTAAAACAAAAGAAAATTTAATTTTTACCTCAACAGCCAATCGGATGATACACCAAATTCTGTTATCATCGTCATCAGTTCTAAAGTCAATCATTATTGTCTTAATTCATAGAAATACATTTTTTTTTAATCGTCCAAGTGTGATTCGGGCCTCGCTCTATTAGAGTTCCGTACATATGACCAATTAACATTTTTTTTAACTAGATATTTCATTAGATAATGTTTTTTTTCTATCTTAATTTTTAGGTAGTACTAAACTCAAACCATATGGAGTGCCGATAGCTAAAGAAAGCTTTGTATAGTCCTGCTGTAAGCTGAATATTTAAAAATATATGAAAATATTCACATTTTTCGCAGAACAAGAGGAGGCGAAGAAAAATAACTGAAATATACGATCGCCAGTTACTTTTTAATTTGCAATCTCGTTATTTCCGTGACGTGAATCTCTCGTTCTGAACTGGCACCAACTTCAAAATTAAGTCATTTGATATTGTAAATATTTAAATAACAATAATTTTATATATTTTCATTACAAATTTATTGTATTATGTATACAATAAATTATTATATATATTACATATTGTGAATCGGCGTTTCAGTATTTGTTGTTTAAATACAGTATATGGTACATAATATACAGAAATTCCAAATTCCTAATTAGTTTGGTTTTTGCGATAGACCCCGTAACAAACATTGTCTAAAACTAACAACTTTGACGGCCCTTTATTTCTGTATTTTTGAAAATAAAAAAGAATAAAAAATATATTTGTACTCTACTCAATGAGCTTTAGACAATGACACCCCACATGTCAGAAGAAGACATTTTTTCTTAGCTTCTTTTTCACGTATGGGTCACCCCGTGAAGAATAATTTAATTGAATTTCTAATTCAAAATTCGGCTTTGGGTCAACATTCGGCACGAAATATCAAAATTTCAGGTCTGTAACACATTCCCTTTACGAGCTAGAGACCCGTGACACATACTGACGGACAGACAGCAGAGTGACAGCAACAGGGCTCCGTTTTGCCCTTTGGGCACGGAATCCTAAAAACATGCCAACACCCCAAATTGTTTATTTTCTGTCACCAGGATCCGAAAAGTCCCAAGCCCTGGAATGGCGTACGCGACGCTACGAAGACGCCTCCGAGGGCTGCGCAATATGACAGCTGGATGAATCAGGACTCGGGTGACGAGGATTGTCTCTACCTCAACATCGCGATTAATTCGTTGAGCGGAAAAAAGCCGGTGATGGTATGGATCCATGGCGGTGGTTTCGTGATGGGTGGTCCGCACGGTGATATGCACGGGCCCGATCACTTGCTCAGACACGACATTGTTTTTGTCTCGATCGCGTATCGTCTTGCTTGCTTCGGTGAGAAAGCTTCCTTTTCTCTTTGAAATATTTTTCACAGATATTTTCTTTCCATTTCTTAAATAATTCATTCTTAAACTATTTTCTTCATCAAGTCGGATAATTTACTTCATTTACAAAATGTACTATGAATTTTTTTGCTAATTTCTTTCCACAATTCTTGATAAAGTTTTTGGTGTTTTTTTTTATTGCTTGAAGAATTTTTTTTAAGGGATATCCAACGTCATTAGTTGATCAAGAAAAAAAATGAAATAAATTACGGAAAGGAGTTTTTGCAACATTTTTTTAAGGGAATTTCTAAATAATTAATTAAAAAGGAAGAAATTTAACGAAATACAGGAAATAATCATTTGTTGCCCCAACTTTTTTATATATATAATTATATATGTATGTACATAGGTTTATAAAAACGTGAAAAAAATTGGCAGCTTTTGAATATATACAGGGTTGCCAAAAAGTCGTGGAACAAACGAAGTGGGGAGGTTGCCAAGATAATTTCCAACCATGAAGGTTATCCACAGGCTGGTCTGTTTCTCAACGATCCCAAAGTTATGCTTTTTTTTAGTTTCGAACAATCGGTTCTCAACTGTACAAAAGAATTAATTTAAAAAAAAAACTACTCACCATGTGCGGGTTATTTTTTTAAAAGATGTAGCCTGATAATGTGGCTTTTGCATGGAAATGTAGTCTTCATAATTGTCATCATGAGTTCTTAGAATAAAATTAATTTGTAATAACTTTTTAGGTGATAATTTATTTCCCTAAGTCTTCATCGTTGATTTAGAAAAAAGCAAATGGTCTACCGAAAATTGCCCCTGCAATAGGAAAATTAGTCTACATTATGAGAATTCTGAAAAGGTACAACTCATAGTCTTGACTCTCGAATGTTTTTTATTGTCGATTTTTATTCACTGCAAAATAGTGTTTGGACATTAAAGTCTAAAATCCAATCCAGCGCGGGTCAATGAACGTAAGCCTTATTATCAACTTGAAAACTGGTTTTGCTAGTACTGACTTCCTTCTACGTACTCGCTATAAATGCTTTACATCCAAATAATGCGTTGTCAATGCAAATTAACAGCGCTATTTTTTTTTTAACGCAAAGCTCGTTTTTCTAGCCGAACACTTGCAGTGAATAGAAATCGAAAGTAAAAAACTTCCAAGGATGAGGGCTATGAGTTGTACCTTTTTAGAATTCCCATAAGGTGGACCAAGTTTCCTACTACAGGGGCAATTTTCGGTAGAACTTTTTTTTTTATAAATCATTGATGAAAACCAAGAGAAAAAATTATGATCCTAAAAATTCTCACAAATTGATTCAATTCTAAGAACTCATCAGGCGAAATCTTAAAAAAAAAAATAAGCCGCATACGGTAAGTGGTTTTTTTAAATTAATTTTTGTTTGTAAAGCTTAGAACCGATTTTAGAAAAACATTAAAAAAGAAATCACAACATTGGAATCGCTGAGAAACGGACTAAACTGTATACCTTTTTCGTTGGGCATGATCTTGGCCACCTCCCTACTTCGTTTGATCCATGACTTTTGGGGCCATTCTGTATATTTAATGGACTAAGAAAAAAATATAAAAAATTACAGAAACGAATTGTTTGTTGCACGAAATTCATGTATGTGCCTATACTTAAATATATACAGGATTTTTGAACTTGGATATACCCGAGGCTCCCGGCAATCAAGGTATGAAGGATCAAGTCGCAGCACTAAAATGGGTGAAGGAAAACATTCATGCGTTTGGTGGCGATCCGGAAAACGTGACGATATTCGGGGAGAGCGCGGGATCGACTAGCGTTCATCTTCTCACGCTATCACCATTGGCCAAAGGTTCGAATCGGTTCAATCTGTTTTGGGCTTCATTATTATCCCCATCTATACATACAAAACAGTTCCGTGAGCGATTGACTGACTGCCACATAGACAACGCACAGCCTGAAAAATATGACATTCTACCTTCTTTCTTTATTTCTTAATTTTTTCTCTCTGTTTATTCTCCTCTATGATTCCACTATGTTATCCATTTATCTCTATGGATCAGATACTAAAGTCCACGCGGACAAAGTCGCGGGCAAAAGCTAGTTTACATTCTTTATCGAGACGAAACTTTACAATTTGCCTTATTACTTCCAATTCTATGTAAATTTATCTCTAAACAACTAGCTAATTTTCTACCGTTCCCTTTCCCTTGTAGATTGCATTTTTTTTTCTCGAACTGCCGATTTTTCTCGCTTGCAGGGCTTTTTCGCAGGGCGATAGCTCAGAGCGGTAGTTGCCTGAATCCGTGGGCCTTCGAAGCTAATCCGGTGGACTTTGCGCTACGTTTTACCGAGCACTTGGGCAAAAAGACCAAGGATCCCCGAGAAGCTTGGAAATGTTTGATGGCTGCGTCGACCAAGGAATTGGTGGAGGCGCACAAGATAATGAAAATTGGAAATGTAAATACAGTAGAGCGTCAATTATCCGAATCAATTGGGCCGGACGCCTTTCGGATAATCGAAAATTCGGATAACCGAACAGCAATATTCAGTGGGCGAAAAAAACGTTGATTCTTTCAATATGATGAAATATATATATATAAGGTATTCCAGCCCAAGTGTGTAAACCCGTAACCCTGGCCCTCTCGGATTTCTTTGATTTTTTTTTTCATATGATCGCATTGAGTCTAAAATACACCCTCATAATTTTTTTAGATTTTTCCAAACATCCCTTATTTAAAAAAAAAATTAAAAAAAAACGCCATTTTTTTTAAATCTAAACAAATTCTGAAAAAACCGTGATAATATATAAAAATTTTCAAACTATCACCCGTAGTGGGCAGATTTTTTTTTCTGTGTTTTACAAGCTATTAACGTTCTCCAAATTCCAAAAAAATCTCAAATAGCTCACCTTGAGCAGATACTGAATTATTTTGGTACTCAAATTAATTTCGTTGATGATTTTCGAATAATGAAATAGGAATTACCGACAAGTAGAATTATTTATACCTATTTTGAAAAAACATATTAAGAACCCCAGACGCTATATCATGTTGTGGAGCATTATTCAGGCAATACGAAGACATTATTCTCATTTTAAGGTTTATAATTCGTATTGCATTATTCGAAAATCATCAACGAAATTAATTTGAGTACCAAAATAATTCAGTATCTGCTCAAGGTGAGTTATTTGGGATTTTTTTGGAAATTTGGAATTTTGAATAGCTTGTAAAACACAGAAAAAAAAATCTGCCCACTACGGGTGATAGCTTGAAAATTTTTATATATTATCACGGTTTTTTCCGAATTTTTTTAGATTTGAAAAAAATTGCGTTTTTTTTTTCAAAAAAAAATTTTTTTTGCAATGAGGGATGTTTAGAAAAATCTAAAAAAATTATGAGGGTGTATTTTAGACTCAATGCGATCATATGAAAAAAAATCAAAGAAATCCGAGAGGTTCAGGGTCACGGGTTTACACACTTGGGCTGGAATACCTCATATATATATATATATTTATTTAAAAATACAATGAACATTAATTGCGTGATCCCTCGAATAACTGAGCATTCGGATGAACAAAATTGTTGTTCAGATAATTGATATTTTGGATAACCCAAATCGCCATTCGTATAATTGACGCTCTACTGTAGTGTGGGTGATGAAAAGAAAAAAGGACAAAGTGCGAAGTAAGGGATTAACGTATGAATGATTCGCAGCTGAACTTCGAGCTGATCTTCAACTTCGTGCCGACCGTGGATCGCAAAAGCGCGCAGCCTTTCATGCCCGAATCTCCGCTCGTATACTACAAGCGAGGAGTCGACGTTCCCCTCCTGCTCGGCTATACCAAAGACGAAGGGATCCTGATGCTGGCGGATCCGGGCGTCGAGAGTCATTTACCCAAAGCGATGGCCGACTTTCCCAATGTCCTGGCGAACGAGCTGAAATTCTGGGACCTTGAAAAAGTCAAGAAGATCGCGGATTGCGTGAAAAAGCGTTATTTCGGCGAGCGAGAACTGACGAATAAAGAGATGAAGATCCGGTGGTGCAACCTCAAGGGTGATATCCAGTTTATCAATGGAATACAAGAGATCTCTGACGTACAGATGGACAAGTCGGCGACACCCACTTATCTCTATAGGTTTTCGTACGTCGCGACCTATCCTACTTATCGTTCGATCACCAAAGTGGATCTCGAAGGTTCGATAACGTTTCCTCCGTAAATTGGCGTAGCTAGCATTTTTCTGGAGGGCGGGGGGAGGGAGCAGAAGGAGCCGGCCTGATAGACACTGGCTTCGTTCACAATTATCTTTGTTTTAATGAAATTTACATGACAGTCGATAATCACGGAACACACATGAAATATGAAACTTGCGTTCATACACGTTCATGTTAACATTAATATCAACCTTTTGCAATAGCTTAAAAAAGAATTATCTAATTTTTTATCATTCTTCAATCCAGTTACCAGGCTTCGACTTTTACTTTCAGTACACTGAGAGAAAATTGTATGGCATTTAGAAAAAACTGCGCATGGTAAAAAAGGATATATTGAAATTCGCTATAGTTTATTGTCACCGCAATCATAATATGGTTAACACAACTATAAGCGAAAATTATATTTAAACATGTGACTTTGGTGGCGTGTTTGACTATCTAGTATTCTTAAAATTACTATAAACTATTGTAGAAGACTTTACAATATGGATATGGTTAATTGAGTGCTATCGCAAACCCGGCACACAAATACTAGTACCGTATACCATACCTACGTTAAGTTTTACGGTTATACTTCTACGATTCCATTCATAGCATTAGTATTTGTGCGCCGATTTTGTGATAGCTCTGAATTAACCATATCGATATTGTAAAGCCTTACACAATAGTTGATAGTTATTTCGGAGATACTAGATAATCAAGCACACCAACAAAATGGCACGTGTAGCTTATAGTTGCGTTAACCATATTATGATATACGCTAATAGTTGTAAATCATTTGCATAGCGGATATACATTTAGACGGGAGAAAATTGGGCAACTTTGAGGGATTTTTTAAACTAAAAAACAATTATTCTACATTTATTAATTTTTTTTACGTTCATACGGAGAGAATTAAAAAGTAATTTTTGTCGTGAATTTCACGGTAAAAATTACCGTGATATATTTCAATGTGGTGACAAGTGAGAAAAGCATAATAATTCGTATGCGATAAGCTTTTTTTAACTCACGTTACAGAAAATTTCAAATACGTAGCTAAAATTTTAGTATACAAGAAGGGTAAAAATTGGAGGCAGTAAAATTTAGCGTGTATATTCGAAAATTTACCCACCGTCGGTTAAAAATTATCAACCGCACCGTACGGTATTTTTACGGTACTGCACAGTAAAATTTACCTGCTTCAACCTCGGAAGAAAAATTCCCTCTAAGGCTGGTAAAATTTAAATTCTTCGATTGAAAAAATCCTTAGTAAAATGTATTTTTTTCTTCAAAAACTGGTGCGATAATAATATTCTGAAGTGAAAGGTATGAAGGGGACCATACCATTCTGAAGTGAAAGGTATGAAGGGGAATTTTTACCATGCAGTGCCTCAAAATTACCGTACCGTACCGCACGATAATTTTAACCAAGCGCGCACGATAATTTTTACCGAGAGCACAATACATTTTCCTGTAACACTCATTAAATTTTATAATAAATCTTAAAATAACTGTTATAAAGACGATACTTTTTTATAGATATTTTTCAAAGGCATAAAATAATAAAATGCACAGTAAAATTTCGCTGATATTATATATTTTTTAAATTTTTGCGTATTTTGTTACACGTCAAAATTTACTAGAAAATCTGGTAAAATGTTCTATCTGAAGAAGAAATTTTATTTTATTTTCGTGAAAATCTGTGTTTTACTCAGTAATAATAAGCGAAGTTTCAGGGTTGTCATCTGGTTACCGTTACTGCACGGTAATTTTTAACATTTAATTCTCTCCGTGCATCTATTATCAAAATAGCGGAGCTGTGGCAGAGTGTTACAGCAAGGTTGCCGTGGGAGTTGCAATTCGACGTGCAGTTTAGCATGCCGTAGACATTGAACTGCAAAAAAAATTCTATTTTTTTTTCAGTTAGCATATGTATAGTTTCCATTTGACAGTATTTAAAATGAAGAAAATTAAAATCTGAGAAAATGTCACGCATTCAATAAAATCGAAATTTTACGCAAATTTTTGTAAAATTTGGATAAAAAAAGTAGTTTTTATTTTAATTTTCCAAAACAATTTTCTTCAACTAGAAGATAATAATATTATCAATATTTGTACAAAGTTTCAACGCAATCGGCTTCACAGTTTTCAAGTAAACCTGAACGCCAATTTCGAAAATGCAGTTTTAAGAAAAACGCGTTCAAAGTTTCGACACGTACAAAACCAATGATGAAAATTATTTACGAGTTAGTCAGCGATACCAGGCCCATATAATAAGCCTTAAGCTTGTTCACAAAGTTAATATTCTTTCATTAATTCATCTCTTCTTGCTTTTTGATGTTTTGATCGTCGTAAATGTATATCCCGCCTTGAGGCAGTATTCATTCTCAATGTGCTTTCTTAAATTTTTAGCATTTGTTTCAGCATTTTTAAATTGAGGTATGTTTTTCATCACCATTGTTTCAGCTTCTGAGATTAACGTATAAATTGTTAAGATTTATCTATAATTATTGATGAAATCCGCTCCGTTCTTCATATTCAAATTAAAAAATGCATCAATTGCATGAGCTAATGGTAGATCCTCAGTAAATCATTTGTAATGAGATCTTCGCTCTTGCTATCGAAAATCCTGCACGTGGAGCACCACAGGTCTGTGGGAGTGCCCGGCCCCCCTGGCCCCTACCTAGTTACACTAATAGTTTCGTAGCCAATTAACGAATCATTTTTGACGTTTCAGCAGATTTACCGTGTCATTTTTTTTTTCTCCAGGCGCTTGCCACGGTGACGATCTCGGAGCGATCTTTCACGCCCCTCTCTTCATGAAGGACAAAACCTACGAAGAAGGCACCAAGGATCTTTTGACGTTGCGGAGGATGACCAGGATGTGGACGAACTTCGCGAAAACCGGGTACGCCACGTAACCATTCTATCGATTGTTTTGGGTTTGTTTTACAAACATCTCGGGCTACTGAACTCTCCAATGATCTTTTTCTCCAATGTTCCGTCGCATGCGGCCTCGCTTAGTCGTGACTACCGGTTCTTTTCTTCAACTGCATTATCTTCCCACAGAAACCCGACACCCGAGCTGGACAAGGAAATACCGTGCAAGTGGGAACCGCTGAAAAAGGGAGAAAAAAATTACCTCGAGATCGGCGACGATCTTGTGCTCGGAAAGAATCCGGATCGGGAAGCTTGGGACTTCTGGAAAAAGATTCTGGAGAAGCTTCAATAAAAATACGGTTTTCCGATGCTCGCGCGAATTTAGCCAAAAATACGCGATGATTTACTGCACGAATCATTTCTACGCAAAACCGATCTGTCCACATTTATGGTGATGATTTTTTTTTTTTATCCTTTTGTATTTTATCATTTCTTCATTTCAACAATAAAATATATGAAAAGAAAAATAAATCATTGTTATTGCGTACTATTGGAAGTACAAATTAATTCGGTCCGTTTACAAGAGATGGCTCTGGCTGTTATAAATGTTTCATAGTGACAGCTGATTTCGGTGGTTTCAGAGAGGTCAGACATCTGTCAATAACATTCAGTTTATATCGCTTTGAGTTCCATTAAAAACCTTGTTTTTTACTGTGTTGAATATGTCAAATGTTTGTGTTAACTAAGCAGCATTTGCGGCAAGTTTTACTTTTCTGCTTTAATTGGAAGAAAAGTGCAGCTGAAGCGCATCGAATGCTTGTTGAAGTTTATGGTGATGATGCTCCAACTGATAAATCATGTAGGGAATGGTTTCGACGCTTTAAGAACGGTGATTTCAGCGTTGAAGACAAGCCTCGCCCTGGACAGCCAAATGAGCCAATGAGCTGCTACAACCTGGCGATTCCATTACGGGCGATCGGTATAGACTACAATTGATTCGTTTGAGCCGTGCATTACGAGAAAAACGGCCGGAATACGAGCAAAGATATGACAAAATTATTCTTCTGCATGACAACGCTCGGCCTCGTGTCGCAAAAGTCGTAAAAAAATATTTGGAAACGCTCAAATGGGATATTTTACCGCACCCGCCGTATTCTCCGGACATTGCTCCTTCTGATTACTGATTGTTCCGACGGATGCAGCAGGATTTGGCAGGTCACCGGTTCACTTGTTTCGCAGAAAACGAAAATTGGCTCAAAACTTGGATCGCCTCAAAAGACGAGACTTTTTTTCGAGATGGAATTCGAAAATTGCCTGAGAGGTGGGAAAAAGTAGTAGCCAGCGATGGACAATACTTTGATTAATCTATTCATACCTTTTATTTTGAAATAAATAGATTTTTTACCACAATAAAAACGGACCGAATTAATTTGTACTCCCAATAGTATCGTTTATTATAACGATGGAGTTTGCACCCAAGCTCTGAAAAATAGGTTTACAAATTTTTGCTCAAATTTTAACGCGTCTATCAAATGTATAAAATAATTTTTATTTTTCACAAATACATTATAGTTTTATGAACAAAATAGAAAATAACGAATAAAAAGAATTTAAAAGTAGCAGAAATATGTCGTCTAGTCGGACCCTCTTTTCAAACTGGTGAACAAAATATCTCGAGATCTGTTCAACCGATTTTGATTAAATGTATATCACATATTCTTTATTATATTATCCAGGATGAAGCATAGGACTTTTTTAAATTAAATGCCGCGTTCAATTTCTATCACTTTTCAAAACTCAAAATTTTGCTTAAAATCATTTTTCCAATCACTCTCATTTCTACAAAAAAAAAATTATTTCATTTATCCTTTGGTGCTCTTTAGCTATTAGCTCTCTTTACAAGAATTTTTCATTTTTCAGACGATCCCTGACAGAGAAACAAAATTCCACCATTCGCAAAGATTTTCAAAAGAGTGTCCTACTAAACGACTCATAGCTGCGCAATTTTTTAGTTTTATGTATATTTTTTTTTTATATTTGTTCGTAAAACTGTAACGTATTTGTGAAAGATAATTATTTTATATATTAATCGTCGCGTCAAGAAATTCTTTTATTTTTATACCTATTTTTTCGAGAGAAAAAAGTTTAGAATAACAACGGAAGTGGATGAATAAAACAAAAAAGCATTTCCGTTGCATCTAACGATGGAAACTTCATCGTTTGTTTGCTCTATCGCAATTGGCTCGAATAACCGCCCTCTCTCAAAAATTCTACAAAGGCCGATGAAGTGCCGGTCTTGTGCTTCCGATTCGCTCATCTATAGGTCCGTTCGTCTTAGCAACAATTTCTACACTTTCACCAGATGCAGTAATAGAAAATCCACAGAAGGCATAGGAAGTGTAGAAAAGTATAGCTAAAACGAACAGAACAAATGTTGGCCCTCCCACATACTTCCGGTTCCGGGACGCGCCTGTCACCCGTGAGGGCGCGCGATTCGAATGAGTATTTAATCTGTATGCAATAAATTTGCCCATCTCAAATATTGTCCAATGTATACGATATTTTATTTCTTTGAGTCATGTGTATTAAAGTTTTGCACAGACAACAGATAGGCGACATTTTATTTGTAACTATTACCATTATGAATCGAAGGAATAAAACTATTGTTGTATGAAAAAAGAAAATTCTTTACACTTCACAGAGCGGAAGAAATCTTAATAACAGTCTGATAAAAAGTATTAAGGAGGTACGATCATGAGGACGAATTTAACTTTCGGGCCTGAAATTTTGATATGATGTTGAAGAATACGTTATGCAACTTTTGGAAAAATTTGAGCTATATTAACCGTTCAATTTTTTCGTAATAAAATTGCAAAGTCATGTACTTCGAGCTAGTGGAGCACGTCGTCTTGTGGAGACGATCGACCGGAAGTACGGTGATCACGGTTTTCTTGCTCACGTATCCAACTAAGGTCGTTGGAAAACTGAAATTTCATAAATTAGACATAATAGATATTGTAAAAAATCGAAAATTCGAACTTCACCGTGTAGTTCAAGCAATGCATTATAAAACGTTTTCAACTTCCGGTTGAATATTATCATAATGACGAAATAGTACCCATAGACTTGCCAACGTCAGGCGTAACAGCTGATTCCTTTGGCGAGCATAACCTAGCTATGTAGCGAGATTCTGTAACTCGGTAGCGACAGTTTTCGTTGTTGCTGGCTCGAGACAGCCAATCGCATGCACGATCAGAAGAAAGGGAGCCTCTTATTGGCTGTCGCTAGCTGACCATAACGAAAACGGTCGCTACCGAATTACAGAATCTCGCTACTGCTTGGAAATCGTCGTGAAGACGCCAGAGTCGTTGAGGATCTAATTTTTCAGTTTTTATTAGTAAATATGCAATAAATATTTACCACAAATTTGACGCTTCAGGATCGACAATGTGTATTTCTCATTTTCATTTTCTATTAACTACAACTTTTCTAGATATTTTTTTTTATTTTTGAAAATGAAAATGAAGAAATGAATATGAAATTTTTTTTATTCTAAAAAAATTGTAGTTAATTAAAAATAAAAATATAAACAAATTTCCTTTTTCAATATATTGTCCCAGACCATAAAATTCCCAAGTGGAGTCTCTCCACACATCAAAGTTCCAACCAAAAATGGTAAAAAAAAAATCTGAAAAAAATACTTGAAAAAAATCTAGCCACTCCAGTGTGAACCCATGCAACTTTTTACCCTCTCAACATTTCCTCTGAAACCCTATAGTTCTTCGGTGACGCCTTTTATTCTAAAACATGTATTTTTCAGCTAAAAATCCAATCCGAAGGCGAAAAGAAATCGCACGAAACTTTCTAAAAAAATAAAAATGTAGATTTTGATGTTCTTTTTAAGTTTACCATAGAACAAACTGAGGAAAAAATTTTCCACAAACTTTGCAGTTAATTTTCGACGACCAAAAAATAGCCATGCTCAAAAGTGCGTACCGGGGCGAAAAAAAAGTAGAGAATTTTCTTTAAAAAAAAAGCAAAATAAGGATAAACTTGTCCTCTTTGAATTGTCACTTGAGAAATTTAATTATCTTCATTTTCGAGTCCACTATCTGACTTTTAGTGCGGTAAGAAATTTCAACTAGTGTATCTAAACTTTTGGCTAAACGAGGCCGGCAGTGTATATATATTTTATGATATTGAAAGAATCAACGTTTTTTTTTTCGCCCACGGAATATTGCTGTTCGATTGTCCGAATTTTCGATTATCCGAAAGGCGCCCGGTCCCAATTGATTCGGATAATCGACGCTCTGCGGTATTTTTTTTTTATGTTTATTTTAATAACCGTACATACTTGTCTAGCAAAACTAATATAAACGACAAAATTGTTTTATTCTAGGTGCAAATCCACAAAAGTTATACGTCCTCTCGCAGAGCGACTAAAAAACGTTCTTCTCGAGTAGCTACGATTGTGCCGCCATTTTGTATCTTTTTTTCATATGATTTTTTTGTATACACGTTAACATATATAAAATAAACCCTTCAAACCTCCTTTTGTTTGCTTTTTTTAGTATTCTCAACAACAATAAAAGTCCCCAAAAAAAAGTCTAATTATATGGTGAGCCACATAACGCCTTAAAATCCAAGCGTCCTAAAAGAAAATTAAACTTGAGTTACATGACCGCTTCAGCGGGTCATTAAACTCACTATTACATACGGGTAATATGTAATAGCGCACGAAAAATGGCTAAAAGCATTATTACATTGCCGGTAAAACGCCACATCGCGCTGGTGGGGGATTCCCTGGACACGCCAGTGCCGTCCGCGCTTCATCCATGCAACGAAAGTATACTCGCTACGAGTATATTTATACACTTCGGGTTAGGACATCGGAAATCCGTGCACGTTCGGCGGGTGTAAACAGATAACGCGTTTTTCCGCCTCGTGCACGCGATCGCTAGGATATCAATTCGGAAAATTGACACTCGACGAAATATCCAAAAAAAACCGGGAGAAAGCTTAGTGTTCGTTCTTCAACGTTGTACGCATACGCGCGTAAAAATCACGCATCAATAACGAGTTGACCTAAAAACTTCGACAAAATTGATCTAGACGGCATTGCGTGACTCGGTCCGCGCGTCTATTCGGGTCTTGAATTTTTTGTCAAAATGTACGACGATAATGAAGATTTCTGTGAAAAAATGTAATCGCAAAAGGGAGAAACGCGCGAGTTGTTCGCTCGTATACTCGTGGAATATCAACGAAATAAAACTGTCTACGTGACGGCTAACCTCAATCGTGAAAGAATTTTCGCGAGCCTTATCTCTTTCTCTATCTCTCTCTCTCTCTCTCTCTTCGTGATTCACGAAGTACACGTCTTCTAGTGTGCGTGATCGCGTCGCGCGTGCGACAGTCTCTCGCGCGGAGCTTTCTTTTCCTCGCGAGGCAAAGACTGTCAAAAAAGAAGAGAGTGGAACATCGGGGACCAAAAAAAAAAAAAAAACACGCAACAATGGCTGTATCCGAGTGGGACAATTCATGCAGGCTCTGCGCCGAACAACAGACTGAAATGTTTTCGATATTCGGCGAGGAGGGCCTCAGACGCAAAGTCGCTCACAAACTTCGCGACTGCTTGCCCGTCATGGTGTACAAAACTGATCCACTGCCGAAAAAGATTTGTCAATTTTGCGCCGCCAGGCTGGACGACGTTTACGAATTTCGAGAATACTGCCTGAGCGTTTACAAGAGCATGCACCGAAAACTCTTAAGCCTGAAGGACTTGAAGACTGTTCAGATATACATGGACGCGATCAACAATTCGCCCGATCCTTGCCAAGTACGTTAGCTCGACGCGGCTTTCTTTTCTAGTTTGCCGAAGGACTGAATTTCCAAAAAACAAATTCTTTCAACGGACCTTCGTCACGACTTTGTCTTTTGACTAACTGTCCCTTTCACTTTTAGTCCGCACTTGTTGCTTCGGGCAGTTTCAGTTTTTCAGCGACAATCTACTGAGCATTGTCCGCAGCGACTTGCTTTCCGATGTACTAACGTATCGCATTGGCACGCAGGGCACTGGAAAACTTTGGAAAACCTGCAGCAATAGTTTATTTCACAAAAAGCGTAACGCTCGGCGAAATGTCTTTGACATTAATAACGCGAGGCGATTCGGGCACGAGTTTATTCTATTTTTAGTAGTCTACTAGTTTGTGGAATTCAATCTGGGTGTTTCAGACTCTCGATGAGGTTTTCAAAAGTTTACTAGCTCAGTCGCTTTCTTGGACCTGCTAACGGTAAATTCAAACGACGTTGAAGTTTGCATCATTGCAATGCGACGATGTTTTCATTTTTCTTTTCTTTCATTTCTTTATTTCTATTGTTATTCAAAGTCTTTTTTTGCAAATTGCAATAGTAAGTCTCTAACAAGAAAACGTAAAAACGTTTCAGTCATTTTCAGAGTCTATATCGGCAAAAAAACATAAGATATTTAAAATAATTAATTTTCGTTGCGTTCTAACGATGCGAACATCAACGTCAAATTCAAGCCGTTTGATCAAAATCCTTAAATGGCTCATCATTTGTTTCCATGTTTTTCCCTAAAAGAACGTCTCTGGAAAAAGACGGTGCTAACGGTAAATTCAAACGACAATGAAGTTTGCATCGTTGCGATGCGACGATGTTTTTATTTTTCTTTTTTTCATTTCTTTATTTCTATCGTTATTGAAAGTCTTTTTTTGCAAATTGCAATAGTAAATCTCTAATAAGAGAACGTAAAAACGTTTCAGTAATTTTCAGAGTCTATATCGGCAAAAAAAAATATAAGTTATTTAAAATAATTATTTTTCGTTGCGTTCTAACGATGCAAACATCAACGTCAAATTCAAGCCGTTTGATCAAAATCCTTAAATGGCTCATCATTTGTTCTCATGTTTTTCCCTAAAAGGACGACTCTGGAAAAAGAATAGCGGAATGATCTGGCGCTTCATTAAGAGTAGAGAAAAATTGATCTTTATGTTTCATGAAATGTCAACTGCATGCTTAGAAACTGGCAAAAGCATTTTCAATGCCTGAAAGTGTTTCATATTGCGATAAATTATATTTTTATAAATATGTAAACACACACACACATATTTATTTCACACCACAAAGATACTCTCGAGATCCAGGAGACGTTTAAGACTTCCAACATAAATGTTTAATTTGAGGCCGTGTCTCACACCGACCAAGCAGCTACGAGTGCGAGAGAGATAGCTGATTTGCAAATTCCTAGTGTTTTCGAAGACAGCTGATGTCTCGGACAAGAGAAAAGAAACAGCTTCTGCTCTGTTGAACGATGAACGTCTTCCTCTTTGTTTGCCCGAAATGTGGTCCGTCAAGGAGAAAACTTGGCTGTAGGATTTTTACAGACCGGACGTGTGAGCCATGTCCTTACGAGAAATCTGGTTTTGAAACAATGATCTTTATATACCGCAATTTGTTATATTTCATAGCATTAACTAAATTCATTGAAACATTTCAGTCGTAAACGAGTTTAATGATTAGCTTTCTGTAAAATTATTTTTCGAAAAATGTACTTTTTCCCGTGATATTAAAAAAACTCTTTCGAAACAGCAATGCATATAGAGAAATTTCATACGCGATCAGTTCCGACGAGGTTGATATTTGCATAGTTGGAATGCAACAGAAATTACATTTTTCCAATTTTTATTCTTTATAATAATAAAAAAATAAGAAAATGTATCATATAATTTTGCAATTATAAAAAATAATAAAAAATCTCCATTTGTAATTCAGCTTTTTATGAAAATTCTGAAAAACATTTCAGAAAAAGATCTCACGAGAATCCTGAAAAAACGTTTCAATGAAATCCTCAGTGTGATAATGCCAAGAATATGAAAAACAAAGTTTTTTTTGCATACCGACGATGCACTCTGGCATCGTCAATTCCGGTAATTGCCGGAATTAACTATTAACAAGAATAGAATAATTGTGTTATCTATAAAATATCAAAATTTCTCATTATCCTATCACAAATAAATAATTGTATCGATATGAATGTGAATATCACTACACAGTTGTATACACGAATAGTGATTTCAAATGAGAAATTTGGTTACTTCGGAGATACTAGATATTTCTTATTCTTGGTTGCCCAATGAGGCAATTGCGATAGCCATTTTTTCACCAACTATATATATTTTTGTAGTCGCAGTTGTGCAAGGAAAAAGCTCGTGCTCCACCGCCACTCGTACCGTTGCCATCCGCGTTGTCGAAACCCAAAGCTTCGACTGTCGACACGCCAATGTCGCAAAATTCTTGCCCCGATCCGCTGACGGAATTTCTCTGCGAAGTTGAGATAAAGGAGGATCTTGGCGACGCCTCGCTGAAGGCTGATCTGGCGCTCGGCGAGGCTGGCTCGAGCCACAGCGGATCGGCGAGTCCAATTTATCGCGAGAACAAGACTGACGAAGGGACGATGGAGAACGACGTTATAGTTCTCGATGACAGCTTCTTGGAGGAGCTAGACAAGGGGAAAATCGAGAAGAAGCGAACGAGCATACTGGAGCAAGTATTGACGGGGAGCCTGACGCTTGACGACTGCAAGGAACTGACACCCAAAGCGAAACTTAGCTCGCAATGGTGGTGCTCGCCGTGTAACAGTTATTACAGGTAAATAATCCTTTGATTCTCTCGGTCAATCACGATACGAAAAGTTCCTTGAGATCGCACGATGAATGTCGAAGGATACCGATCTTTTCTTACTACGCGGATATCTCCTATAAAAGTTCAACTTCGAAGTTTTGTCGGACGTATCTAAATTGTGCAGACAAAAATAACGGTACACCTTAAAATTCAACGGTGAAACGCTCTCGATCCTCCGCCAATGAGGCTGATTCAAAATCATTTTATTTTTTTTTTCAATGGAATTAAGTGCCTCGTTTCATCGTTACGATTAAATTAGCCTGTTGTTTTTTGTTCGTTTGTTTGTTTGTTTCTTTCAGAACTAAGAGTAGTTTGATGAAGCACATGCAACTGTTTTGTCCACGAAAGTATACCTGTTCAAAGTGTTCTGTGGTCTTTCAAACGGTTCAGGAATTGGCGAAACACGAGGCTACGAATCACCTTAAAGTCACATTCGACTTTCAGGAGTCGGTAAAGGAGTGCCATCAGTGCGATCGGGAATTCGTCAGTTGGGAGATGCTAAGGCATCATAGATTGCGCGATCACATCGCCGAGTCGATCAAGCTCAGTACGAATACGTGGTGCCCGCTTTGCAACAGGTAAAACGATTCATCCGAATGAGGTTTGAGCTTGCATCGTTGGAATCTAATGAAAATGAATATTTCTGAATTCCTTTAATTTCTTTTTGCTGACTTTGACAACAAAAATCGCCTCAACCATTTGTTGAGAACTTTATTCAACGATATGCAATATAAATCTAAAAAAAAGATCTAGTATAATAATAAAAAAAGAAAATAAAATGTAATTATATCTAAACATTTTTTTTCAAAGAAGCTTTTATTTAATGTACAAAAAGTAGAAAATAATTGTTTTCAACAAGTCTCCTATATGTGACTATAAATAAAAGTTTGGGGCGCTCAACTTTTAAAATGTTTATTAAATTTTATTTGAATTTTATATTTGTAATTGAATTTGGCGCAATAGTAATTCGAGAAATTATTATGCCACGTTTATACTCAGTTTCCTGAGTTTTTATTTAAGAAATCTAAGGCTATTTTACAGCAAATTAAATACAGTTGATATGTTAACCGATTTATGTAAATTAAAGATTATGTCTAAATATTGATCGCTCCAAGCTTTTATTTATAGTCACATATAGGTGACTTGTTGAAAAAAATTATTTTCTACTTTTTAGTACATTACATAAGAGCTTGTTAAAAAAAAATTAGTTATAAATTATTTTCTACTTTTTAGTCTTTAATTGATTTTACTAGAGCTCTGAAATTTTTGCAGAGGCATTAATTCTTCCAAACGAACCGGCGTTATTATTGGTTGATTGTCAGGAGAAATCCTGGAGAACTGTGATAGGTGGCATCTGTCATAGATGTTGGCTCACCACCTATTGTACCTTACCTTTTAATCTATCTATTGAATCCTTTGTTGCATGCACCTCTTAGATGCATGTTTGCAAATTTTCTGGGCTCTAAGTAGTCGGGAAGTTTGTGAAATATCGATTTTTCATTTTGCCTCTCACAGAAAGTTATTTTTTATTTATTTATTTATTATAGTTGAATCATGCATTGTCACCTGTTAGATGCATGTTTGCAAAATTTCAGCGCTCTAAGTAGTCGTGAAGTGGGTGAAATATCGATTTTCAGTTTTGCATCTCACAGAAAGTCGTTACTGTTATTGATTTTTTTTGTTTTAAATTGAATCATGCATTGACACTTCTTAGATGCATGTTTGCAAAATTTCAGAGCTATAAGTCGGGAAGTAGTAGTCGGGAAGTGGGTGAAATATCGATTTTTCGTTTTGCATCTCACAAGTGAAATGAAATAAAAGCTTGTAAAAAAGAGCTCTTGTTGCGTGCCAACGATGCAAACTTCAACACTAGTCATCCAAACCCCTCTCTTCTCTTTCTCTCTCTCCCTATCTCGTGATATGGTGATCTTCGATGGAACGACGTAGCGAACACGATCCTCATTCTATTACCAGATTACAACATTCCGGAAATCTCTGTTGACAGATTTTTTCCCACCGTGGAATTGTACTACAGTCACAAACAACTTCACGACGCGGGTACAATCGTAGCCCAAGCGGCCATTCAGGGCGACCCGGAGTCGCAGATTCAAGATAAGCAGACAAATGAAACGAAGCGGGAACACTTCATCGAGAGCGTCAAGTCGCTCACGTGTCCGACGTGCGGCAAGGTGATTTTTTTAAATTAGCTAATATCTTCCTTTTTAGCTAATATCTTTTTTTTTTATAATTAGCTAATACCTTCATTGTGCTCACAAAGAACATCACTTCGATGTCCTCCTTCGATTTTGTTAAAACTCATGTATATGGTAGAGCATTAAAAACTATTAGATACGTATTTTTTTTCTATCGCGGGGTAGAACTGTTTCAAGGGGTGTAACCGCCCCTTGGAGTGAAACGTATAAACGGTTGATTTGGCAGTTTCACCCGTAAGGAGTCCACCGATTTCAGTGGAACAAAAATGAAATTTCTCCTCATGCGAAACGATCAGAAATCCTCTATGAGTAAATTGGAACAAACAGAAATTAAGGGATGAACCGCCCCTTTATTTTTCTTTTTCTCACCCCATATTAAAAAGTGACTAAGTTGGCAAAAATCGATGGTCCGAATTTTGAAATTTTACCAAAAGTAAACAAATAATCGTAGCTCGATAAATCAAACGGTATTTTCAAGAGAAAATGAATACAAAAAGAATGCACACAGAGTGAAGTTGTAAATTCAAACGCCAAAGAAATGACCAGCCGATTCAATGAAGAAACATTTTTTTCGCTGAAAAGCGAGAAAAAAAAAATATTTCAAATATTTTTACAATTGTCGATGTATTTATACCCGCCGAATATGCATTCCCTATTTATTTCCCCCGGAATCCTCAATTTTAATTGAAAATCGTCGAAAGCGTCTGACAATACGTTTTTCACGTTTAGCCGACGTAATTTTGAACTTTCGATTAAAAAAAAACTCCGCGTTATTCGTAATCGGCAGTAAATTTTTCATCGACGAGAACTTGTGAGTTTATTTACCATGTGCCTATCTATCTTTTCCTTTTCAGGTCTGCACCCAACAAAGTGCCTTATCGAATCACATGCGTACACACGAGCCGAAGAAACACAAGTGCGAAATATGCGGCCGGTCATTCGGTCTCTTCATAAGACTGGCGGCTCACAGGCTCAGCGAGCACGGACAGCACCCGATCATGTCGCCGATCGCTGCCAGCGTCGAGCAAGAGGAGGCTTTGAACGCCGAGCGAGAAGCGAGGGAGGCTCGGGTCGCAAAGAAGCCGAAGAGCCGATGTCGAAAGTATTCCGAGGTGAGCGAGATGCCAAAATTTTTCAAAGAACATCTACCGATAATATCGTATTATATAGTATTGAGTCGATCGTTTCGTTGGACCCTCGTAGATCTCGGGGGACGAGGAAAGTTTGTCGAACGAGCTTCCAACTGCGAAACGCAAGACTCGTGAGAACGCGAAAAATGTGGCCCGTTGCGGCATTTGCCAGCAATGGTTCACCGATCACACAACTATGCTGACGCATCTTCAGACCCACTCGGACACGGTCACGGCCAAGAGTTTTGGCTGCAAAGTGTGCGAGAAAACGTTTAAGGAGAAGTGGCAACTCAGCAGACACGAGGTAAAAACGTCGTTTTTTTTTGTCTTACCGATTAATCAGCGATTCCAGCACCATACAGCAGTCCCTCCTCTTCCTCATGCAACTCATTTGAAGCTTGCATTTCCACTTTGCGAGCTTTTCGAGTTTCTTCAGTCTCTAATAAACTATTTCTCGCTCGTGGATACCTGAGCGCTCTTGGGAGTCGAGCGGAGAGTCTTTATCATTTATATACATACCGTTAGAAGGAATCCGCATACCGTTTTTAAATGTTCAGGGTGTATTCTTAAGATATTTTGCTAACGATTTATGAAATTTAAAAAAAATGATTTTTTGAAGCATCTAAAGTGGTTGCCCGCCTAAAACAAGTTTAAAAAAAAGCGATGCTTTTTTTTTTACGAAGGGTAAAAAAAATGTTACCGGCATTTTTACTGCCTGTACGTGTTTTAAATTGCCTGCTATTGTTATTAAAAAAATCTAACCATACGTACTTTTTTTTCTCGCGATTCTCTCATCAATCCCAGGTGTCCCACAAACGCGGTAAGATCGGCCACACCTGCAACGTCTGCAACAAAGTTTTCCGCGACAAGGGCCAGCTCAAGATCCACGAGAGTATACACAACCTGAGCAAAACTTATCATTGCCCCAAGTGCAACAAAATTTTTTTCAAAGAATTTTCACTGATGACCCATCAGTGCACCTCCACTCATCCCGTCTACGTCAAGAGAAACTCCGTGTCGGCCAAAATTTCGCGCAAGGCATCCACCGCCGGGCACATCGGAAGTGCCAAAAAGTCCAAAACTTCCAAGGATCGAGGAGCCGCCAACGCAAAATCGAGAAGTTCCCGGACCCGTAAAACTTTCGAGGACACCACCAAAGTGGTGAGGACACGAAAAAAAAAGCGCTCTTTTTATCTTCGCAAGCACGAGTACACTTTAGCCGTGGTAACGATCGGTCTTTTCATTTGTCGCAATTACAGCCGCGAAATGATGGTTTTTTGGTGGATTCGGATAACAACACGACGCGAGAATTCAGCCCGAAAAATTCACCGGGAACGTCGAGACCAGCTACGGAGCCTGAGGTCGAAATTAAGGAAGAGAAAAGCACTGCGAATCCGGTCAAGAGAACGCTCATCAGAGCAGCTGGCGGGTAAATCCTTCATGTTCTATGATCATTGGCGTAATCAGGGGAGGGGGGCACGACCATCAGAAAAAAATTCATCCAAAATAAAGGAAGTCAAATAATAGATTAATTTTATTTACATTTTACCCAAGCAAGCATAAAGAAATAATTTAATAAAACTTGAGCTATTTCCTTTGTCGTAATTTCGTAATTTGTATAAAAAATAGCTATTTCATGACATAAATGAAATCTATCTTTCCTATTGTAACAACGGAATGTATCAGCCTGCAAGGGATGCCCACCATTATAGAAGATGAAGGGGGCCGCGTTCACCGTCATCGTAATTACGATGAATATTATTAATTATATAATATTATACAGTGAAACTTCAGTTATACGTTTTTTAAGGGGTACAACAAGTATGACGTATGAATGAGAATAACGTACAAGTGAAATATAGTATGTATCGGAAAGTCTTTAGCATTTTAAAATGACGATCGGTGCATAATTCGCGATGTTTTTTCCTAGCAGTACCTCTATTATGCTAATATTTGGTTTTCCAATCGAAAACTTGATTGGTAGTAACGAAGTAATGAGCCAAATTAATATTTTGTTTATTTTCGTTCAGAATTTTTATTTGATGCGAGTTTGTAACATTAAAGCTTTCACATTTTAGACTAGAAAATAACCGACATTTTCGTATAAAAAAAGATAGGTAATCACCGCTGAGTAGAGGGTGTCTTAAAATCACCTGACACTCTAATTTATCAATAAAACGTATTATACATTTGCAAAGTACGAATATATTTATTTTAATATAAGGTACAAACATGGAGGTTATGTGTGGAACACAATATCCGATAAATGGCCGCCTCGTCCTTGTTTGCAAACGTTCACTCTTTTGACGAAATTTTCAACAACATTTTGGCACAATTGCGGACTAATTTCATTAATGGTACGTCCAATTGATTCCTTGAACTCCGGAATGGTCTGTGGATCATTGGCATACACTTTTCCTTTTAGAAAACACCAAAGAAAGAAGTCCAATGGCATCAAATCGCACGATCTTGGTGGCCAATTCATATCGTGGCGGCGCTCGATAACACGACCATGAAACTTCGTCTGCAATAACTGCATTGTTTCACATTGCACTTTCACAATTTCTATGCGTTGCTCGATCGTGTAATTCTCCATGACTAAACCTCAATACTTCCTGATGCCAGTTGTCAAAGATTAGTTCTCTATGTTCGGCACAAAAAAATGACGGGCAATTTAAAATGTCAGGTCATTTTGTGACACCCTTTACATGCATACATAGTACGATTCTAGAATTTTACACTGGAAAAATTCAGCTACGAATTGTGAATTTAAAAAAGAATTCTTGTCTGTTTTGTTTTTGTGTCACAGAACACTGATTTACGTACAACTGAGAAAAAACAGACCCCGAAACGGACGCTGGGGAAGGAAATTAATAACGTAGAAGTGGAAAACGTAGAAATGAAACTTTATTACATTCTTTATAGGCGGAATTTGCCGGGGCCAGAGAAATATGACGTATGAATGATAAAAACGTATAAATGGAAAACGTATAAGCGAGGTTTCACTGTATATATTTATTCCATTTTATAAATCTCAATAAAATATTATTTTACAATTTCAATTTCCACCACTATTTCGCGGTAGGGCGAATACAAACAAATTTTTTTCGCGATTTGCAGGTATCGTTGCGGTGTTTGTCAGTCTCCGTTCGTGTTGCGCGAATTGGCCGTGGCGCATCTCCGCTCCGCCCATCCGATGATGCCTTATCAGTGTCCGTACTGCAAGAAACGCTTCACAACGCAATACACGTTTACTCACCACATAAAAACCGATCATCCGGACGAATCGGAAAAGTGAAAAGGGAATTTCACTCACGTCTTTTTCTTTTCTTTTTTTTTCTCGTTCGACGAATGGATCTCAAATTTTCGATCGGAGCTGTAGCGAGTTAACTGCTGCGAAATGTTTCACGATATATTGAAGAAAAAGATAAATAAGTGCGTATCGTCGCTCGTGCGAATGATGGATGAGCAAGATCCATTGCAAAAGACGGAAAAATCACGAACTTGCGGCCTTAACACAATGGCAGTCTTGGTCGGGCTGGAGAAACTATCTGACCAAAATCATCTGACTATTCTCCTCGCGCGTGACGCAAAACTGCTAATTTTGCACACGCCTAACCAATGACTATCAATTAGATAATAAACTACGTAGCCACTCTGGTCGTTGGAATAAAATTTCATTCTCGTATTTTGAAACGACCAAAAACAAGCATAGAAAAAAAAAAGCAAGATCCCACGACTGTGTTCCAAAAGAATATTCTACGTAGTATTTATACAAATGGGAAAAATATTTCCCTATAGAGAAAGAGTTTTGTATCTTTCTGAGAGAGTATATATCGTGGTTACTATTGAAAATAACGCATAGAGAGAGAGAGAGTGAGGGAGAGAGAGAGAGAGAGAGAGAGAGAGAGAGAGAGAGAGAGAGAGAGAGAGAGAGAGAGAGAGAGAGAGAGAGAGAGAGAGCGGCGCTGTCCAAAGTGTACGCGAACTTGACAAAAAAAAACATCCGTGGCGAATCCTCCGAACAGCTAGTTGATCGTTAACTCATCGATCGATCGCTTTGCCATGCTACTATCACAATTCGTCCCTGAAAAACCTCTGCGCGAATCGTTCGTACAACTTGTTTTCATTTTGCCTCACTAATCAAGAGTTAACGTGTGATAAATATGCGCACTTTTTTTTTTTTTTTTAAATTAATATTCGTCTGGCGACCGGAAAGAGCTGCTCTCTCGTGCTGAAGTAACGAGGAATTCGTTATACTTTTAAAAGAGATTCTACAAAAATATCGATATATTTACACACACACACACACACACACATATATATATATATATGTCATCATCATTCAAAATTTATCGTTAAATTTTAATATTTTATTACACAACGAATTGAATAAATGTGGAATATATATATATATATATATATATATATATATATATATATATATATATATATATTCGTAAATGAACAGGATTTGAAGGGAGAAAAATACGGTAGATTCGGCGAAACGAATTCTCGATGCTCGTGCAACGCAAGTATTCCACGAAATCATTATAACGCTTTGTAAATAATTATTATCTCTTGTTAATATATTACAGATTCATTCCATATGTTTATCCCCGCACTTTTGTTATTTCTCTCGATGCACGCAAAAATTCGTGCGAACAGAATGATATAATTTGGGAAATAAACTGTGCGACGGGGTTCCGCTCGTCTCCCGTAAATCTGGGCCACCGTCGGCCAAAAATACAAAAAAAAACATTCTACATTTCTTAACGGTAAGAGCAAATAATATAAAAGTAAAAAAAAAACCGTTCACACTAGAGTGATACAAATTAAGTGTCTCGTTCTTCGTCGTATATTTAGTACGTCTCGGGTATAGTGCTATAAAGTTGAAAGCGTCGCGAATCTGGAAGAATAAAAAGTGTGCGCTTCGGATTGGGATATATATACATATATATACACACACAAGAGCGCACACACATTTTTTCAATATGTAAAAATATCCGATACCCAGTGTATTTTCAGGTGACGAAATAACGAGACTCGATCCCAAATCCAGTTTCCTCTTTTATTATCGTGTATATTCGTAGATCGTCCGGACAGTCCCATGGGAAAATTAACCCGCAAGGTTAATCTTCAATCCACAATCCCTCAATTATAGTCTCGCAGCGTGACCGCGTTCGTGATATTAAAATTATGAGATGTTAATAAACTAATATACATTAGAGAATGATTTAAAGCGGACAATTTTCGAGGATTATTATCAATTTTCTTTAATCCGAAAAATCAATTATCGTACGCAACGATATATAGGGTATTCCAGCTTAACTCAGCAATTGTTTCCCTCACGATAAAAAAAACACATTTTTTTCACATTTTTTTCCCCATCTCTTGCTCTTCTAGAACTGCAAAAAAATTGAAAAGTCCAGTCAGGCTATTTTTTAAATTCTTAAATTTAGATACGTTTTTTTATTTGTTTTGAGATCATTTTTTCTCTCTCTCTCTCTCTTGTGTAATAAGCATATATCCTTGACTGTCCCTCCTTTTAGTGTTTCAATCCACCAATTTCTTATAGACTTATAGATAGATCCCCTTCTCTTCCCCTTCATCCCTTGTCCGCCATCGCCACCCATCTCTTAATTTTTTCTCGCTTTTTCGCATTTTCCGATGTGTTCCAGCGTCTTCTCTTTCCACATACCCCGCACATCCAATTCTCGTATCCCTTTTTTCCCCCCGCTTTTCCTATATTACCGCACCTCAGTCTTGCCCATTCCTCCTTCACTGCTCCTGCAATTCCCTCCTCAACCCAATATTTTTCTCTTCCCGTGTTCTCTGATCGCTTTGTAGTATCTACTGAAAATTTGACCCGTCTACCCATTTGCCAATATTTTTGGACGTCTCGTTCCTTTTTCTACTCGACGCCTTCCTCTAAAATTTCTCCGATTTCCTTCAAATTTCCACCACCGGATCAGATCCTTTCTTCCACAACTTCCCGCGTTGCATCTCGCCATTCTCTTCCTCATTTCGACTCATTCCCATTTAAGGAGGTACGACTACTCCCTCAGGGTCAACAAAAAGACTAAATTTATGTTACCCCACGGGTGTTCTGATTTATGTTAACTTATGTTGAATATTCGTAATGTCAATCCCAAAGTGACAAATTTGTGGTAAATATATTTTATTTATTGCATATTTACTAATAAAAAATGTAAAAAATAGATCCTCAACGACTCTGGAGTATTCACGACGATTTTCAAGTAGTAGCGAGATTCCGTAACTCGGTAACGACCGATTTCGTTATCGTCAGCTAGCGACAGCAAATAAGAGGCTCCCTTTCTTCTGATCGTGCATGCGATTGGCTGTCGCTGGCCGGCGACGGCGAGGACTGTCGCTACCAAGTTGCAGAATCTCGTTACACAGCTAGGTTATGCTCGCCGAACGAATCAGCTGTTACGCCCGACGTTGACAAGTCTATGGGTACTATTTCGTCATTATGATAATATTCAACCGGAAGTTGAAACCTTTTTATAATGTAGTGCTTGAACTACACGGTGACGTTCGAATTTTCGATTTTTTACAATATCTATTATGTCTGATCAAATTTCAGTTTTCCAACGACCTTAGTTGGATACGTGAGCAGCAAAACCGTGATCACCGCACTTCCGGTCGACCGTCTCCATAAGACGACGCGCTTCACCAGCTCAGAGTGCTCGACTTTGCAATTTTATTACAAAAAAACTGAACGGTCAATATAGCTCAAATTTTTCCAAAAGGTACATAACGTATTCGTCACCATTGTATAAAAATTTCAAGCCCGAAAGTTGGATTCGACCCCACGATCGTACCTCCTTAACGGTGAAATCGAAACTGCCGCGACGTAGAAAAATTTTTGCGGTGGATTGTACGTTGACGGAGGTCGCGAAGTGCCGTTCACGCGTGGTACCCTCGTACGGTCGCTTTCCTATGCGGCGGCGCTGCGATCGTATGCGCCGCGATATGTTTTGTGTGGATAGTGTGCTCACGAGGGCCGTGCAGTCTCTCTGACGCGTGTGTCCTGAGAAAACAGCTGCGCCGCTCGCTCGCTCGCTCGCTCTCTATCCCGCACACATATATTTCTTACGAAGAGCGATGTTTACATATTCTCGGGGATTAGCTCCGCCGAGCTTTCGCGTATCTACGGGCCTCGCGATTATTCACAAAATTGACAAAATCCCGTGATAAAACGTGCGTTGCTCAGTGGCCCGACAACGAGAACGGTGCTTTGTTTTCTTTTTATACATTCTTTTTATTACTTGTATCTTATCTCGGTGCTACATCGCTTCCGTTCGTACGCAGTTCTTCGTACAATACAAAATCTTTATTGCGTATGTTGTATATATATATATATATATATACATATATAGTGAGAGACAAAGGAATACAAGAGCAGCCGGCGAATATAGTTTGGCTAGAAAAAATGGGCAGTTACGTGAGTCGAATCGCCTCGATGTCAAACATCGCCGTGAATTCGGTTTATCCTGGACGCAAGAGAAAGTGCATCGAGGAGGACGATTATGATTCGGATTCCGATTTCATTGACCGCACGCTTCAGACGCCTAAAAAGTACGAATCCATAATTACAATTGGAGATTTTATTGCTTGCACGAGGAAAGTCAATGAGCACCGGATTAATGTTAAAGGATACAGATGTTTCTTTTTTTTTTCGCCGTGTAGATAGCGCGACGAAACTTTCCACGAGTTCCATTAAGACTTTTTCGCACGCCAAGGAGAAAGAAAATGATAAAAATGTAGACAATTTTTTTTATCAACGAGCGAATTACGGCTAAATTCACGTTTTTCCACGAGAAATTCTTCCAAATTGTTTCGATTTTAATTCCTTTTTTTTTATTTTAACTCCATTTTTTTTATGCGTACTTTCCAATTGTTTCCTCGACCGGCTTAAAGCTCGCGTTACTTCGGTGGCTTTTCGAAACTTTTCTGACGCGAACGAGCCTTGTCGACCTTAAACCCACGCAATACTCGATCGACCTTAACCTCGATTTTCACTCGTCGCCCTGTCGCACCATTTCGTACAGAAATTGCTCGCTTTTTCGCGCGTATGCAGAACTTTTTGTTCGACGAAGGATCAGTTACGTGCGAATCGCTCTCCAATAGCGATCTCTTTGTTGGACAATGTAACTTTTGGATCGGCGAGCAGTATAGCAGCAACGGCGTGTGAATGATGATAATTTTATTTTTACCACGATGACGTCAACGAAGACGTCCTTATACCGTCACGGCTAACGCAGTCGAGCATGAAATTTTCAATCTCAAGCTAGTGGAATTCGGGCAACACTTTACGTGTCGAAATTTACTTTTTGTAGGCGCGAAACAACAAATTGCAATCGAAACAACGAAAATACGATCGACGGGGTGGGTACTCGATGCAATAATTCATTTTTCAAATTGTTCGTTGAGCGCGAACACGTTTTCGCGAAAAGTGGAAAAGGCAAATTCCCGAAATATACCTTTGTGAATGTTTCGGAAATTATGATGAAATTTTCGAGCTCTTATTTGGTTCTATTTTGTTAACGAATCACGACGGTTGAATGTTTACCTTCGTCGAGGTCACTCGCAGCCTGGCTGAGACGCGCGAGCGAGAGTGATAGACGGACTCTCGCGAGGACACACGGCATTACCTGGAAATTCAGAATAACTTTGTAAACTTCTCTCGCTTCATATGTATGTGTGTGTGTGTGTGTATGATATATTGGGTCTATGCATAATTGAGTCTGACAGGGGGGAGCTGTAACGTCCCAACAACGGCCACGGCAATCGTTGATTGCCGTGAAAAAGAATCCACTCCCTGAGGTTTCCAGCGTAGGTCGAGGTAGCCTCGCCGGATGGGTATAGTTTGGGCTGAACTTTGAGGAAAACAAAAATTGGGTATAGTTCGGTCCACACTTTAGAGTATACCGAATATCGAGTCAACCCGTTAGCGACGGATCGACTCTGACAGGGGGGAGTTTGTAACGTTGCGAAATCGTAACGTTACAAAGTATAAAGAGACTATCCGAGAAGAGTGTGGTAAGCGGGCTGGCGTAGCTCCAGTGGTCAGAGCAGTCGACCGGAAATCGGAAGGTCCCGGGTTCGAATTCCCGGCCCAGAAGCGCCCCGCATTTTTTTCGGATAGTTCTCTGGAGTTTTTTCCGGGGTTACAAAAAATGTTCCAAAAAATGGAACATTTTTTTAGAATTTATCTTTTGTGATAAACAAACAGAATGTGAAAAGGATTTTTCTTTGAAATAATTCTAAAGATGATTGTTTTTATATCACGATAATTCAAATTGTAGACGTTGGCGCTAAATGCCACGCTATCGGCACTGGCGCTTGTGACGTCACCGTTCGAACGCGACCGAACAGGCTATGTAGCTGAGGTAATTCGGGACTATTCAAATAAGATTCCGACAGATTTGGTGCAACGTTTTTTTTTTAGAAGCGCATCTTACTGCTTTGCCATATAACACCTCTGGCCATGGAGCTTTTATTTCACGCATGAATCGAATCTGTATTTTACAATTGACAGCCTCCCCTTGTCCGTCGTATTCACAATGACAGTTTCACCATAAAAACGGACCAAAAACAAAAAACGTTGCACCAAATCTGTCGGAATCTTATTTGAATAGTCCCGAATTACCTCAGCTACACGGAGAGAATTAAATGTTAAAAATGACCGTGCAGTAACGGTAACCAGATGACAACCCTGAAACTTCGCTTATTATTACTGAGTAAAACACAGATTTTCACGAAAATAAAATAAAATTTCTTCTTCAGATAGAAAATTTTACCAGATTTTCTAGTAAATTTTCATGTGTAACAAAATACGCAAAACTTACATTTAAAAAATATATAATATCAGCGAAATTTTACTGTGCATTTTATTATTTTATGCGATTCAAAAATGTCTATAAAAAAGTATCGTCTTTATAACAGTTATTTTAAGATTTATTATAAAATTTAATGAGTGTTATAGGAAAATGTATTGTGCTCTCGGTAAAAATGATCGTGCGCGCTACACTTCTTGTATAGTAAAATTTTAGCTACGTATTTGAAATTTTCTGTAACGTGAGTTAAAAAAAAACTTGTCGCATACGAATTATTATGCTTTTCTCACTTGTCACCGCATTGAAATATATCACGGTAATTTTTACCGTGAAATTCACGACAAAAATTACTTTTTAATTCTCTCCGTGTACATAGCCTATTCGGTCGCGTTCGAACGGTGACGTCACAAGCGCCAGCGCCGATAGCGTGGCATTTAACGCCAACGTCTAGAATTTGAATTATCGTGATATAAAAATAATCAATTATCTTCAGAATTATTTCAAAGAAAAATCCTTTTGACATTCTGTTTATCACAAAAGATCAATTCTAAAAAAAATGGAACATTTTTTTTTCACAACTCAATTCCGATTTTCTCAACAACGGCGAAGAAGCGCATCTTACTGCTTTGCCACGCAACACCTCTGGCCATGAGCTTTTACATTACACGCCGTATGAATCGAATCTGAATTTGACAATTGACAGCCTTCCTTTAAATAAAACATTTACCACAAATTTGACAATTTGGGATCGACAATAGGAATATTCAACATAAGATAAATCAGACCAACCGTGGGGTAACATAAATTTAGTCTCTTTGTTGACCCTGAACTAGTCGTACCTCCTTGAGACAGCTGTGGACACAACGGAAGTTAGGTTAGATTAGCGAAGTGCCAGTAGGGAGTGATTGGAAAGGGTTCAATTGGGAAGGGCAATATGTAAAAAAAAAAACCACAAGGGTATACGCTGAAAAGCGGAAAATAAAATATATAATGTTAAAGTTTGCATCGTTGGAACGCAACGTAAATTGATTTTTTTTCGTTTTTTTTCGATTACCAAAATATTTTTTTCACAGATTTATGCTACAAAAATCAGTAAAATGTTTTTCAGGGTCCTTATTAAAAATCTACAATATAAATTGGCAAGAAAATATTTTCGATTACCATGAAAATAAAGCAATAGAGGGAGAAAAAAGAATTTTCGTTGCATTGCAATCGTTGCAATGCATCGTTTCAAAACCCAAACAACCTTCAACGCCGTAATAATATTCGTATCGAATTATTGTTGTATCAAACTTCGCATTCGTAATCCAATTAATGAAATAAAATTTCAATGGTCTCTTTTTATTTTCGGAAATATCTTTTACTTTTACAAAGAATAAGTGAAAAAATAATTTGAAAAAAAAATCCTTTATTGAATCAGAGATAATGCACGGTCGTAAAGATCGTACAGTACCAAATTAAAAAAAAAAAACGTTTGTCGTTTTCAAAGAAACGGCACATGGGCGGCATTGAATTCAACGTTTAAAAAAAATGTAATAAAAATGAGACTAGCCCTGTCACAACTCCACACGTTTCAAAGAAACTGAGACGAAACGTCACTACCGAAAAACGCGACGAGAACGTTTTTTTTTTTTTGCGACTACTTTTTATTAAGTTTGACGACGGCGCCAAGTCTCAGGCCCCCCGCGTCTATCAATTCAGCGTCTTTCAGGATTTTTCTCATCCTGAAAAATAAACGCGCCCTTCAAGATAAATTAGTTTGAGGACTCGCGTCCAACTCCGTGCGATCGCGAAATCTCGATTTGAGACACTTCATTCTTGACAATTGAATAGTTACGTAGTTTTAAATCCCGAGCTGAAAAGATACCACTGGAACTCCAACAAGTAATAATACAATTTCTGGATTTGACTCAACGTGGTGGGACTCTCTCGATATCTAGCGTCAGTGCGACGCTATCGTTATCTCTCTCGCTATTATCTCACCTTCGCACCTTAAAAGTCTTTTTTGTCTCGTGCTCGAAACCTTTCCATGTGCGGCATGTGCCGCTCCTGCCTATTTCTGTTACAGTGACGCAATTTCTTATGGGACACACGCACCGTTGGACTGAATGCTATCGCGGGACTTGTGTACACAACCATTCAACGATCTTTGTCCTACTGACACCAAAGTGAACTTTCGAAAATGTCCTTTGAAACATCGCTCTATATATAGATGCGCGCGTGCGCGTGAGTGTGTGTGTGTGTGTGTGTGTGTGTGTGTGTGTGTGTGTGTGTGTGTGTGTGGGTGGGTGGGTGTATTCCAGCTCAACTCAGACAACTATTTCGCTCACCATCGTTGATTATAGATTTCCATAGTGGAAAACCATGACGTTGAAATTTGCATCCTTGCAATGCAACGATTTTTCTTGCTGATTTGTCGTTTCTTGATTTTTAACGGAATGAAGGTGAATTCCTCCCCTTCAAAATGCCATTTATGAAATTCATTTATGTCAACAATTGGCGAAATGGCATGAAAAATCGTACCCGAACTTTCTTGAATTTTTGTCCGGAAACTTTTAGCCGGTAGTGTATGTGTGTGTAGGACATGCATACATGATAGATAAGACGTGACATTCGATATCTAAATCGGAGATATCATGAAGAAATATTCTTCTCATTCGAACTTTAAGTAATTAAAAATCTAATCTGATTACAGAAGAAAGCTGCTCACCACAGCGCAATACATCTACAAGACATTGTTTCAAGAGGAAAAGGGGAGTGACATCACAGTTTTCATGCTTGGAAAAGCATGGAGATTGCACAAAGTGTACATAAGTCAGGTACGACAATATCTTATCCCCCAAAACTCTGTTATGAATCCTGATAATTATACTTGCGTTACAAAAATATATTTATGGATTTGTATCTTTGGAACGTAACGAAAATTCTTTTTCATTTATTACTTCCATTATCATCGAAAAACATATTTTGCAGTTTAAGGTTGTTGATCGCTAAATAAGAAACCTACAAAATCTTTGCGTCGCACTCTTAGCTTAAATCCGCCAAAAGAAATTTCGAAAAGAAAAAACAAAACATTCGTTGCATTTCAACGATGCAAATTTCGACGTCACATATATTTTCGTATCAAATTGAAAGTTGGTATTTTCAATCATTTTTTTGCTCCTTTTTCAAATCGTAGAGTCCGTATTTCGCGAGCATGTTTTCCGGCTCTTGGCGAGAAACGAACGAGACGTTCATCACTGTGGAAATTGCTGATCCGAATATTACACTGGACTGTGAGTCATTTTTTTTTTATCTCAATGACCGAGAATTATCGCGAGATAAATTTCGTGTTAATAAATTATCCATGTGTGCCACATGTTTCGTAGTATTTTTGTTTTTTTTTCTTTCTTTAATGCGCGATTTTTTTTTTTGACACAGCTCTGACTACGGTGCTGGGCTCGTTTTATCAGGACGAGGTGAGCCTCGAGCCAAAGGACGTAATTTCGATATTGGCGACCGCGACGCTCTTTCAACTGCAAGGCCTGATCGATCAGTGCACGGAGACAATGATCGAGACGACAAACATAAGAACCGTCGTACCTTATTACAATGCCGCTGTCTCGTACGGCGTACCAGCCGTTAAAGTGGCCGCGAAAAGATGGCTGGAGGTTAATTTGCTCGGATACGGTTGGCGATATCCAACCTTCCTCAACGAGATAACGCCCCAACTGATGGCCTCGTTGATCGTCAGTCCTGATCTGATAGCGATGCAAACGGAATTTTGCATTTACATGATGCTGCGAGCCTGGTACGATCGAGATTTTCGACAATTACTCGAGCTTACCCGCCCATCGAAATGCCCCCGAAAAATACCCGTGTTTTTTTTTTTCCAAATCTATGTATCTGAATTTTGCATGGTTGGGGTGCAATGAAAATTTTCCTTTGGTTTTTAAAACAAGTAATTTAAAAAAATTAATTTTCATTGCGTTCCAACGATGCAAACATCAGCGTCATCGAAATCTACGATACGAAGATAAATCGAATGTATTTGTCGAGAACTTTCGATGGGAGATTAAAGCTCTTTTTGGCGCCGGCTTGCCAACACGCGACAAATGTAGGATCAAACATAATCAAGCTGATGTCGTGTCACTCAGGCTCTTTGTTCACATGCCAAACAAGGAAGACTCGGTCCAGGTGGACGATTATTACAAGAGGCACAGCTGGACCGAGCCCTTTCTCGCGACCGAGGAGGGCAAAAATTTCGCCGCGCCCTTTAGAGCTCTGAGAATGAAGTATCTCTTGCTTCACGATCAGGACGTCGAGATCCTTTACGGCGACAACCTCGTGCCGCCCGATTGGCTTCACGATGCATACAAGGAGCAGTGGCTCCATCTCTTGAGGATCGACGCGAACAAGGATCGCGGGTAAGTTAACGCGCGTTAAGGAGTTTCGGGACAAGTGACGAAATACTACCATTTTATACCAATTTTTACAGTAGATTCTTTGTCTTATGATGAATAGACCCTTCAAATTTTAAATCGGTTGTAGGCAGCATTCTCTATTAACCCTCCGCGGTCACCCGGGGTCAAAATGACCCCAAGCGCAACTTTAAGCCAAAATTACTATAAGTTGCTGGCGGCCACTTTTAATAATAAATCGCTCATTTTTCATGATTATCGTTCTTTACTTCACTCCGAAATGGCTCTTCAGATATAACAATTAATACCTTTTTCAAGACGCCCACTATCGAGCTATTTTTTTTCTTAAACTATAATATCTCAAGAGTATCACCCATCATCATCAATTTTCAGTTCTATTAAAATTTTATTTAATAGAACTGAAAATTGCAAAAGTTATGATTTTTTTAGTGAAAAAGAGCTTTTTTACGTATTGACGCCTTGCTGATTTTTTTTTGCCATTTTAAAATTCGTTTAAAACATAATACCGAGAACGCCACATTCTAGAATGTTCAAGCTGAATTTTTATGAATCTTTCGGAACGATACGGTCAACGCGGCAGTCGTTTAAACATGGCTGGGGTCATTGCGACCCCCCGTGACCAGCGTGTTATAGGCGGACCATGTGACCGCGAGGGGTTAAATTTCCAATTGAAATAACACTTTTCGACATAGGGAGATGCCTACACTCATCGCTGATCGGCAATTTTACGCACGTAATAGTATGAAAAAATGCCAAGAATGTTCTGAAAAGATGTCAAACCACTCAGTACATAACAACAATTGTCACCCAAAAATTAAACGATTCGTCTACACCGTTTATTAATTATTAACATTTTTGTAAATGAAAACGATCAGTTTTTCCCCCACCGACGAAACGTAGAGGCGAAGTTTGGCAACGCATGTTTGAATACCATTAATAGCCGTGGCGCCTCTATACCTTCAATAAACACACATTTTTAAAGATAAGAGATACATTTTATTGTTGACACTTGACATTTATCGTTCAGTATTTTTTCTTTTCCTTCAATGGACTGCGCGAGGTGCTGCGCTCGCGCTAACAGAATAAGTGTCGCCAACCGTGAAAAAAAACTCGCAATTCGAACAGCGCACTGTCGTCAAAATTATCAAATTTTTTTAAATATAAAATAATCGTAAAATATACATTGACATAACATTAAAAATACGTTATTACTACGCTTGTGTCAAAATAATAATAATCCTAAATGTACAAGTCGAAATTTATGACAGTATTCGTGTTATTTTCGAACGAAATATTGGTGTCTAAAAGTTGGCGCCCTGCTCGGGTACAATAGAATTCCTTCCTCTCATTCACCCTAAACATAAACTGTCCCGAAACTCCTTGACTCGCGGATCGAACGATCACGTGTAATGTGGAATTCTTCTTGACAAGGAACACCCTTCGATCCCAGATTTGTCGACGGCATTCTAAACGTTGCGTCCTCCTCGATCTCGCGTCGGCCCAACCTTCGTCGGTATATACCCAAAATTACCTTGTTCTTTTCTTTTTTTTTCTTACTGCCACCTTTTGCTCCTTGATCCGAGGCTTCGAAGGCATTTTCCGGCAAATTCAAACACGTTGATCTTGTACAGTTATCTCTTTCTTTTTTGTGGCTCCTTCGCGAAGGCCGAAACAGATGAGCGAAGAGGAATTCTCGAGAGAGTGCTTCAGGTGCGGACGGTGCGTTGAAAAGCCTGGAGATCATGTTTGGAGGTGGACCGCCTTTCACTTCGGCCTTGAGCTCGTCGTTCACCTCGACGCGACGTCCCTCAGAATCAGGAGGAATCACAGAGTGGACACCGATCATCTAACCGCCAATCACAGCAAACGCAACATCATACTCAAGCAAGTCATCATTGCTCACATTCGCACTCGGAATCCTTACGTTCTAATTTAAAAGCGATCTTTGTTAATTTTATTAAGCTTTATTTTTACTCTTCTTTCACTTTTTTTTTGCTTCCCGTCAAATTTGCATACTTACATTCGACTTTTCATCAAGAGGACACTGAGTCCTTTTTTGAAATTCCCATGCTAACAAAAAGTACCTATTTCCATCAATATATGCGCGAAAAAAAAAGTTTTCTTTGAGCATTTTCGAATCTACGATTGTTTCTGGCATTTCAGAATTTCGTTGATTTCGTTGGACGAGCAGAGACAAATAAAGCACATGCAGAGCCCAGGTATGATCAGACTGTCGCTTCACAAGAACGAAGAGGTGAGATAGTTTTTTTTATTTATTTTATATACTGCGTCGTTGCATTGAAACCCGATGATTTTTTTTTTCGTTTTTAAACATTTAGTTTGTAGAACACACACACATGCAACATATGAACTATTTTTAGTACCCAAAGCTGATCGAAGCCATACACAACCATTAGTCTAGAGGCCTAAACTTCGGGTGTTTTCCGGACTTGATGAAAAAAAAAACAGTTTTTTTTTATAACCTTTTGACGATTCAACAACTAACAAAAAGATTTTTCTGCAGAAAAATAAAAATGAAAAAGTTATGGGTCTCTAAGTATAACCGCGAAAAAAAGGGCCGAGGACCTAAAAATAGGTTATCTTTTCATCTAAAATAAAAGTATAACGTATTTACATGATCAATAAGAATGTCATTATTGCAGGTACCAAAGAGAAAAAAAAATTTTTATCGCGATTGTCCGAAAAAAAGTTAATTTTTTCACCCGATTTTTTGCAAAGTAATAATTATTATTATTTCATAATTTTTCAAAGTAATAAAAACATTTTTTACAATAGTATTAATAACTAGATTCTACCCAAAAATTCGTCTGCGTTGATCTCACAATTTGTGTTAAAATACCCTTTAATTGATCATTTTTTTAAGGCGATCATACGTCATTCAGAATTTAGTAAAATATGTGATATGAGATTCTATTCGATTTTGATTATTTCTTAGTCGTTCGTATTCTATGAGAATTAAAACTTCATCATTAGATTCCTTAAAATATTATAATTAGAAAAATATTAGACGTTAGATTTTATCAAATTTAAATTATATTTGATTCGTTGTATTTGATAAGAATTTAAATTTGATAATTACATTAGATTTGACACGAATATTATAATTAGAAAAATATTAGATATATTTATATTAGATTCGATATTATATTGTCAAATGCTGCTTCATTGTTTTATTCATTTAATTGTCAATATTACAGAAACAGGTGATGCCGCTCGACAAGCAGCTGACCTATCCGCTGTACATATCCGTCAACCTGCAGGTGGTCACACCGTTCGCCAGCGCGACGGAAGAAAAAAATTCATCTTCGAGCGTCACGGTGCTCTCGGATACTTAACGAACGTACGTACGAGAGTCAGCGACATTTGCGTTCGTCGCGATGCAAAACGTACGCAGGAGACGTTCGCAACTCTCGCACATTGCGACGGTGCTATATGGGCTCGCAATTCTCATCCATCCGAGGCAATCTCGATTTCTCGGAAAATCTCTAGTCGCTTACGGCTTCTCGTGCCCTCGCGTGTATAAACGAGCTAACCCGAGTCGCTTTCGGAATAGTGCCGATCGGTGATTTTTGCGTTTTCGCGCTGCGATCTCGTATGCACCGAGACCCTTGTGTGCGGCGGGACGAAAAGAAGATGAAGAAAAATACACGGATTTCGAGAGAAAAAGAAGAAAAAACATTGCGTACACGTTTATTTCGTGAGTGAGGAAAAGTTTCAAATTCATTTTTGCTTTGCAAAATGCAATACAAGTAACTCTGCGGAGAATGTTGAGGATGATCGCCGGTCGATTGGAGATTTAGTGCGGTTCGCCGAAATTCGCGACGTATATTTACATTACACACACACACACATATACACGCGCGTTTTCAGTGCGCCTCATATTAATACGGAGATCTAGCAAACCCATACAAATGTGTTCAACGATGCATCCCGCGCAAGTGCACTTTTCGTAGCGAACTATTTTCTTTCGATCGACCAATTTTCTACGTGAATTTATTTTAGAGAATATCTTTTTTTTTATAAAAAGAAAAAAGAAAGAAAAATAATCCGAAACAAAGCCATTCTTTCACGGGACAAGAATCTCGCGCTACATAAAAATAACACGTGACATTCAATTTTCACTCTTAAGAAGCGTATAAGTGTGAATTTTGTTGCAATGAGATTGGATTTTGTGACAGAGCGGACAAAGTTCGGTTCGACGACGAGGTCAACGATCATTCCGAGATTGTTCGACGCAGGCTCTACGATTTATCAGCGCGCAGCTGTTCCCGGAGGAGACTCGTATTTTTTGTATTTGCAGACTTGTATTTATATGCTTTGCATATATATATTATGAAAATATATTTTAAGTCGCGCGCTATTTAAATTACGAAGGACTTAATTTCTTATATTAAAATGAACTAGAGAGAGAGAGAGAGAGAGAGGAAGTAAAGAATAAAAATGTTTTGTTTCGGTAACCACTTAACACTTTATTGATACAACAATTTCTATACAAGGTGTGTCCTGCGCTGTATAACTTCAACAATATCGTTATTACAAATAACATTCTGCGATCCGGGTACGGACATTTATTTTTTCGAAAGGAGCGCGCGCGTCCATCGGAGCGAAACCTGACGTCTCGTGCTCGAAAGAATGCGAAGTCCCGATCACGTTCTTACATACAGGTCTCTGGAAACTCGATGAAATTTCGCTGGTGGACATGACTCGACTTTCGAAGCCGAATCTTTGGTGTCGCTAGTATCGAGGGGTGTTGTTTTTGATAGTAAACACATAACCTGCGTATTGTAAGATTCCACGTATATGGTTAGCACGCAGTGCAATCCAATCGAGTCCTATAAAAAAATATAATCAACAATCGTTTGCGTGCGCTTATATTAAATGTGATGCCGAAGTCCTGCGTTGTACCAAAGTGCAATACGGGCTATTAAAGCCTGAAAGACAAACGGTCAGTATTCAAAGTGCTAACGAATAGTGAACGGTTCGTAAAGTGGAAAGCCGCGGTTATCCCGTCAAGAAATTAACGTCTTCGCGTTATGTTTGTGGCAAGTATTTTTAAGAACGATACATTCTCCGAAAGTACGCCAAACATGACGCGAATGGGAAACTTATTGCGGAGGTAAATTTCGGTTTTCGTAATTTATACAGTGGGGATTAAATATATTATCGTTATTATATAGGTTAGGCTATAACGCGAATGCGTGGCTATATTGTTGTCTCTGTCGCGCACAACATCCCTCGATTGCAGCGACTCTAGCGTCGAGCTTCGGCAAAGGAACCATGTGAACTAACGGAATTTCCAGACTTGTATGCGAGACCCCGTGGTTCTGATACATTTATTCTAGGGATTGATTCTGAGGCCCGGTTCCACAACACTCGATTAACTGAGTTAACAGTGGTTTAAGAGCGAATGGACCAATTAGAATCATGCTTAGCGCACGAAACTCGCGCTAAGTCGGTTAACCGAGAGTTGTGTAACGGGGCCGGAATCGGATGTGTCTGAGAATCGAAAAAAATCGAAACTTAAAAGATCGATCTTGCAAAAATCGATTAAAAAAAAAATATACGGTATCAGAAAAAAAAACGGAATGAAAAAGGTCAAACATACGCGGATGAACTAAACTGAACATTCTGAACCAAGAAATGCGTAGACCTTCAACCCTTTGAGGTCGCAGCCTCTTTCCTGGTGGAAAAAAAAAATCGTTTCGCGCCTCTTTCCTCGTGCGTTGGAGCAAGCTTATTGCGATTTTTCATCCAACATGTTACCTGTCTTGGAAAATAAATACCGTCGGAACGATTCTTTTCCACTCGTGTCGACCCGTAATCCGGATACGACGTGAACGCGGAGACAAAGAATTGATTCTCAAAAAAATTCAACGCACAGAGAATCGATTTGAAAAATCGATTTTTCTCATCGAGAAGAGCGATTCAGAATCGAACATCCCTAATTTATTCGTTGGGACTCGGCGCGCGAATTGCCATGAAAATATATGATGGTCCCTGTTATTCGGACAAGCTGAATAACGTAATTTAGACGAGGCCGCTTTCTTCATCTCTTTCAAAAAATAATCTGCAGTCCGCATCGTTTGTACAGTCGCCATTTTTCACACTCGTCTTTTCGCTTTGATTTCTTTGCTCTCCGCGTGGGCGTCCGCGTGGATTTGTTTTATGTTTTGTTCGCCATTTTGTCATCGATCGATATGCGCAGGAAGTTCCGGAGATATGTATCGTAGAGGGGGCTTGTTTCTTGTCTTCGCTCGTTTCTATTCTGTATCTTTCGATAATTTTCGCTTACGCACGTCGTCCGTGACAAGGAAGCTTCTTAATATTACGTATGTCCGAACGTAGACGAGACTGCGCGCCGCGTCATCATCTCGCGGATAATCTTTATACGCTCACCTTATTTTTAATATCTCGCCTGCCCTTTCGCAATCCGCAGACCAATAAAACACTTTTGATAAGGCATGTATGCGGCTGCTACGGGGAGAATAAACGGAGTATGAAGTTTCCCTAAAGGGTGAACCGCCGATCGAGTTGACATTTTGCGCATACGCTTCTTTCGAACGTTCCAAGAGAAACGCTCGAAGGATTTTTTGCTACTCACAATGGGTTTCGCAATATATTTTCATTTTTATTTTACTGCGCGGCGCTCCTACTGTATCAATATTCGCTCCGTGCAACGGGTAGGCAGCGCCGCTAGTGGCAACTACGAGCATTTTTCACACTCACGTAACGCCGGCCATTACCTTCGTTTATATATGAAAAATCAGTGAGATTCAGCATAAACATCCGATAAAAAAAAAACAATTTATACCAAGTGTATAAATACCCGAAAACGAAGCTGACACTTTTAACTCACCAGTAAGTACCTTTTTTTCTTTCCATATGCTGCGTAATTCTTTTTGCGTATTGAAAATCGAGTTTACACAACCTCAACGTGTGTTTTTGCGTTTATTTAGACATGAATTTATGCATACGAAATGGATTTCGATGGATAAAACATTCCATCGAATTCAATTAGCATGCGTTGAAAAAAGGTTCCGTCCTCACAACACGCATGTAGTTCAAGTGGAAAAACTTTTTTATAACGATGTGTGTTCATCCGTGATACGTTGCAGTGTGATCCGTCAGACTTCTGCTACTTTACCTTCGTATAAAGTGTAATTAGATGTAAGACACTGTAAATGTATGATTTATTAAAAGTAATAACAACACTTGAAAATATTATCATTAGTGTTATTGTCGTTATTACATTTACTTATTAAATAATACCTACTGACAGGTAATAATAATTTCTTGATACGCAATCCAGTACACATAATTACTAACACTTATTTTTTTTTTTAGATTAACGGTAATCGTCATGTAACTGCCGTTAAATGCGATTCTGTATCAGCTGTTGGAGAAAAATAAACACGTTTTTCTTTTAACCGCCTTGATCCACTTATCTCGTTGAGGTTTTTTTTTTGTGCGCGGCTCTAGGAGATACGTAAAAATGCGTGTCTGGTGCATTTAATAAGTTGTTCTTGCAACCGACCACGCAACAAATAGACCCAGATTTCTTATTTAATGCCATTAAATTCAACCAAAATGATACACTCGCAATGGTAAATAGCGTCTAACTGACGTGCAGAAATCGCACGAAATGACCACCCCGAGCGTTGTGAGTCTCATTTCCCCCACTTTGACGCCCCGATGCACGGAGCGAATATTCGGCGCAGATATGGAAGGTGCCAACACGCAGGCGCGACGAAGATCCGCACAAAGCGGAGAGCGCGATAGCATCTATAGGTACATAGCGTACTAGCTATAGATATAGTAGCCGCGCAGTAAAATTTAAAAACATTCAAAATTCATTATTTAGCAGAACTAGCCGCAATAATTCTTTTCGAAGATGCTCATAGACAGCTCGGTGGAAAGTTTCATTGGTACACCCTTTTTCAGAAGTTTACCCTAAACGCCACCAAATACATATAGGAGTTTTGTCGTAACAAGTGCAAGGGACGAACAATATTTGTTTTCTTCAGGGGGCTGACACTGGGATAAATTTTCTCAACGTAACGTGTCCCCGTTATCGTCGCCACGTAAACTAACCCACTATGCGGCGCTAGTAGTCGCCCGCATGACCCCCCACTCCGCAAAGCGCCTCTCCGTATTATTTCGTCATCTTTTTCGTCGCGTCGACCAAGTGGATATTTTTTTTCGTTTTCTCGATCTGTCGTTGTTCTCGAATAAAAAAATCGCAGTGTGGTGTTACAAAGTGATAAAATAATAAACAATTTTAGTGTAGCGATAAAATAAAAAACAATTTTTGTAGTTTTTGTGCTTATATTTAAGAATACCTGCGTGCGTGGTCCTTGGCTGCACGTTCAGGTTATCAATCAAACAAGGAAAAATCGCGTTTTTTCAATGTACCAAAAGATCCAGAAGCGGATGCAGCAATATTCTGCACGTCTCGACGCAGAACAAAAAAAAAAGCAATCTCGACAAGAAAAAAATTGCAATACATTGTACAACGTGACTAGTCCATTATTTTAAAAAAAAATAATGTTATCTGTTTATTTCGTTCAATAAATATTTTTATAATACATCATATTTCAACAAGTGTAAATATTGCATCCCTCCCCATATACACATATACTTTTAAATTCTAATCTAAATAATAAATTATCCAAACGCGTCGAATGCAAATTATGCAGACGCTGCGCGACTGGAGTGGGGGGTCATGCGGGCGACTACTAGCGCCGCATGGTGGGTTAGTTTACGTGGCGACAATAACGGGGACACGGTAGACCCAGCAGTGCCAGGGGGCTGGTTTTCTTTCAGTGCTTTGACCCGCTCGCTCGGCTTCCATTAGCTTTAACGTACGATCCGACAGAAAGCACAACGGTCCTCGTTTATAATCGCGCAGACCGTCTCGCGTAGCTTGTACCTCTTCATTTTTTTTTAATCGCGAAAACGAAAAATGCCAAACCAAAAAAAATCGAAAGAAAATACGAAAAATTGAACGACATGAAAAATAAAAACTAAAGATCGTGGTAGAGGATAAAAGTCACGATGAATAAATCGAACGCAAGTGTGAATCGTCTCCTAGGTGGTGCAGCGTTTCACACTATCGACAATCTCGCGATACTTCAGTGTCGCATCGTTCGTGGTTACTTTTTCTTTACCGTCTTCTCACGTTTTACTTATCCCAGGATATCATATCTCCCGATACCTCTGATTCACCGCAATTCACATCAAATCAATGGTAAACAATTCCAATTCCTTTCGTTCTTTCAATTCCATTCGGTACAATATTCTCCAACAATAATACACAAGTATATAGGAATGACACATTTTGTTTTTTTCTTTTGATTTTCCGCTTGCCAATTCGTACTTTTGCCCAATTAAGAACACATTTTTCTACGAATATTCGATCATCGATTATCGCAATGTCGATCTTTTACAATCGGGCAAACTTTGGAATAGCTATATCTACGTATGCTTGGTTTGTATATGGGGCATTCCACGTCGAATCGACCACTTTCCGGCCCGACTCCTTTCGATTCGGCTGAAACTTTAATATTTTATTTTTTTTCATCTTGAAACGCTCGTGTGATTTTTTTCAATTTTTTTTTACATAATCACAAATAATTAGTGAATTTTTGAAAAAATCACCCGTTTTTTTTAAATGTTCTTAACTTTTTGAAAAATGGACCGATTAAGATCTTTTTTTGAAATTCTTCGTTTTAAAATGTTCTTTATGAAAAAAAATATTTGAAAAATAGTCACAGTTATCTTCGACATGATTTTTTAGTTAAAAAAAAAAAGAACGCCACTTTTGATTTTTTATTTTTTTTTTGTATAAAAATATAAATTTAGCAATTTTTGCCGCTAGACCTATCGTGGTAAGAATTTTCTTTCTATTTTTTTTTTAATTGAAAATTTTTAAACTTTTTCCAAATATAGCTGTTTTCTATGATGAAATAATTTTGAATGGCTATAAGATCTTATAATAATTAAAATTATTAATTTTATCATACTCAATACTTTGTATATAATATTAACTCACTTAAAAAGTTTTCCTATTATATTAAATTATTTTTAAAGCATTATTTAATGGGGCATGAAGTAAATAGATATTCAATTAATTGTTTAATAGTAATTAATAATGAATTTATTCATCTCTGTGACGTTTGAATAATTTGCATAATTTGCGATCCGTTCATTTCACCATAGGAAACAGCTATGTGTGGAAAAAATGAACAATTTAAATTTTTTAATTTAGAAAAAAAATAGAATAAAAAATCTTACCACGATTTGTCTGGCGGCAAAAAATGCTAAATTTATCATATTTTTTTTACAAAAAAAAAATCAAAAATCAAAAGTGGCATTCTTTGAAAAAATCGCGTTTTTTTTCTAAAAAACTAAAAAATCATGTTGAAGATGAGTTTGAATATTTTTCAAATGTTTTTTTTCGTAAAGAACATTTCAAAAAGAAGAATTAAAAAAAAAAGATCCGAATCGGTCCATTTTTCAGTAAAGTTATGAGGATTGGAAAAAAGTGGGAGATTTTTTCAAAAATTCACTACATATTTGTGATTATGTAAAAAGATTTGAAAAAATCACACAAGCGTCTTAAGATAAAAACAATGAAATATTAGAGTTTCAGCCAAATCGAAAGTGGTCGGGCCGGAAAGTGGTCGATTTGGCGTGGAATGCCCCATATATTAAGAGCCCTCCGGACGGCATATATAATAATAATAATAATAATATAATGTCGACGATGTAATGTAGCTTGATATCGATATGATTGAGACGTCGTATCGACTGACGGCTCAGTTAAATCAAGGACCGTTGATTTCTCTCGGACATATAATCACGCGTCTGGACATATTGTGGTTACGGTTTCTTTGATGCATATATATATATATATATATAATAGAATAAACAATATAGACTATTTACAATTAAAAAAAAGATCGACTCGGTCTCAATTCGCGCCTGTAAAAACGCACAAAAGTACGAGCATAAAATATTTGCCAATTGCATTAATAATCCAAATCACTGCCCGTAGCTCAGGTGATCCAGAAACGCACATTATAAAACGTACCGAAATATGCGAATACGTACTTTCAAATCATCAAATATCTCCGATATCTCAGTTAAATAAAATCGTAACGAAGAAATTTTTATTTCCGGTACGACCCGATCTTTCGAGTCTTTACGCGTGCTCCTTCGTACCAATGTAACATTTAACATCGCGATATCGACTATTGTACGCTAAATCTTTTCAATCATAAAATAATCATCGGTAGCATGTTGAGCCCGCATCAAACGGGCTGGCAGTTTTTTTTCTTCTCGATCCTACGAAATGTGTATTGTGTATTTATTTTTTATTGTTTTTTTTTTCTCCGTGTACAACGGATCGGGGCGAATTGTTCGCGTGTATTGCAAAAGTATTAGTATCGTTTGGAAGTTACGCTAACGTGTATGCAATTGATGAATCCCGAACTCGGCGGGAGAAGAAAAGAATATTCACGTTCGGCGAGTGATTTGAGGGGTTTGTTGCACGAATTCGCCAATTTCGAAAAATGCTCTCGCAATATACAAGTGTCACGATTAGCAATTTCCGGGCTGATTTTTGCGCGGCTTTTCGCTTTTAGAATTGTTAATTCTTTGTTTTGCTTTTGTTTGCTTTTTTTTTTTAACAATTGTGTACTCGTATCTTACAATTCGCACGAGTGCTCGCTGTATACGACGTCTAGGAAATCCCTAAGAAACTTTTGCTGATTTCTACGTTGACTCGACTTGAGCTCAGGCTCCTTGCTCTCTCTCTCTCTCTCTTTCTCTCTCTCTCTCTCTCTCTCTCTCTCTCTCTCTCTCTCTCTCTCTCCTCTCCCTCTCCCTCTCCCTCTCCCTCTCTCTCTCTCTCTCATCCTCCCTCCCTCTCTCTTGTACCATAAACTTGAGTATAATTAGCGGATTGACCCGTTTTTTTTATTCTACGCAATTTTAGCGAACATCGATATGGTTCTCTCTCTCTCTCGCTCTATCTCTGTCTCTTTCTCTCTCTCTCTCTCTCTCTCTCTCTCTCTCTCTCTCTCTTCGTCTCGTTCTCTTTCTTGATATATTTAGAGGACCATTCAACAACTAAAATAATTGTATCTGCGGCCTAATATTGCTCCGTTGGGATCCTATATTCTTTATTGACGTAATATGGCTTGATTACTTTTGATATGTAATAATCAGGGCAGGAACATGAGGTAGCGTCGGGAGGTGGATGGGGGCGAGGGGAACTGCAACAATTACATTTTTCATCCTTGGCGTTACATCGTAATGTGAGCGATATCCTTTCGAATTCTTCCGCGATTAATTCTTTGGAAATTTTCGTTACTGAGCAATACGAATAATGGTCCGTATAAGGCGGACGAATTGGACAATGCGTCGTTATTGAGATATGTTGTACTCCTGTCTGTCCTTGTTTTTGTGTGTGTATATGTATCATGCGTATATGGCATCGATGATTTTGTGATTCGTGTTTTGATGACGCAGTTGGAACGGCTTTTGGATGAGCCTCGCGAAGCAAACCCAAACAATGTTGCTACTCATTGAATCGAGATTGAAGAAAACACCGATACGAGGCTTGTTTGGATTTACCCGCTAGTTGGCTCAGATGCGGAACAATCGGAAGGATTCTCTTTTCGTTCGTTAAAGGAGGGAAGAAAGGAACTTGGAAGTTACGTGTGTGCAAGAACGTTTCAAACACTGTGTGGAAACGACAAGCTGTTTGGATTACGCCGTAACATCATTGCGAGACAATCTCGCGTGAGTCGGACCATTCGAAGAAACCCAAACAAACTGGTATTTCCAAAATTTCGTCTTCGCATTGCACGTCATTCACTTCGACCTATCACGTTTCTTTTGGGCTTCTTCACACACGTCCTGGCAATTCTCGAAGCAATTATTGCGCTAACTCTGACGATGCGGTCCTGTCGACCGGATAACTTGCCCGGGAAGAGACCAGTACTCCACTTCCGGTTGAATGCGGGCGCGTTGATTGTTCGATCTCTTCTAGGCGCTTCAACGACTTCATACTTACCGGGCGCGTTATATCGTCGTTCCTGTCATCTCCCTTCTCTACATACGCACGAAGAGATGTAGAAGCGTGAAAATTCCTAGCACACCGTACGAGGCTGATTTCTCGTTGGTCGCGTTGCACAGGTCGCTGGTGCACGCGCAATAACGGATCACTACGTCGTGGGTTCCGGTTCTCCTCACGCACTCGACGTCGTCTCGCTTCTCCGTTATGTAACCGCAACCCCTGACCACTCGCATCTTTCCGTAAACTGCAAACGAACCAATTTACTTCATCGTGCTCGAATACGAAACGCAAGGGTTCGAGAAAACCAAACGAGAAAAAAATCGGACGATGAGACTCAAGCAGAGACATTTTTTTGGATCGTCACTTGATGGAAAACACGAAACTCGAAGAAAAATAAGGTATTACTGGATGGATATTAAAGAATCGTCAACATTCTTGAACATTTGAGGTATCGTAGTTCTTGATAGAATAATAATACATGAATTATTTTACAATCTTTCACTAAATAATTTAATAGTTATAAACCTATGAATTTAACACGATTGCTTATAGGAAAACAGCTTCTGCAAACGTTAATGGTTGCAATACTAATGGAACCAAATCGCTGTAAATTCTGAAAATATTATTCAAGAACATGTTGTAAAAACCTTGAAATTAAACGCTGACGAATTGTTTGTTCGATAAGGCTTCAAGAAAGAAGAAAAAAAGCTCAGAAAATGAACCCTGAAGCAGTTTTTTCGATGCAGCTTGAAAAAAAAAAGAAACACTTGAGAAGCGTTAAAAATTAAAACCGAACCTGAACCTACGAAGCTTGAAGAAAAAAGCCTCAGAATTGAATCCAAACGAAAACTTTGTTCGATGAAGCTTGAAGGAAAAAAAAACAATGAAACATTCCAGGCAATTGAACGACGCCCCTGTTGGAACTGCTTTAAAATAAATTTCTCAATTTTTCGGATTGTTCTGCAAAGTATAGGAAATCCAACCACATTGTCCCCTATCAGAATGCCCGAGAGTGAAATTACATCGATTACTGAAGAAAAAAAAAAATTCAATTAGTAAAAAAAAAAAAAATCAAAAGATGCCTCGTGCGAACCCCAGAGTACGACAGTACGAGGAGTTCGTGGTTGAAAGTGCGCGCCGTTACGTAAGCTTCCAAACGCGATTTCCGCGACCCTTGAAATTACAGTGTCTTTTAAGGCCACCGCAATGCAGCGATTTGCTTCTGGATTTTTTATGCTGAATGCTCACGGTTCGAAAAATGAATTATTTTAATGAAAAGACACCCCCCCCCGTAAAAGTCAATAATGTCGTAACTCCAGGATCAAACGATTTCCATTTGACTTATTTTGCCTCACGATTGCATTTTGCATCTACGTCAATGATAAAGTTTCTCGGACACGGATAAAGGGCCTCATAATTTACCTTTTTGTGATATTTTGCGACAGAGAGTCGGCTCGAGATGGCTCAAGTGCTCGAGTTTCGGTTGGAAGCTGCAATTGACCGTTCCCAGGCTGTATGGATCGAAAGGGTCACCGCATCTTGGATCGAACGCACTGTTACACTGGTAACAGACTATCGCTTCGCCTGCAATCAGCACGTAATTTCCTTCATACATCATATTTATATAATGTAAATATATATATCTACACTGGCGGCCAAAACGTTTGGATACGCTAGTCGCAATTTCTTAGCGCACTAAAAGTTAGATAGCGGACTCAAAAATGAAGATAATTGAATTTCCCAAGTGGCCTTTTAAAGAGGACAAATTGACCTTTATTTTTCTTTTTTTTTAAAATTCTTTACGATTTTTATTTAGCCCCGGTACACACTTTTGAACGTGGCCATTTTTCGGCTATTTTTTGGCCGTCGCAAATTAACTGCAAAGTTTGTGGAAAAAATTTTCTTCAGTTTTTCCCATGGTGAACTTAAAAAGAATATTAAAACCTAGATTTTTATTGTTTAGAAAGTTTTAGAAAAAAAAGGCGTCATCGAAGAACTATAGGGTTTTGAAGGAAATGTCAAGAAGGTAAAAAGTTGCATGGGTTCACACTGGGGTGGCTAGAATTTTTTCAGAATTTATTTTGAATATTTTTAAAAATCATTTTTGGTTCGAATTTTGATGAGTGGAGAGGCTTGGGCATTGTGGGGTCTAGAACATTATATTAAGGCCTTAGGCCACTCTAAAGACAAAAAAGGGCATATTTTGTGATTTTTTTTTTCAGCGAAATCATAAAATATGTAGGAATTACAAAGTAGGGGTTTTATTATACACGTAATTGACTATACAAAATTATTTTTTCACAGCGATACATGTCAAAATAGCGACTGTGCAGCATTTTTCCGATGACGCCTTTATTTCTGGAAGGTCAACCGCCGGACCAACAGCTCCTATAATTTTTCAGTTATGATGAGACACTAAAGTTTTTTCGATTATATATAAGAATAGCTATAGAAGTACGTAGGATTTTTGTGATATATTGTTTTTTGTCAAAATGGCGCATTTCTAAAACAAAAAGTATAAAATGTCATGAGAAAATCGTCAGAAAATTGTTTATAAAAAAGGAACTATGCAATATAATAAAAAAAATCCTACGTAGTGCCTCAGAATATGTAATTATAATTATACAGTTAAAATTTCAAGTGAATCGGTTGAAATTTGTTTGAGTTATGAGTCCGACCAACTTGAAAAATGTAGTTTTGAGATAAACGCATTTAAAGTTAGTAGAAAGTCACGACATGAATCAAGAGGGGTTGCGCTAGAATTCGAAAATCGAGTACTTCGAGATTTTTCACACCCATAATCTTATGGAATATAATTTTATAGGTACTAAGGTACATTTTTAACAAAAAAAAATCAATTTTTGGAAAATCCTAGAGTGGCCTTACGCCTTAAGAAAGGAAAATATTCCACAAGTGTTATAAGTTAAGGTGTTCTTTTCGTGGAGGACCGTATTTTGTGGGGGCTTAAGTCGAGGCCCGGTTGAATCATTAGAAGATTACAGTGGCGCTTAATAAAAATAATTTACAATCAATTATACTCAACGATGAACTGGAATGAAAAATTTCGCATAAATTTCTGCTAGTTCTAAAATTCTTCTGCTAGTCACATTTTTCCAAATTTTGTCATTAATATTTTCTTTAAACATTCGATGACCCCTTGTTTTTATTGTTGTTACGGAATCTTAAGAATTTTTACATGTTTGAGGCAGTTTAGATCAGACATTGAGTTATTTAGTATATAAATTATCAGATCGAAATGTGGCCAGCATGTCATCTCCATGAAGTGCTGCATAAGTTAGACGATTTTTGAAGTCGTATTTTTTTGTTAAAAGTTCGGTAACTTGTCTTGAAAGTTTACTTGTACACTGTCATGTATTTTTTACTTAATTGTAGATGAAAATCAGTTAATTGTTAAATATTCAGGTTCATAAAGGGAATACCTTAAAATATAAGTATTATAAGATGTTACAAAAATAAAAATTCCGACTACTTAGATAATAAAATATCCAATATATATCAAATATTTTATCATTTAATTAATCGGATTTTCTTTATTTTCATTATTCTTTAGATGATAATGAAAAATGTCATGTATCTTATTCGTTGATATATAAATATATAAGGTACTTTATTATCTAATTAGTCTGAATTTTATAATTCTTATTATTAAATAATTTTAAAAAATGTCATTTTTTTCATCTAATCTATATTTCTAATCAAATTCTGTTTGGGTTATATTTAGAGTATATATATATGTATATATACGTTCTTGACATATGATCGATACAGGATTTAATTGAAAAGCGATATCATTGAAGAGTATAAAACAAATGTGACTCTCTCTCTCTCTCGAAAAAAAATGGTTCAACGAACGCGAATGAAAATATCGATTATTCAACCAACGTTCGATCTGAATGGAAACCAAGAAAGAAGGCAAAAAAAAAAGAAACAGCATTGGCGAAACAATTCCATGCAGAGTTGTGACGCAAGCTGGGCGATATTGCGCAGGTCGGGGATAGTAGTCCGAGACCGTCAAAACTGCAGTGCCGAGGTCGATCGATCCCTGCCTGACGACCTCTTTCACTTTGTCCCCCATATCGCCGCCGGTACCAGCTGATCGCGTTACGTAAGGTCGAACGTTTAAAGGACAAGATCAGCTGACATCGTCAGGGTGTCAATATTGGAGTTTGGGAAATACCCGCGTTAAAATCGACAGAGCATGATCTGTATTGAGGAGCATTCGAGTCTTCGTAAAAAGACATTATTTTTGTTAGAATTATAGAAGACCAAAATTATAATCGAAAATCTTGAAGTACTCAATGTTGTTGTCGATTGCATAAAAAAGGAAAAATCATATCGAATCCAATGGAAGAGCAGGGAGGTGAGATATTTTTATTGAAAGGAATTTTTTTTTTATTGGTGTGAAGAAGATTGATAATGTTGGATCTTTGTGGAAACGTTGCTGGTGTTGTGATGCAAGCGTCGTTGAGTTAACGTAACACTTTGACGAGTCCCGATACGAAAGTCATTCGACACCTGTTCTGCGATATCGAATGATCCCCTTTTATATTATATTTCGAGCCTGACGTATGACACGTGAATCGAGAACACTCCAGAAACAAGTATTCAGCCATTAAGCCGACCAGCAAAATCTACAGCAAAGTCAATTCAAGATGTTCGCGAAGTTTAAAAAATTCATTCTCTCGAGAAGGATTTAGCTTATTGATTACGAATGATAATCATAATTACGATTGACGACGAGAGTCCCACGGGACGTGCTCGGTGAGACGGTAAAATGAAATGAAATGCAGAGAGGGAGAGTGAGGGTTAAAATGGGTCGCCCGATGAGGTATTCTGACGAAACGAGGCAGAGAGTGAGAGAGAAAATGGGTCACTCAATATCGCGGCTTTCACGTTTGAAACTAAAGTGGTTTCCTAAATTGCGCCAAATTTCCGGCGTGTTCGAGTCACGCTGACTAAACATCTTCTAAAATCAATTTTCCAATCATTGACTGATCAGCTGTTCCCACATGTGTATCGATCTGTTCCGTCAACGAGTAGCCAATGGCCTAGAAAGCCTGAAAAAGGCTGGAGACTGAAAAAAAAACAACTTACGGAGTGTAAGTTAACACCACGTTTTTCCTACAATTTGCTTTTGGCTATTGGGAAGAATCAATTGTGTCGAATGGATCGAAGAATCGAAGATTGAGGTTGCAAGTTGGAGGCCGTGTGGGAGAATTATATTTCCTCGGAAGTCTTACAATCAAGCACTCATCCATATTTGCACGCGATCGAATGAGATCCCAACGTGATCGCGATTTGAGGACACGCTGCGGTATCGAAGAAGCCCCGTCTTCGACTCTACGGACTCGCTACGTCCGTAGACTTTAGGGCTTCTGTCACACTGACGAGCACAACTGAACCCAGTTATTCTCATATTTTTCCACCCAATAGTTTCTCGACTGCTGTGATATCGTCGTAAGACCCGATCGATCCAACAATCCTCCACAATGAAATTGAATAGCTCTAGAATGTTGTCGGTGAGTCTGATGCTGGCGGGCTTTTCATGTGATCTAGATCGAGACTAAACGACAGTGTTGATCGTCGAGCAATCGTCAATAATCACGTATCCTTAAATATTTAAGCCACCTAGACGAAATCCTATATTGACTGACATCATCAGGGCATCGTAGAGGCAAGTTGATCGGCTTCGTCATCAAGCTTAAGAGCAGGCGTACAATTATGGGAATAAAATCGTGGAAGCTTCTTAATTCAATGTTCGAAAGCCAGGATGAATTTTCACAAAGCAAGCCGACAGTAATCTAAGGTAATTTCCCAGCTTTGTATCAGGCCATTAAACGATACCGTCCTAACACGTTGACAGACTCCTCGTTATGTTTTACTCGATATTTGTCGAATACGTATTGTCCAGTGCGTCAATAACTTTAGTTTCTTCAAGAGGAAGAAAAAAAAACGCCAGGTTTCACAAAATACAATAGATATTCAGTGATAAATCAAATGGCTGGTTGTAGCTCGGATGAAGTGCTACAAGTGCTGGCTATCTTCTACGACTTCTTTCTCAGAAACATTACTATTCGTCACCCTTCTTAGACGCTGTTTCGCGATATCCGAAGTAGCTTCACCGAACTACTATTTTCAAATTTCTTCATTTGCGGGTCGAAATGCCAATTAACATGCGACAGATATTCTCACCGACTCTGCTAATCGAGGAAAAACGTTTGGCATTATCGGAAATGACGACAGTACGACTTTTCCTGATAATGGAATAATGAAGTGAATACTTGATGGAATGAGAGTGGATGGATTTTCCTACTGGCTCGTGTGCCGTCTGATAGAGTAGTTCGATAATACTGCATTGGGCGCGTGAAGCTTCAACAGCAGTAAAGGTATTCTATAACAGCAATAAGAATGTGCCATTCCGGCTTGTTTCTTCATAAAAGAGAGAAGCATTAATTGTCAGGATTTCCAATCATTTGGTGCAAATAATCACGTTGTAATGTCTGATCCAACAGTAACTGCTCGTACCGCTTAAGATTCTAACGCTCCAGTGTTTCGTCCGATACCATGAGAGGGTTTTTTTTTACTTGGTTGGGTTAGAGAAACAAATTTGAAAATCTATCGAGAAGGGAGACACGAGACGATAAGCAAATGATAGTTGTTTCCATAAGCAGTTCGAGGATCGAAATGTTGAATGGTGAACTTACCATGCTCGACTAGAGCAGTTAACATCACCAAAAGTGCCGCTACCGAAGCGAGGCGCGATGTATTAACAATTGTCATTATTCAAAGTCACCGTATCATGTGCGCACTCGATGTAATACGAAAATTGTTTTCCCCTCGATGAGTTTCTCTTTAACGCACACTTTACCGATATCCAATGAAATTCACACAAAACACTTTGCGAAACACGTTTTTTTTTTCTCCGTTTCGTGATCGAATTCAATCTCTTTATCTTGCTCTCTGTCTCTTCCAAGTAGGCTACTATGATAAATGAAGAATACAGCAATGATTCTCTCTTTTATCCTCGCTCGATGAAGTGACACGAGCGGTATATGAATTTCGCGAGCTTGAAAAAAGCTCAGATTGAAATAATTATAGAAGAGTGATGAAAAAAGAGGAAATAAAAAACGTTGAAAAGATGTGACGAGGAGAGATCGAGCTTGTCACCCGTGTGGCGCACACCGTCCGAGTCTGCGTCCGTTTCTGATTCTCGTAAAATCTCTTCGGTACCAGTTATGCGGCGGAAAGCCCGTTCCGTTATTCCCCTACCAACAACCAGAAGCATCTCCGCATGGTTCCTCCTTCAACCACCCACTCTGTGCGGATCTCCCCTACTGGAGCACTCTCCACCCTCTCACTATATACACCAGCGTCTCGAAAGTCCGACGTCACGAGTCGCGTTGCGCGAATCTTGCTGACGAACAACCTAGTTTTTTTTTCTTCTTCAGGTTACCAACGCCAATTATAGTCTTTGCCTCATTGTCTGCATCACAAATGCCTGAACTCTCCCATTGATTCGTGATGCAACGATCAAATTGTCAATTTCTTTTTTCATCAAAATGATCCACGAGTGCATCAAGAGATATCCAAATGTAATACGCGTACATATATTGATCGGTTGTTCATACGAATTGTCCCAAATAAAATTTACTATCTGTACAGGTGGATGTTATTCGTTAATTCGTCGTAGCACATGATCAAGCGATCGGACGTTGCCGATTATGGCAAACTCGCGGAAACTTTTCAGTCGTTAGGACAGATTGGGGGTATGAAGTGTCCGCAGGTTGGAAAGCCCTCTGGTATGGGTGGCAGATCGCTCTGTTCGCCAACGTGCAGAAGAAATTGCATCCCGATCGCGCTGTGCCAAACGAAGTGACAATGGCACATCCACCAACCTGTATTCGAAGAGACAAGACTCGCAAATATATTTCATCCACATTCATAGCCTAAAGACTCACCTGGGTTATCCGCCTTGATCCTAAATATAACCCAACCACCTTGCGGTACTATCACTGTATCTTTCTTCGGGATTCGCTCGTAGGTGCCTTCGGACAAACGATGCTCGTGCCTCTTCACTATAGCAGGTATGTCGAGAGACGTGAGGTTCGAAAAGCGGCCAATGTCAAACAATCGAAAGGCGTATCCGTGAAGATGAAACGGATGCGCCATCGATGGTTCCGATGCTACAAAGCAATTGGGCGTCGTTTTTATTTGGGAGAAAAAAAACATTGAGATTGTTTGGGGCGGATCCCGTGCGGAAAATTGGCAAGGCATCCCTGATACAATGCCTTCAAGGGATTGTTTGTGGATTCCATAGTAGGGTTTTCTGTAAAAGTGCCGGACCGGGCCCCTGGTGGGGAATGGTAGGGTAGGTAGGTTGATTAGAACTATGGTCTAAGTATGGAGACCAAGTAAGGGCCTTTACGGGGTCTAATTGTAGATTCCCTTGTAGCTGTTTCCTCGATACTACCAGACTTTGCTATTATAGGGAAAAATCAGTATAAATTGCTTGACTAAAGAATTTGTGGTATAATAAGTATCGAGATCAATTAAATATAATAATTAAACTATGCGTTTAGTTTGACGAGCTGTGATGCCTTGAATCAACGCGCATGCAGTTCGTTCGTTGGAACAACGCAGGATCAAACATTTCAAAATATGCGACACTATTCTAAGCCTCCAATGTATTGAAATAATACATTTCTTTTTCACAGCGCATACATTTCTTTTTCACACGCACCTACGCATTGGGCTGCAATCATTTTTATGAGGCACCGTTTTGACAACTACAAAGGTCCTGGTTAGTTTGCCTCCAATGGCCCTTGGTAGCAAAGTGTGACAGGTCACTGATGGCCCATGTGAGGCTTTCAGACTAGGGCCTTAATAAAGTTTGGAACAATTAAGATGGGCCCGATCAAAGCCCGAACTCAATTTCCGCACGGGACAGATTACCTTCGTCATAGATCACGATTTCGACTATTGATCCTTTCTCGATGTTCAGCGTGTGGATGCACTCAGTCGGATCATCCGAGTCTCCGCGGTCATTGGTCGTTTGATTGCACTCGATGTGTTCGAGGCTTCGTTGCGAGATCAGAGGAGCCGGTGCGTCTTGGTAAACTATATTGTTGATGGTACTGATTACCAATGATCCGGTAGTTGAGGCTGTAGAGGATGCGATATAATAATACGATCGTGGCCGTAACAAGAATATTCGTGTCCATATGCCACTTGGGTTACTCTCGTTATATGTAACTTACTCATGTAAGTTTTGTAATTGCCAGCTCTGAAGAAGTCATCCAAACGCGCCGTATAGGCGTAAAAATCGAATGGTATTAAAAAGCGATGGTCTGGCTCGACTCTCATTATGTGCTCGTCCACGGGCTCCAAGCTCTTTAATGTATTGACGCATACGGAATTTTCGCTGTCACAATCAACGTTCAGTGGATTGTAGAGCTATAGTGAAGGAGAGATGAAAAAAGTGCATTATCAATGAGTCGTGAGATATTGTCGGGGCTGCGTACGCCTCTATGGATTACAATTCCTCGACGGAGTCCTCCCCAATAGGTAGGACGCTGCGTGGGTGGCAGAGGCGAATCGACTTCCGGATACCTCAATATACCCAGCTGCTGAATCATATGATTCCTTCCGCACAGGCCCAAACCTCTCACTTGAATCCAATAAGAGCGATTTGACGGCTGATCAGCCCTTAGAACAAAGTCCACTCTTTCCCCTGTTCGTATTAAAAAGCCACCGTGAGTTACGTCATTGGGTGAAGAAAGATCGAAATGACATTGAGGACAGTACCGCTCGCAGTTACAATCGTGTCCACGACGATGGGTTCGACGTCATTGCCATCTTGGGAGATTATAATGAATCTGTGATCCTCGATGTTAAGCTGACTCGGACAAATAGTGCTGAACGCGTTTATCATACGAATACGATAACGCTTACCGGGCTCCACGTCGAGGATCTCCATACTCCCGTTGGTCGTTAGTTTCGAATACGGATCCTAAATGAAACATAAAATAGCGGACTCGCCGCTGGACTTTACCGTCAAGATGCCTTGGAATTCGTGTAGCTGAGACCAGGTAGGAATGACTTTCATTACTGGGATCGTGGAACAGGTGAAATGAGGATCATGGATCAGGAAGCGCAATGCCTGAGCGGGCAATCAAACTTTACAGTTTAGTAATTCACCTGCCAGGTGCCTCTACCGTTGATGAGAATATTCTCCGCTACACTATCAGGAAGTCGCGTCATCAGTCCCGGAAAGTGTTCCATGGACAGTTGGTGCATCCAGTCACTCAACAGAAGCACGTGCGTTGGCAAATCCTCGTCGTAGAGTGGTTTGACTGGATCGAGATTGGGTGGTTGACGTACGATCAGGCTGCCGTACTGACCATCGATCTTGTGTACGGCTACATGCGAGTGCCACATATGCGTACCGGCATTCTTCGCACGAAACTGATAACTGTAATCAAAATAGCCGTGATATCTCTTCCATATCTATTCCAGTATACGAGTTCCAGCACTGCTGGAACTGTGTAGCTTTCCAAGAAAGTTATTTTGAGGTAGACAATATTGAAGTGTAGTTCTATTCGAATAAAAAAATTGCAAAGAAAATTAGTTTCATTACTTAATTTACACACCTCGTAGATTGTACACTACAATTTTATTTGACTGTTCTATAATTTTTATATCACCATTGAGCCAATTTCTTCCAATGCTCAACTTGCATCATATCCTTGCCCAACTTACCCCACCCACGGGGTAGCTTGAGTCACTTGGAACTTTCTCGCATTTATGACAATAACTTCTAAGCGACATCTGAATCAGAGTTTTTTTTTTTCTTGACATGTTTCAAGCAGAATAAATTACGTATGTAGCATTATAGGTATGACATATTAAGGTATTACTGGGTGAATCGTCGGGCAAAAAGTTAGTCCAAAACGGGCGAATTGTGGATTTAGAAGTCTAGATCATGTCGTACATGTTTAGCCTTACAAATAGCTAATTTAACAATAAATTAACACGTAGAAACATTAATTTTCACTTTTAATAATAATTGCAGTTAAATTCGACGATATTGGCGTGTGCTTGACTGAGATTTTTTCAGTGGCTGTAAATTTGTTTCAACTGTCCAACGAAAAAATTACTCAATTTTTAAATTTAACACGTTCAGATCATCTTATTATTATCAATAATTGCTATTAATTCATCGTTAAAATAGGCGATACTCCTCATTACTTTAATTAATTTCTCGGCAATTACTCAGTCGATTTATTTGAAACGTAGCATCATCAATCGCTTGATCCTAAATCTTGATGATATAATATTTTCAGAATTTACGGCAATTTAGTTCCATTTGTTTTGAAACCATTAACGTCTGCCGAAGCTGATAAGCGATCGTGTTAAATTCATATGTTGATAACTACTAAATTATTTAGTGAACTATTCTAAAATAATTCATGTATTATTATTCTTTCAACAATGATCTTTCCTCAAATTTTCAAGAATTTTGGCGATTTTTTAAATATCCATTCAGTAATACCTTTAGTGAACAATTGCTCATTTAGCCCTCACCCTACCCTATCCAAAATCTGCTCGTTGCTCATACGTACCGGAATTAGTGTTGGGCAAAATTTAATTGCTAGAGTAACTAGAAAATTAACTAATTAATTAATTAACAATTTATTAATTATTATTTATTGATTAATTAATATTGTTTTATTGATTAATTAATATTGATCAATTAATTGTTGATTAACAATTAATTAATTGTTAATTGCTGTAGTCGAAATTAACATTTAATCAATTGTAAATCGTGACTTTGCACAATCAGAAACTAATCAATTTTCAATCTCTTTGGTGTATTTGATAAAAAATTAATAATTAAATCTGATTATTGTATAGGGCGCTGCGTAAGTCTACAAAATCCAAACAAGCACGTCGTATCTGATATCTGTAAAGTTAAATTGGTTAATTGTTAGTTTTTATTGTTTCTTAGAACAATGAAAAAAGTAAATTTCAATTATTTTAATTGCGAGTTGCAATTAACATAGATTAATCCAAATAAATCAATTGAAACGTGCAATTAATAGTCCATTGCAATTAAATTAATTGCAATTACTTTTTTAGTCAATTAATGAAATGATTGAAAATTTAATTGATTAACGCCCAACACTGACCGGAATACATTGTTAGCGGAGATCGGGCACTGAGTGACGTAAGGCACCCCGTCGTAATACTGGTATCTGTTTTGGGTAATCCCGTGCCAGTGCAAGCTCACCGAGATTCCATTGATCTTGTTAAGCACGTCGACGATCACCATGTCATTCTTGCATACCTGCGTTCAACATTGTTCCGTAAGAGTAAGAAATCGAATCTCGGCTATGCTTGACTTATACTCAACCTGGATACTTGGCCCTGGGATCATCCTGTTGACGCTGAAGACCGTTTTTTCGACACCGTCACCCTCGATGCACTGGCATTCTTCGAAATTCCCCAACTGATTCGTATTGTTAGGTCGACAATGGTGACACGCTCTTTTCAACAAGTCGAAAAGCTTGACTTTTGGTATATTTACGGAAATTTTTCACGTCTGGAGAACCGAGGGAACGCGGCTCGATCCTTATTGCTATAATTCTGCTTACTCATTCATGGTGGTGTAATACTCCAAAGTGAAGCGATAGTGGCAGTAAAGCGGCTCATGGTCTTCTTTGCAATTGCGCAGGCATTCTTCGGGCGTTGAGAGACGATGATTATTGAAGCTATTGTTGCAGCTTGGCTCAGTTGGCTCATCTGGATGGACAGTGAATCATCGCGCTTACCGATTATTCCCAAATTTATATCAGGTGTTGCGTAACGTTGCGAACAATAAACAAATGCAAAAGTATTTTTTGTTGTTGGAATCTCCGGTAAATTCTTGAAAACAACGAATGTGACCGTTGCACGTACCGTACGTGAAAAACTCATCGTCACAGAGAATTGGAATCGTGCAGATCATTATGATGTAAATCAATCGATGGCCTTTAATCAAGCACATGATAAAAAGTTTTTTAACCGTACTCGATGCACAATACAAACCCGTGGATCAAGAGCAATTCTTATTTTCTCATATATCGATCTTATTGATTCTTTGTAAAAATTGAATGGCACGAGCGAAAAAGCTCCTCGTTCTGCACATACTGTCTCATGCTGTACGTAACAACAGACTGAAACATGATCGTTGTCACGAAATTTTAACAATACTGCAAATGTAGTCACAGGATAAAGAATTATCAACTCTTATCGGCCTAATGCTACCTTACGAAGTGGAAGCCTTCCGTTCACAGGTCGACGACGGTAAAGCAAACAAACAAAAAAAAAATTATGTACACTTTATCATTGGACACGCGAGATGTGCGAGCACGCATTTCTCCCCCGTAGCCATATATCGTAAAGAGCTGAAAAAGCTTTCATCGAGGCTGGAAGTACTTCGGGAAACGCTTTAATGACGAGCTACTGCATTGGAAAATTTTCCGCGAGTGAAAAAAATGAGCTCATATATATTAAGTGGTTGCATATAAAACTGCCGACTGACGATAGACTATTTTCTCAAATTGTAATTTGACAGTACACACGGTGATAGGTCCATATACAGCCTTACTAAAAAATATTAGGCATACCCTGTAAGTTTTCTATCCGGACAAAAAATTAAATATCTCGGCGAAAAGAAATCGTAAAACAATTTACCAAACGGGCTTTTGAAGCGGAAAAAAAATAGCTTCATTTTGCTTTTTTATTTTTATTTTTGCGATTTTTTTTTGTATGAGTTTTTCACAGTACGTGAAAAACTCATCGTCACAGAGAATTGGAATCGTGCAGATCATTATGATGTAAATCAATCGATGGCCTTTAATCCAGCACATGATAAAATTTGTTTTTTTTTTAACCGTACTCGATGCACAATATAAACCCGTGGAATAAGAGCAATTCTTATTTTCTCATATATCGGTCCTATTGATTCTTTGTAAAAATTGAGTGGCACGAGCGAAAAAGCTCCTCGTTCTGCAGGTACTGTCTCATGCTGTACGTAACAACAGACTGAAACGTTGTCGTTGTCACGAAATTTTTACAATACTGCAAATGTAGTCAAAAGATAAAGAATTTTCAACTCTTATCGGCCTAATGCTACCTTACGAAGTGAAAGCCTTTCGTGCACGGGTCGACGACGGTCAAGCAAACAAACAAAAAAATTATGTACACTTTATCATTGGACACGCGAGATGTGCGAGCACGCATTTCTCCCCCGTAGCCATATATCGTAAAGAGCTGAAAAAGCTTTCATCGAGGCAGGAAGTATTGTACGTCAATATTTCCTGTACGTCATTTTGAACATACCGGTTTTTCACGATTTTCCGCACTACAAAATCGCGTGCTGGACTTTGAAAAATAGTCACCCACCATTTAGGGATAAAGTCTTCGAAAAGCATAACGTTAGCTTTAGTTTCGGTTGAAAAAAAAATTGCGATTTTTTTTCGCAGAGTTATCTAGTTTAAAAAAAAAAAAAAACCGCAGGTTTCCGAAAAGCCGGCATTGTACGGCATAACTTAAAAACTATTTAGTTTGGAATATTTAGTATAAGGAGTAAAAAGTTGTATTTTGTTATTTTTGGAGTCACTAAATCACTTTATATCGCTATTTTTGGTTGATAGTCGAAGATTTGTCTCATTAATTTGTTGCCGTTACTTTGAAACAAAGATACTTTTTTAAAAATTCAATTATGTAGCTTTTCTCCTCTTGATATTTTCATTCAAACATCTTTGTTTCAAAATGACGGAAATAAAATTCGAAATTCTTCGACAATAAAATTGTCGACTATCAACTAAAAATAGCGATACAAAGAAATTTTAGACGAAAAATCTAAACAAAATTTAGTGACTCGAAAATAATAAAATACAACTTTTTACTCCTTAGACTAAATAATTAAAACTTCATAGTTTTCAAGTTACGCTGCACGATGCCGGCTTTTCGAAAACTTGACGTGTTTTTTTTTTTTTTCAAGAAAAAACTAGATAACACTGCGAAAAAAATCGCAAATTTGTTTTTATAAAACGAAACAAAGCTAACGGTGTCCTTTTTCAAACATCTTATCACTAAATGGTGAGATGACTATATTTCAAAGTCCAGCACGCGATTTTGTAAAGTGCGAAAATCGTGAAAAACCGGTATGTTCAAAATGACGTACCGGGTACAAAAAAAAATCGCAAAAATAAAAATACGGAAATAAAATGAAGCTGGCTTTGTCCCCTTCAAAACCCCGTTTGATAAGTTGCTCTACGTTTTTTTTTTCGACGAGATATTCAATTTTTTGTCTGGTCATAAAACTTACAGGGTGCCTAATACTTTTGAGCTGTATTTGTGTGCTGCACAAATACAGCCTTGCTCAAAAGTAATATCATATTTGCGCTTAGCATCATATTTTCCAATTGTGTCTACAATGGCAAGTTTTGTTTTTAATCCAAATAAGTCACACTTGAGGAAAGTTATGCTACATTATTTCCTGGCAAAGAAATCGGTCGCGGAAACGCATCGTTTGCTAGAAGAATTCTATGCCGAGCATGCTTCATCGAGTACAACATGCAAAGAGTAACGTCGCCGTTTCCGAAGTGATGGTTTGTCGGTGAACAACAATGACGACCGAAGGCCACCCAAACGAGGATCGTCGTGTATTGCGAGCTGCTGAAACCGTCGGGAACCATCGCTAATTGTGAGGATCGTTATCGATCGCAATTGATGCGTTTGGAGCGAGTCCGTAATGGGCTCGCTTCAAACGCATGGTACGAGCAGAGGCCGTAATTAAAGAATCGCCATGACAAGTTGATTTTGCGGCACGATAACGCCAGGCTGCATGTTGCTCAACCGTTTAAAAAGTATTTAGAACAAGTGGCAGATCCTACCCTACCTGCCATTATCCCCAGACATCGCTCCGTTGATGCATGCGAGCGCTTGCGTTTTACAAGGAGTATCCCTTTGGGACACCAAAGGGATACGCCTTTTGAAGGAGAGGAATCACCTTCGATTTTGTTAACACTCGTGCATACGGTGGAGCATTAAAAAGTATTAGATAAGTATGTTTTAAGGGGTGCAAATATCCTTTTCCGTGAAGTATGTCAATAGTTGATTTTGCACTTTCACCCGCAGGCAGTCCACAGGTTTCAGTGAAACAAAAACGAAAGTTCTTCTCACGCGAAACGATCAGAAAAAAAAACCAAAATTAAGGGCTGAACCACCCCTTTATTTTTCTTTCTCTCAACCGACATTTTAAAGAGGCGCATTTAATTGAACGAAACGAGTAACAATTCGAAGGCGCTATGAAATTAAAAGTATTTTTGACATTTTTGCCGGATAGCAAGCTCAGGAGGGCGAGCCACACCTTATGTGACGTTCGTTGACGCAGTTGTTACGTTCTGTATTCAAAATGTGTATGCTGATTCAAAATATTTTTACAAACTACAAATTGACGTTTAGGGTATAGAACAATTCGCAAAAATTGTCGGTCTGACCGAGAAATTCTGTCAACAATCGAAAAATAATCGTAGCTGGATAAATCGAGTGGCAGTTTTTAGAGCGAACGATTGACAAGAGAATGCGCGTAAAGTGGAGTTTTAAATCGAAGCGGAAGAGAAATGAGCGCCGATTGAGTCAAGACACTTATTGTTGGCCGAGGTGCGGAGACAATTTGCATTTTTGTCTTTTTTTCATAAGTTCATATCGATGTATTTTTATCCTCTGAATATACGAATGCATCATTTATTTCTCCCGAAACTTTCAATTTTCATTAATTATCGTCGATCAAGTGTATAGAAACCCTTTTTTCGCGTTTTCCCGCCGTAATTTGAAGCTTTGTAAATTAAAAAAACACCGTGATATTCGTAATCAGCGGTAAATTTCCCATCGGATAGGCTCCGAAAATCTGAAAAAAGCCAAAAAAAAAAATTTGATGAGTGGTCCTATTTGAGCCACCGATATTTAATGGTAGGTTGCCGAAAAGCATTTTGGTAGACTGAAAAAGAAGCAAAGGGGCATGTATGGAAAACTTTGCGTAAGTCCGATTTCGAAATTCTGCCAAAAATCAAAAACCTATCGGAACTCCATAAATCAAAAGGCATGTTTTTAGTGAAAATGTATATGAAAAAATACGTACAGAGTGGAATATAAAATCTAAACGGAAAACATATGAGCAGCGATTGATTGACGAAAACATTTTTGCCCCGATGCGAAAAAAAAATTTAGATTTTAAATATTTTTTTATAAGTCATTTACGATGTATTTTTGCCTCCTGAATAAGAACGTACCATTCATTTTCCCTAAAACCATGTATAATATCATGTATATGGTGTTCCCTAATATCATGTATATGGTGAGGATTTTAATCCTCACCATATACATGAGTTTCAAGAAACCGCTTCATCGAAGACGGTCACCTCGTACGAAGGAATCAAAAAGTAGCTGGGTGGTCGGATTGCCTCTGAAAAACCCGAATTCTTCATGAATGAAATCCGATTATTGGCCGAAAGATGGGCCAAGATTGACTGCTCCAATAGGCAATACTTCGCATAAATTAGTTCGTCAATTTATTGTCAAACGACTATATTTTGTTTCGCTCAAAAATGGGCGGCTTCATACAGAACCACCCAATATTGTTTATACAATGTTTCTTTTTCCAATGTGATTCTCGGAGCTTTTTTTTATGATTCGACGAAGAAAAAAAACGAAAAAAAAAAAACAAGAATTCAGTAATTCATTTTTTGCTCGCTTGAATACGAGACAGTACATCGGTAACATCGTCGGCCGAGCCTAAGAATATCGGTGATCGCTGATGGATGCTCGTAGGTTCTATGTCCAATATGTTCACTTCGCCGGACGATGCTAAGCCCCCGGCTTGTTCGATTAGGTAGGCCATAGGAATGCATTCGTAGAGAAGACGCAACTGGATATAAAAAATCGAATCTTTGTAAAGGAAATATCAACATATAATATTATGGTTATAGTTAAAAAATTGTTGTATGTCTACGTGTATATATTAGACAGAAAGTATTTTGTTTCTACACGGAGAGAATTAAATGTTAAAAATTACCGTGCAGTAACGGTAACCAGATGACAACCCTGAAACTTCGCTTATTATTACTGAGTAAAACACAGATTTTCACGAAAATAAAAATAAAATTTCTTCTTCAGATAGAAAATTTTACCAGTTTTTCTAGTAAATCATGTGTAACAAAATACGCAAAACTTAAATTTAAAAATTATATAATACCAGCGAAATTTTGGTGTGCATTTTATTATTTTATGCCTTTCAAAAATGTCTATAAAAAAATATCGTCTTTATAACAGTTATTTTAAGATTTATTATAAAATTTTATGAGTGTTATAGGGAAATGTATTGTGCTCTCGGTAAAAATTATCGTGCGCGCTACCCTTCTTGTATAGTAAAATTTTAGCTACGTATTTGAAATTTTCTGTAACGTGAGTTAAAAAAAACTTGTCGTATACGAATTATTATGCTTTTCTCACTTGTCACCACATTGAAATATATCACGGTAATTTTTACCGTGAAATTCATGACAAAAATTACTTTTTAATTCTCTCCGTGTATTACTAGTATTTGAGAAAGAGTAAGAGAGAGAGAGAGAGAGAGAGAGAGGGGGTGGGAGAGAGACAATAAAAAACTAAGAAGCGAATTGATCGCTTTTCCAATTAGAAATGTTTATTGTTATATTACAGGCATGGCAAGACTTTTGTAGCGTGCGGTCGACACTACTTTTCAAAATATTCCTAGCGGTCTACCACCAGCAACAAGCAAACAAACAAAAGTTGGGTTTGCTTAAACCCAAAAAAACCCAAACATATTTATTCAATAAAAAAATTCTAAACTAGTTTTACCACCCCTGTTATATTCGAACATTTTGAATGAGATACGTTGATTTTATATTATTATTTATGAAATATTATGAATGTTTATATATAATTGAAAAATATTTTTAAGGAAATATATGCACACATACACACAGATATCTATTAATTAAATGAATGTGCCAAATGAAATTGAATGAGATCCTTATCGCTAAATAGTAGATGAAAAAAAACGGAGTTTTCGGGCGTTACTTACTTTTCCATTTGGGCTAGTCTTCGATGCGGGATACAAAAATATGCCACCATATTTGATGGTTCTGTGTATATCGGCGACCATCGAGCCTACGTATCGAGCTCCATAGGCTGCCGCACCACCGGTTGGATACTTCTTCGAATGAACGTATTCCCTGATCGCCGGATCCCAAGTAGCCTCGTTACCTTCGTTGATGCTGCGACGAGCCAAATTTACAATCAAGTGATATCGCATATTATTGGCGTGCGTAATGTAGAATGCCTCGTTACACCAATGAAAAAAAAATTTTGTAATTCTACTAGACATCGTTGAGCGAAGCCTTATTTTTTTTTTTTTTTTGAACATTACTATTTCTTAAAGCATCTTGAATGAAAATATTTTTGGTGAAAATAATACTTTTTATTTCGAAACGTGACCATATTTTGAAAAATAAACAAAATTAAGAATAGCTACGCTTAACAGTAGCGTCATTAATGCAGATTGAAGGCAAATTTTTTTTTTTTTGTTTCAGACGAATCAAACCAGAGATTTCAATTCCACTAGGAAAAGGGAAATTTCTTATAGGCGTTCATTCTGCCATTTATTGTACTTCAACTATTGTTTTTTGTCAATGAAAATTTACTCGAATTTACTTTAATGGATGTGGAATAACATAACTTTAATTGAGCCCAAATAAAACCATGAAGTGCATTTAAAAATCTACAGATATTACACAAAGTGCAACAATTTCATGGCATTGAAAATGTAATCAGACTCTTCGGGTGATAAGAAAAAGGCACATGCAAATAGTGTGAGTTTCTCTCTTCAGCTCTCCAACTTTCCAACTCTTCAAATCTCAATCTCCCCAACTCTTCCAATCTCCATCTCTCCAAATGTCCGAATGTCCGAATGACCCGATTTTCGAATTCTCGAACTTCCGAATTTCCAAATTACCGAATTTTCGATTTTTGAACTTGCGAATTTTCGAATCTCTCTCTCTTTCTCCCTCTCTCTCGCCCCCCCCCCTCTCCCACTCGAACTGTAAGTATAATTATCATCGTTACAATAGGGTCCCGCCCTTAAATAAAAAAATCGTAAAAACAATGTTTTTTTAGCATTAAAAATACTTTTACAGATGTATATAGTGTGTTTTAAAGATGTATATTTTTAAGATGATTTAGTGGGATGTCACACGAAACTAACGTTACCCCCACTCCACTGCCGCTGCATTGTAGCAGGGTGGGGGGAGCTTCGACATGCTAAATACTTGTGATTTGTTAAAAAATGCTGCATAACATGTAGAGTAGTCATTTGTGGTTACAAGTTGTAAGTTTCAATTTTGGTGTGTACATTGCAATGTTGCTGGGTAAGTTTGGGTTGTTTGGGTTTATTTGTTTGAGTTTGTTTGGGTTTTGTTTGGATTTGTTTGGGGTTGTTTGGATTTGGATGGATGGATAGTGAGAATGTGAGTGAGAGAGTGAGAGTGAGTTTGTTTTGGTTTGTTTGGGTTTGTTTGGGTTTAGGGGCGAGAGAGCGAGAGTGAGTGAGAGAGAGAGAGAGAGAGAGAGAGAGAGAGAGAGAGAGAGAGACAGAGAGCAACTCATATTATTGGCATGAACGTTTTTTTATCATCCGAAAACTCTGATTACACTTTCAATGCCATGAAATAGTTGCACTTTGTGTAATATCTGTAGATTATTTTTAATTTGATTCTACGATTGCAGAGATTTATCTCAAATGCTTTTCTTTATTTAGGTCAATATCTATTCAGCACTGTTGAGTAATAGAAAATGTATATGTTTCTAATAATTCTGGAATTGTTTATTACGATTATACGCAATGAAAAAAAAAAATCATTTAATTTAAATGGATCCAAGTTAAGTAAAAGCAAACTTTTTCAATCGTGTACCCGGTGGAAAAAAGGACAACAAAAAAAAACATTGCGCACCTGTAAATTTTTCCTCTAGATGGTATGCGCATGTTTCTTTCGGTGAGGATGAATTCACCGAGAGCCGGATCGTACATGAACCCATTGACACCTTGGCCCATCGAGAGAACGATCATAGTCGCGGAACCGTAGAGAGCATAACCAGCTGCGACCAAACGACGGCCCTTCTGCAGAGCGTCCGCGGTCGTAGGCTTTGTCGAGGAATCGAGTTTCCGGTAAATACCGAATATCGAGCCGACCGAGACCAAACAATCGATGTTGGACGATCCGTCGAGAGGATCGAAGCAAACGATGTATTTGCCCTGTTTGTCCACGTCCACCTCGATCACTTGCTCGTTCTCCTCGCTCACGAGCATGCACGTAGTATAGGACGATTTCAACATGTTTATGAACAATTCGTTGCTCAACACATCGAGCTTCTTCACTTCCTCGCCTTGCACATTCGTGTTCCCGGCGATCCCGTACCTGAAACAACGCCACAGCTTTTTTTGTTTGTGATTTCCATCTCGTTCCTGCGCTTCGAGCTTGGGATTGGGAAGAGGGGGCACAATGTGTCACGGGGCACTGTGAGCCACATGCGGAATCTCGAAGGTTTATAGCTCGTAAATTTCGAAATTTTTTATGTGTTGGACCACGATTTATATTAGGTTTCGTCAATCCTAAAAGAAAGTCGATAGCAGCTCACAAAGAATTATGAAAAATTAAAAATTAATTTGAGGCTTGGAAAAAAAAATATTTCGCTCGCCGGGAAAATGTAAAATATAATACTTTCTGTAGCGGCTCGGGTTTTCGGTCCTAATCGATAGTATTATTATTTACGATGCACTCAGTGACTTGTGTTTTTCCATTCGTAGTTTAATAGTTATCTTCATCAATAATCAAATATTTTACTAGTGGGGTGCAATGTGTTACCGAGTTGTGGGGCACAATGAGTCATCTCCCAATGTTATTGGCGAGTAATGCCCCTTGTGAAATTATCGGTAAATATGAAAATTTGTTATCTATGTTAGGAAAATATAAGATTTCCAACCGACTTGTTGTATCCTAAGTTTTGCAGCACTTGACACACTGTATCCACCTATTTGACACATTGTACCCCACCCGCGGGGCACAATGAGCCAATCCGCAAATTTTATTTGATCCCATTATTTAACGATTTTTAATCTTTTTGCAAAAAATATGGTAGCTCTATCGTACGCCCAAACGTCTATAAAATCGGTTATAACCTTTTTGTTCTAATCAGACTACTTTGGTAAGAGAAAAAAAGTGATACACTGTGCCCAACCTTCCCCAAGAGTATAACAAAATATGCATACAAAAATATACAATATTTGTAAAAAATTGTTATTTTTACGATCTGATAATAATGACAGCATGTATTACAATTATACAATGACAATTGATAATATCAGTACATTAACACTCATCGTTAATGTCCTGACCGTAACATTGTTAATGTGCGCTACAACATTAACCCTAGAACTCATGTATTTTTTTTTTCTACCTTCTAACTCATGACTGCGGCAAATATGCAACCACGCGTTTGTTGTAGCCACAATCGGTCCATTGAGCAGTACAGAGAAACATTAGTACACGAATCTCTTCGTTTTTCAATAAGGAAAATATCAGAGGGACGCAAAATCGATTTTATTCAAAATTGTTCAGTAAAAACCTCGTTTATACGCCGACATAGGCCAACAATCAGTAAAAAATCACATTTTTTCAACTAAAATTTATATTTTTCTTTCTAATTAATAGATCCTCGAATGTCCATTTATAGCTTAGGAGAGCACTTTAAAAGTCGGCTGGGGTGGGTTTCTACCCCGTACATAAGTTCTAAGATTAATAATGACAACGGTATTACAATTATAATAATATAAAATATTTTCAAGAAACACAAAAAAATTGCGTATTAGAATGATACGAGGAAGTTGGCTGAGGAAAAAAAAAGTATTGGGCAATTTGGTACGGTATCGTTTGAAAGGGTGACGTTTGTTTTTTTTTTATCGATTTGGTACCGGTCAGAGTTCAATCGTTCTTGAACGAATACGTAAGTTGATTACTTACACACACATACAAACACGTATGGGAAACGATCATTCTGAAGTCACGCGACTTTGAGGACCGTCTTCATATTAGCCCAGACCCAACGTTATTTAATCCCCAATGTCTTCGAAATGACATTTAGATAAATGTCAGTGTGTTCCTACAAAGGCCACTTCAAGGACCGCTCCGACACTAAAATCAACAATACGTTTGAACAAAAAAATGATGAACCCTTCTGAAAACAGTCAGATACGGTGATAGCCAACATTGCATAGACGTGACGGGTTCGAAACGTCCTTTCCCCGCATACGTGAATAAACGAGCGCTTATTTTCGCAAGAACCTCCGACGGAGAATACGCTCGTATTTTTATCGCACTTCGTGGCACATTGCCGCAAGATAACCCAGCCCGTAATATATTCCACGACCCGTTAATCTTATCATGGACAAAATAAGAAGTTCGGTATTCGGCGTCGATAGGAAAAACATCAACCACCGAAATTTCACTCTTGTTTACATCGGCTATTATCGGCATGATGAAAAATAAAAACAACTGCTTCAAAGATTCTTCGGTGGTGACAAAACTATTTTCGAAATATTCAATGAGCCATTCTATTGAGGACGTGTCTTCTAAATTACTTTTCAATGCTATTTTTTAACGAGACTTTGAATCGCGGTTTTTTTTTTTTTTACGTGTATAGTTGAATTATTATTGTTTATTGATATCCAATAAATCCACGAGATAAACAGGGAGAGTTTGTGGAAAAAAAAATTCAAGAAGAAAGTAACGCGAACGATTTTGGAAGAGTGTCGAAGAATAAAAACTCCATCGTAACTTCCGAAACATCGTCAAGTCAAACAAACCCAACACACATTCTTAAGGCGTAAGGCCACTCCAGGATTTTCCAAAAAACGATTTTCTTTTTGTTGAAAATGTACTTTAGTACCTATGAAATTATATTCCAAAAGATTATTGGTGTGAAAAATCTCTAAGTACTCGCTTTTCGAATTCTAGGGCAACCCCTCTTGATTCATGTCGTGACTTTCTAGTAACTTTAAACGCGTTTATCTCAAAACTACATTTTTCAAGTCAGCCGGACTCATAACTCAAACAAATTTCAACCGATTCACTTGAAATTTTAACTGTATATTTATAATTACATTTTCTGAGGCACTACGTAGGATTTTTTTAAATTATATTGTATAATTCCTTTTTCATAAACAATTTTCTCACGATTTTCTCATGAGATTTTATATTTTTTGTTTTAGAAATGCGCCGTTTAAAAAAAAAAGTAATATATCATAAAAATCCTACGTCCTTCTATAGCTATTCTTATATATAATCGAAAAAACTTTAGTGTCTCATCATAACTGAAAAATTATAGGAGCTGTTGGTCCGGCCGTTGACCTTTCAGAAATAAAGGCGTCATCGGAAAAACGCTGCACAGTCGCTATTTTGACATGTATCGCTGTGAAAAAAAAATTTTGTATAGTCAATTACGTGTATAATAAAACCATTATACTGTAATTCCGATTTATTTTATGGTTTCGCTGAAAAAAAATCACAAAATATGCCCTTTTTTGGCCTCTAGAGGGGCCTAAGGCCTTCGAATCTCTTACACCCAGGAATTTTCTTCCAATACTTTTCCTCATTTCTAAACGCTCGAATGATTTTTTTATCACTAAAAACTTACAAAATTAATGGAAAAAATATTTTTCAAAGAGAAAAAAAGCACAGGCACATCGTTATATTTTAAATTGAAGGAGGGGCGGGGGAGGGGGGAGTTTTGGATCGCGCGATAAACGACTCGAAGAGGAATGTCTCGAACCGGAGTTTACCTATAACGAGCTACTCACATATTTGCGATACCGGCTTTCCTCACGGCGGAGCTAACAGCCTTAACAGCTGTTTGTATCGAATTTAGAAGTTGTGTCAGATCCCCCGTGGCCGTTGGTACTTTTCGTTGTTCCGCCAACATGAACCTCGTCAAGGTCATGCAATCCGAGTCGAAGGATGGTCCGTGCGAAGCCATCTTCAAAAGGATGCTCAAGAAGAAAATTCTTGAACGTCAAACGAAATAAAAATGAAACAAACGTATTCACGAAATTTACAGCGTGGAAGAGGCGAGTGCGAGCGTAGTTCTCGCAGCGTTTAGCAGACTGTTGATCACTGTGCGGGCTGCTGCCTCGAACACCGAACCGCACTACTACACCAAATCATCAACGGAGGCAAACGCGATCGCAGTTTCATCAGACTTGGAAGGGGGGGGCCTTCTCTGTCACGATATACCGCAATGCTAATCTCGCGCTCGAGTCTCAACCTGGTCACTATACAGGGTGGAACATTTACGGAGTTTCGATACCGTTCTTTAGCTGCAAGAGTGCAAATGAGAATACAATGAGTTTTCAGCAGGCTGCCAACTTCTTGCGAATAAAATTTCATGCAAATATAAATTTGTTTTTTGGGCAATTTCCAACTTATAATATTGCTGAAAAATATTTCCAAGCCGGAACATTATATTAATGCTTATAATTTTGGCAATTAAATATAAATACGTTGCAATTTTATTCAAGAAAAAATAATCGACTTGGCAATGGCGGCTTTCTCTGCTATTGGCACGACTGACTATAGCTAAAGCATCGTAGGCTCCAGATTATTTATACGGTGAAAAACGTTCAACGTAGGGGAGACCGAGGAGGGTTGTGACAATTTTTACTTTGAGGGGCTATTCTACTGTGAAAGCTCAAGAAATATGAATTTTTTTTTAAATCTGTTGCATGTATCGGTACAAACTTTTTTTTCGCTTTAAGGTACACTCTTATGGAAGAGAAAATAATTTTTTTTGTTGCATATAAATGTATATTTATTTAACAAATTGTAATCGTGTAAAGGCACGAGAATAAAGTATGTCGCTGGCGTTGATGATTTGGGCTCTCCAGGTAATCTGAAACAAAAAATTCTAAAAGATTCTTCATCTGTATGAGTGTCGCTATCGCCTGAACTATAATTATTAATAAATTGTAATTTTTACTTACACTTTCGTCCGAATTATGACGAAAAAAGAAACGTGTTTTTCAAACACTTTTGCTAAAAACGACGGTATTTTCTTATTTTGCAATATAAAATGATAATTTTATTTCGGGCGATAGCGACACTCATACAGACTAAGAATCTTTTTGCATTTCTTGTTTAAGATTACCTGGCGAGCGCAAATCATCAACGCCAGCGAAATACTTTTTTTCATGCCTTTACACGATTAGCGATTGTTAAATAAATATACATTTATATGCAACAACAAAAAATTATTTTCTATTCTGTAAGAGTGTACCTTTAAGCAAAAAAAAAAAACATTTTGTACCGATACATGCAACAGTTTTCGAAAAAAAAATTATTAAAAATAGCTTATTTTTTAGCTATCACAGTGGAATAGCCCCTTAAGGGGTGAGGGCTACTTGTAACGCCGAAAAAAACGCTTTTTTCGGGATTTATTGCCTGGCGAAAAAAAAAACAAAGTAGGAGAATTGTGACAATCTGTTACAATTCTCCTAGGTGCAAAAAATCGTGCTTCGGACAGAATAATAACTCCTAACCTCCAAACAGGAAGTGAATCCAAAAAAACAATATCGCGCTATGAAACTGAAAAAGCCAATGCATATTAGAAAAAAATATCACAATAACGCTAACGTAATACGTATCGAAAAATAGGATATCAAAATTTTTCTTCAAAACATACTTTTGGCAATTTTTTTGGACGCGGAAGTCGTATAGCCGCAACCTCTTCCCGTGGGCCGTTGGCGCGTAATCCATTAAATGGCGCGTCTGATAAGCAATAAATGTGCGACGTTGCCACACTTAGGCCACTGTAGGATTTTCCAAAATCGATTTTTTTTTGTTCAAAATGTACCTTAGTACCTATAAAAATATATTCCAAAAGATTATGGGTGTGAAAAATCTCTAAGTACTCGATTTTCGAATTCTAGCGGAATCCCTCTTGATTCATGTCGTGACTTTCTAGTAACTTTAAACGCGTTTATCTCAAAACTACATTTTTCAAGTCGGCCGGAATCATAACTCAAACAAATTTCAACCGATTCACTTGAAATTGTAACTATATTTAAATTGCATTTTCTGAGGCACTACGTTGGATTTTTCTTATTATATTGCATAGTTCCTTTTTTATAAACAATTTTCTGACGACTTTCTCATGGCATTTTATACTTTTTGTTTTATAAATGCGCCATTTTCACAAAACACAATATATCAAAAAAATCCTACGTACTTCTATAAGTATTCTTATACATAATCGAAAAAACTTTAGTGTCTCATCATAACTCAAAAATTATAGGAGCTGTTGGTCCGGCCGTTGACCTTGCAGAAATAAAGGCGTCATCGGAAAAATGCTGCACAGTTGCCATTTTGACATGTATCGCCGGGAAAAACAAATTTTTTATAGTCAATTACGTGTATAATAAAACCCCTATTTTGTAATTCCGATTTATTTTATGGTTTCGCTGAAAAAAAAATCACAAAATATGCCCTTTTTTGGCCTCTAGAGTGGCCTAAGGCCTTAAGGATGACGTAATATGTTTGGCTATTTAGCACCAAGATAAATCACTTTTAACAACGGATTAACGTAAACTAAACCCCTGTAATCATTTAGAAGAAAAAAAAACCCATCTTGCCCATCGAAAACCATATATATTTCATATTGCTGCTCACGTATCCAATTAAAGTCATTGGAAAATTGAAATTTGATAAATCAGACATAATAGATATTGTAAAAATTGTAAATACAAACTTCACCGTGTAGTTCAAGCACTACATTATTAAACGGTTTCAACTTCCGGTTGAAAATTATCATAATGACGAAATAGTATCCATAAATTTGCCAACGTCGGGCGTAACAGCTGATTCGTTTGGCGAGCATAACCTAACTCTGTAGCGAGATTCTGTAACTCGGTAGCGACAGCCAATGCACGATCAGAAGAAAGGGAGCCTCTTATTGGCTGTCGCTAGCTAACGATAACAAAAACGATCGCTGCCGAGTTTCAGAATCTCGCTATTGCTTGGAAATCGTCGTGAAGACTCCAGAGTCGTTGAGGATCTGATTTTTCATCTTTTATTAATAAATATGCAATAAATAAAAAGCCGTGTTGGTAACATAAATCCCGTGGCGTAAGAAAATTTTAGTCTCTTTGTTGACCCTGAGTATGAAAAAGTTTCATACTTACACCTAAACGGCTATGCCAGCACCATAGAGTACAACTTCCTCTTCGTCGAAAAGTTCTTCTTGAGCTGTCCGCTCCAGTCATCGGGCCAATCTTGCCTCTTTCGAAGCAGCGGAATGTGTGCCGTCAGCTTTCTTTTTCACGCGCACCATTATTGTCGATCATTATTTTTGCTTGGGATCCAATTGTCATGGCCATCACTTCCATCATACGCATTAGGGGCTGATAACTTCTTTGAAAATACATGCGGCAATAAAAGATACCAGTTTGATCATGTTTTTCGAGCAAAATATCTGTTTTTGGAGCCAAACGCAAGAGGACAGCGTTGAAATTTTCGTTGTTATCTTTGTTATCGGTAATCGACAGTTATTTTTAGAGCGTCGTCACTCGAGGTAAAACATTCCATTTGTAAGCATTTTTTAATGAGTAATTAGGCTTTAAAAAATAGGGCGTAACGTTCGCGTCAATCAGGCTTATAAATGTTTATTGAGCGGTTGATTGTTATGGGTTTTCATTATGGGACCCATTATTATAAGCCTTTGCGATATCTACCGTGAATAGTCGCGAAAAGATTAATAACAACATATTTTTATTGGCCACAACGAAATACAGCTTGTAGCAAACGATAATGCCGATGCATACACGATATATTTATTTATTGAGCAGTTCTCTCCAAGCATGTGGAACAGCAGCCTCAACGGATATACAGAGACAAAGTGAGACGTTTTCATTTTTCAATGATCGCTGGCACACAAAATATTAACGGTGGCTTACAAAATATAAAAGTGTTGTTTTTCATTCTAAAAATCATCGACGCTGTGTCCCAGTTAATACAAAAAAAAAAGAATTACTGTTTGAATAAACGCTCAAAAATGATGTTGTCATCGTATTCGTAACGAAAAATCGGACGAATAGTGCAACGAAATGTTAACGAAAATTAATGTCGGGCTAGTATTTCTGAAATTATCCCGTTTACCTTATTGCAAAATTATTATGCAGATAAAATACATTGCTACTAAAAAAATAATTGTTTACGAGCTTTTATTTCGTTAGGCATTTATAGTATATTAGAATTTACCTGGTTATCTCTACTTGCAATTTTTCCATGATATCCTATAGAAAAATAAAAATATCATTGTCAACACTAGATTGCTCTAAAATTTCAATATTCCCAACAGGATAACACAACGAACGCGAGTCTCATCATTCGGTTCTAGCACGTACAATTTCTTCCGATTTACGAACGACTGTCGAATCTGCTGCCTTTTTCAATGACATTCTCAGTTTTTTTTTTTCATCGCAGATACAGTTTTTAATTGGTGCGGCTTGTAACAGATTTTTATGAACTTTGCTTTCAATTAACAGTTTGTTCGCTTTGCAATTATTTGCATTCCGATGTTTACTTCCAGCAGTGCAAGAATTATCGCACTTAACAAAAACAAATATTGATGCATTCAGAGTATCGAAGTAAGTAAATTGAGTAAAAACAAAAATGAGTAAGTGAAAAATAGGCAATACACTGTCAAAAAAAAAAAAAAATCACCTACATTTTGAGTGAAATTTGCGGAATGATTTCTCGTATCTCTGAAAACTTAGGAAATGTTCAACAAAATAATGGCACTGAGTCAACAACAATGGCACATTCAACGAAAATGGCAGATTAATAGCATAAATATTCTTCTAAAAATGGCACAAATTATGGCACGAATGATCCAACGAAAAAAAAACGATGCAAATAATAGCATAAATATACTCCAAAAAATGTCATGAAAAAAACTGGTCCACTCTTGACGTCAAATAAACCGTAATGTGCGAAACAAAAAAAATTATCATCAATAAAATAGGCGCAAATCTTACTGCTTATCGTTCACAATAATAAATAAAATTCTTAGAATTTCTAGGCACTCTGTCATGGAAGATCCATATATTTAATACCTGTCGATACAAACTGAATCGTGAAGAAGAAAAACAGAGGGGACGATGAGGTCCTAATCCTTTCATTTTAATACGTATTTTCAGGGACAAATCATACGGTATAATTTGCCATTTGCAAATTTTGTCGATTGGTAGGAGCTATGAAAAATCCAAAAGGAGACGTCGTAAGCTCAAGGTCCTCTGAAATTCTTATTCCTAGATATCCATCGGTACTCATCCATCCGTGTATAACGTTATATGGAGAAGTGTCATCGTTAGGAGGGATGTGGCCAACGATTACAATTACAATCTTACACCTGCATAATTTCAACATATATATGGCAGTGTCTGTAATACGTAGCTTGTATAGAATTCATAGTTTATAATTTCTCAATAGCTGTGATACCTGATAATCCCATATCTCTCCCTGTGTATTTTCAACAATGGAACTCTCGTCATTGTTGTGTTCGTGGCCTACGATAATCTATCACATCTGCGCTTAACATTTTTTTTTTACTTTCCTCAACAGCGTCCTAACAATGAGGAAAAAAAGAGAGTAAAATATATGGCAAGTGTCTCGAGGCCAAAAATAATCTTTCAATTGCTCGATCCGATTGAGAAATAACTCAGTAAGAATCATTGACCCAAGCGAAACCATTGAATTAACTGTAAATTTTTCTCAATCTGTCGTGCTGATGAGACTCCAGCCAAACGAATTGATCAACAAAATTTATCGTTCGCAATTATAAAACGTTGCACAATAATACTAAAGGCTTTGAGTTTCAGAGACATTTTTTCGTTTATAATTTAAATTCGAAGCACTAATCCATCGATCTAAGACCATTATTGCTCTCATCGTTTTTCTCCAACTGGTATCCAATTATTTACTCCTCATGCACCTTAATCTGTACTTGTTTAATGCTAGATTAAATTAGCGCAATAACGGATCTTACTTCGGATCGAATAACGCATAGCTTCGTTTCAAGGCTGCGCTTAAATTTATTATAGTAACTGGTCGGACACGGACAATTCGATTGCCCTCGATTCAACAATTAATACTTCGGTCGCTCAACTTCTCGCCCTTGTCACCTCCGAAAAAAAAACGAGTTATCATTGGCACTACATCGTGGGCGAGAAATTAATCGGCGACCGTACACGATTCGAAACAATCTGATTGACATTTATTTCAATCTGATTGTTCCAGATCATTGGGACAAATAATCAAGTTCGAAATTAGAAATGGACCATTCAAAATTAATCATTAAATATGCACAATGCCAAATTTTCAATTCAAAATTCAAGTATATAAAATTAATATATAAAAATTCAAATATATAAAATTAAAGATTTAAAATCCGAAGCGAAAATGAAGATTGAAAGACTTGAAAATTAAGATTTAATTCGAATTTTACCCTTCGTGGTCACACATCCAAATTCAATCGCGGTGGTCACGCATAGGTCGATTCGACCCAGTCGGTTTTCAAAAAAGTATTGTGACCAAACGATCCGTACGAAGTGGTTCAAACAATTACGGAACATACTTTGAACGTTCTAGATGATGTACGAAAAATTTATTTATAAGAAATAAAATGGCGACATGTTAAAAAAAAATTCATAAAGAGGTGAAAACGCAAAAAAAGACACTCTTTCGCTCAAAAAATCATAGTTCTGTGAATTTTCAACATTTTTACCTAAAATTTGGACGTGATACTCCTTAGATATGCTACTTTTGGAGAAAAAATAGTAGCATAGTGCGCGTTCCAAAAAAAGGTATTTATTCCGACATGTAAAGAGGGTAAATTTTATCGTATGAGGATGCTTCAAAATCCAGGTGAGATGGTGAATACAGCCCCATTCGAAGCTAGGAACTATTATATATTTATGCCAAAAATTGATCGACGGGTCGATTGTACCCAGGGTGACCACGAAGGGTTAAAAAGAATTTTTCATTCGTAAATATTCGATAAACGTTCAGATATATTGTTCTTCTGCTTATATTTTGTGTATTTTTCGAATTTCATTTGCTACCAAAATATCTACGTTTCACGTGTTTCGAATAGATATTTTCCGTAGTGCGGTATAGGCCAATGCAAAGCTCGTTATGATAAATATACTGCCTCATACTCCTAATTAAATTCCCAACAGGCAGGAACATCATTTTATGTTTTTCACTACTGTGATCCGTTCTCTGGATAAGGGGCTCGACCCTTTTTTTTATAGCCCATATAAAACGAAGCATCCGAAACAAAAAAAATAACATTCATCAGCAAATTCTCCAGAAACATCCTGAAAAAAAGGATTGTGCTAAGCTCAAAGAAAATTGTGAGAAATCATACCGATGTTCCTGAGACTAAAACTCATCACTGCACATGCACACACGCATTTTCCTAAATTTTCCTAAATTTGTTCTTTCGTCTTCTTTTTTTCTTCCAGCGATTTTTCGAACGCAACGCGGAAGAAGAGTAAAAAATGAACATTGCGACGAGAAGATTGATAATGTACAGTTATTAAAGTACTGAACATAAGACGGTTGCTTTCCTGTATCGTGGCAAATAAATTATGCGAAATTTTCACGAACGTTCCTCATTCATATTTGTCTAAATGAAAACAGCGACGAGATTCACTCTTGATCCTCGATCCCCGTGTGATGTACCGATCTCGAGTGTTGGATAACGATTCCAACTGGCAATTGAGATCACGTTTGCGCAACGGAGATTATTACGCGACGATCGTTGCATTTGCTTCCAAAAGGGCGGTGCCGTTAGTCGGATGAATCGCAAACGAATCGACGATGTCAACGAGACTGACGTAAGTACCGACCACGAGGCCTATAACGCCAAAAAGTATCAACAGAACGTTCTTCACCAGCAGTAGCCTCCAGGGCCCAAAATTGTTCGGCCACAGTACACAAATTTCAATTATAGCTGGAAACGCTATTCCCAGAGCGGACAAACACAATGCCCCGAACAGAGAGATGAACAGTCCGAGCCTCGGTATCGCGATTGCCAATACGACTGCAATACAAAAGAAAAAAAAACATCAAATTTTTCGTCAAATATTATTTCTCGTATTATTCGTTCGCGCTAGGAGTGTTGTCTTTTTGCTACAACAATAAATATTTAAAAGTTTACGGCACCTTGGCGCTCGGAAAACTATTTTATAGTTTTCCGACAACAATTTATTCGTTTTATTTTCCTAAATTTGTTCATAAAACTCTAATATATTAGTCTAAAATAAAAACTATTTCATATAATTAATAGTCGCGTCAAAACGAAAAAAAAATCATACTTATGGATACATTTTTTTTTCGTTTTGACGCGACTATTAAATATATAAAATAGTTTTTATTTTACATAAATATTTTAGAGTTTTATGTACAAATTTAGAAGAAAAAAAATCATTTTTTTTTAAATCTCGGAGTTATAAATCGTTTAACCATCTTTTCAAATTGGTAGACAAAATATCTCGAGATCTACTCAATCGATTTTGATAAAATTTAGACCACAAATTCTTTACAATATTGTTTAGAATGTAGCATAGGATTTTTTTAAATCAGATGCCGCGTTCATTTTTTTATTAATTTTTAAAACTCATAGTTTTCGTAAAAATCAGTGGTTTTTCAAACAGCCGTCATTACTAGAAATTTAAAAAAATCTCTATTCTACGATGCATCAATTTTTCAAACGATGCCTGACAGAAAAAAATGCCACCATCGTCAAGGATTTTCAAAAGAGGATTCTACCCGACGACTAATATCTCCGCCATTAAAAAAATTGTTTATTCGTTTCTATTGTAATTTGTTCATAGCACTATAATGTATTTATGAGAAATAAAAATTGATTTTTATATTTAATAGTCGCATAACAAATTTAAAAAAATGTTACACCTATTTTTTCGAGCTCCAAAGTTGTGTAAGGCCTCAACCGCAATCATTAATGCTCAAAATTACGAGCGATAATATTTGTTGATGTGACAATAAAGAGAATTGTTATAATTATTGCTCAATAGTATCAGCAATAATAAGAGCGAATAATTTTAAAGGATATTCATTTTTTGAGGCGTAGATACGTATTATAAAAGTTATACACTGAATTGTCGTCGAAAAGAAAATATTGAAATCTTGAAAATTTGGTATTTAAATAAATGAGAAGATTATTTTTACATTTTGAAAAAAAAATATTTTATTATTTGTTCAAAATTATTATTTCATTACTATTATTGTATGAAGAAATGTAAAGATTATTGGATATCCTTGTGTAGGTGTGTATATATAAATCAATATACGTACGATTTGAATAAATAGATATTAATTTGTCATACGAAATGGTAATAAATTGCCTAGATTTCAATATTTATACTCCTAAAAAGCATGTATCGTAATCCGGGGTAACTTTGGGACTGGGTATCAGCCCTTCGAAATCAATCAAATTACCTCCTGACATTTTTCTCGTCACTCTAAAGGCAACAGGGATATTTGGGGTGGTCACGTTAAATGGTCCACTCTGTATATTGGCAGGAGTCGTAAAAAACGTGAAAAAGTGTTTCGAAAGTTACCCCGATTTACGTTAACGTAATTACATAATTATCGTTGAAAATACTTCAAAGATCCTACTTTTAATATGTCTATCTCTGAAAATAAGAATAAAACAGTTGATCGAGCTCAAGCTTTAAGCTCGATGGATATGGACTCACACGTGACGAGAGTGACGACAGTTCTGCAGACATATTCCCACAACACTCTGTGGGTCTCGATACGATGCTGCAGATAAGTGTTCCAGAGAATTTCAACAGGTACGTATCCTTGTAGACCGTACGTTATGAAAATTGCAAAGGCAAACATAATTTTGATGCACTGTGCCATTCTGAAATAAAATTTCGCGTAGAGGATTACTCAAAAATTAATGATGGTTCGATCGATTTTTCGTAACATCATTCGCACACATTTCTTCTTCTTTTTATCTGTGAAGTGCATCGCGTTGTTTTCAACTCGGCATACTTACACTTCGTCCATTGGTAAATTCAGGGTAATGCTTCCGGCTGCTTTGGATCCGTACTTGATGTATCCAAAGAAGCCAACGACAACGTAAAGAACAACGATAACCGACATTCCCATATTCAAGACTCCGCAGTAACCACCAAAGTGTTGAGGTGTCTTCATGTTGTTCTCCAAAGCAATTATCTGAGAAAAAGAACAAAAGGGTAATACAAAGTCCTACATTGAAAAGCAAAGAATACCATAAATTTCCTCTCAATAGCATGTTGTGACAATTATTTTTATTTATTTTTCCTCAATGCCCAAACTTTCAAGTTTCGATAAAATAAATGAATAAATAAAAAAAAAGACAAAATCTCGTACCACGCCAACGGCTTCCAAGGCGAACAAAGTTGTGCCGAAGTAAAGGGAGAAACTTCTTAACGAACCGAACATTTGTCGTTCACGGAGCGATGGTAAATCGTCAAATACGTAAACCAGCACCATGGCCAGTCCGATAAACGTAATGACATTTGCGACGCTCGAGAATGGCGCCAATAGTTTCAAATTCCTCACATAGTTGATAAGTATCAAAGGTACCAAGAGTATGAGCATGTAAATGGAGATGCTCAGAGGTTGGAAATACTGCTCCGCGACCTGTATCGTTCGTGCACAAACGAAGAGAAAAAAAGAAGTAACGAAAAGTGGATGAACGATCAATCGTCGAATGATACTAATATCAGCGAAAAAAAAAATATATATATCCTGGCAAATAACTAAATACTATTTGCATACCGAACTAATTCATTCAATTGTGATCATTCGCTTATTGTGATATTTGTATTTTTTATATATATATATTTATTGTTATATATGCGTTAACTATAACGTGTCGTCGCGTACGCGAAGATACGCGGACGACACGGGACTTAAAGACATTATTGAACACACTACCTGCTGTATGTTCGTTGCAATGAATACAATGTACACGCAACAGATTCCTAGCTGATACGCAATTAAAAACCCGTCTACAATGCCTCTGAAAATAATCAGAAGCTATCAGTTGTTTTTCGTACCCGCTCTCAATACGTCAAGCGGTGCTGCTTAGATTTTGTTAGTGCATACGTCACGCGATACTTTCGTTCTTTGTATACTGCTATTTCGATTTAAAAAAAAAAAAAAGAAATGTGTTTCGAGCCGCGATATGTGCAAATAGCAATGACAATCAAACAACCCAGGTAGCATTTTCCAGATAGTTATCCAAAAGTTGTTTAAATGGATACCGAATGTCCGCTTGGAAGTTACCTATAAGTTATCATGTGCCCAACAGTTTTCTTGGTTAGTTGGTAAGGTAACGTCCGCGCGGACATTTGGTACTCATTTAGCCGGCTTTCGGACAACATTTTGACAATTATTACCGGGAAAACCCTTTCGTTACTTGAGGTGATTATAGTCGGGAGTTACAAATTTGTTTTTAATATATATACCCGTGCAGAAATTTGTTAGGGTATCCTCAGATTCTATCACATCCCTATAGGAATTTAATAGAGACGCAGCATCCACGGTATTGCATACAGATCTGGAAACCCGATGAAATTTCAGTGGTGGGGGTGACTCAACTTTTGAAGCCAAATTTTTAGTGTCGCTAGTTTCGAGGGGTGTTGTTTTGACAGTTTACACATAACCTGCGTATCGTATGATTCCACGTATACGATTACCACGTAGTGCAGTGTCAGTCGAGTTCTATAAAAAAAAAATATAATAAACAATCGTTTCCTTGCGCTTGTATTAAATGTGATGCCGAAGTCCTGCGTTGTACCAAAGTGCAACACGGGCTACTAAAGTCTGAAAGTCAAACGTTCAGTATTCAAAGTGCCAACGAATAGTGAACGGTTCGAAAAGTGGAAAGCCGCGGTTATCCCGTCGAGAAATTAACGTCTTCGCATTATGTTTGTGAGAAGTATTTTTAAGAACGATACATTCTCCGAAAGTACGTCAAACATGACGCGAATGGGAAACTTATTGCAAAGGTAAATTTCAATTTTCGTAATTTATACAGTGGGTATTAGATATATTATCGTTATTACATAGGTTAGGCTATAACGCGAATGCGTGGCTATTGTTGTCTCTGTCGCACACAACACCCCTCGATTGCAGCGACTCTAGCGTCGAGCTTCGGCAAAGGAACCATGTGAACTAATGGAGTTTTCAGATCGTGCGCAGCACGTACGGAGTCCACTTGAGAATACAAGTGGATTTCACGCTATTTCCCCATTAACGTCCAGGGAGAATTATTATTTTTTAAATTTACATCCGCTATTTATTGGATCACCCAAAAAAAACATCCTCTCGTAATACTGTGCACAAATTTGTTGGATAGCCCCGAGATACCCCCACGTTTTTTAGATAAGATTTCTTTTAGATAAAATTTATATTAGGTGTACAACTTTGGTTCCGTCGTTTTTTCCAAAATTTGAGGCTTCGTTCTTAAAAAGTGATTGTCTATTCATGATTCAAAGTACTGTCCGTCGCTAGCTACTACTTTTTTCCCATATTTTTCGCAATTGTCGGATCTCGAAAAAACGATTCCATCTCGAAAAACTCTTCCATCGCCATGCCGTTCCTCAACGTCAAAATCACCGTTCTTGAAGCGTTGAAACCACTCACGACATGTTCCTTCACTAAGAGCAGTCTCACCGTAAGTACTTGAGAGCATTCGATGCGCCTCAGCCGCAGTGTTCTTCAAATGAAAGCAGAAAATCAAAACTTTCCGCAAATGACGAGAATTTGACTCGAAAACTGACATCTTCGATCGAGAATTAATTTATGATGCAAACACAAATTCACTAATGTGGTACTGTCGTCATGTTGACAGATGTCCAAGCTTACTGTGTGACATTTTTTATTTGCCTATTTCGACCAGCTCTTACCGCTGCAGTCATTTATCGAAAAACGGCCGAAGCAAAGTTCTACAATTAATACATTTTTAAGATCCACTCATTTTGTATACGTATATATTTTCTTTAGAAAATTCAATGTACAGAATGCGACGGGCTTCATCAACAATCGTATCGGATTCTGCAATGCGATGACCCATTGGATTCTTATCAGAAAGTAGAGACAAATATGGGAATCCAATTGGATCCCTAAGACGATTTCTGCACGGGTATTTATCTACAAAAGTTGCTAAAATTGACAACTTTGCGATTCGTAGATGGACAAAGGATCATGCACGTGAGTGGGAAAAGGCGTGTGATTTCTCGATACGATGATCAAAAGGCATGAACTAAAGGTTCTTTCGTGTTATCGTCTTCTCTCGTCATTGTCTCGGTCTTGGCACAAGCAAACAACGTTCACTCTTCGTAAGAACTAAGTCCAATAATAAGAGGAGGAGGAGGGTGGGGGGGGGAGCAATTGGTTGTACATTTGATATCAGATTATTTCTGCGCGACAGGAAAGCTCGCATAAGACTAATTCTAGATAAAGAAAAATAGAAATCCATTGGTAACTAGGGAATTGCAATAACGTGCGCTTTATTTGCCTCCGCAATTGGCAGACGCGCGCGTCACTAATGAATGACGATGTAGCTACGTGGGTGGTTAATTGCTGCGATACAATGTGTAAAACTTGGGTAACCAGATTCCATTGCGTAAGATCGTGATAAACGAGGAATAAAAAAAATCGTACTTACGGTGCATAAGGGGCAAACCATCGAACGCTCTGTGGTCCCTGCTCGAGAGCGTATTTCATGCTCATCGGATAGCTGAGAATAGGCACCCTCAACCTCTTGCACAGCTCGTATTGAGACTTTACGAGCACGTGCAAACAGTACGTACACAAAAAACCAATTAAAATTGTTGCTATTACACCGGTAACGAGGCCGCTGTTGTAAAATGCGTTTGGCATTGCGAGAATTCCAGTTCCTAGACTACCCTTCAACATGTGAATCAGGGTCTCCGTATTTCTGAAAACATACAACGTATGGCGGCTATTCTCATTCGTTCCTACAACGAAGGAAAGAGGATTCTTTTTTTTTTTCTAGCATGCCGCGTAGTCAAGTTGTTTGTTACGTACGACGTGGGAGCTGGCCGATTGCGGTGCTTGTGCGGATCGTACGGGTCCTCATCATGAACCGATTGCCTTGAGCCAATCACTTCGGTCGTCGTTTCCGTACGAACGGTTTCCCTATGGCGAGATTTTCGATAAACACATTTTGCACTTACGCAAAGTCGGACGAGTCGTTCATTTTTTTTTTTTCTTTATCAAACTTATATCGGTCCATTTGAAATTGACGATGAAGTTCTGCGATCGCGAATACTACGAGGATCGATCTAGATTTTCAGTCGTCAGCGAACGAGCAACTTTCTTGACCACGGATCACTTAGCGTCGCTTAATACGTCAATCGCCGGAGTCTCAATGATATTAAAAGCGACTCCCTTGGTCGAAACAATAATTTGATACTCACTTGTAAGAGTCTTGCCGATCAATCAACTGGAGGTTGATCGATTCCGCAGTGGAATTTTCCATAATTACTCTTTTACCGGATGATCAGAGCCCGCGGAGTTTACTGCAAAAGAACATCAAGGTTCAACGTTTGTTTGGATTGATTGGCGTAGCCAGCATTTTTTTTTGTTGGACGGGGCCTCAGGATAAGTCGACAAGAACTGGTTTCGTTCACAAACATCTTTTTTTTTCTAATAAGATTTAAATAATAGTCGATAGTCACGTAACGCATATTACGCCTCATATTGGTCACACATTGTTCACATTGCTGGTTGGAAAAGTTTATATAAGTTACGACAGTTTGAATATGTTTTCTTAAATTTTCAGCATTTATTTCATTATTTTTTAATTAAAGTTTGTTTTTCATGACCATCCCTTCAGCTTCTAAGACTGACGTATTAATTATTAAGACATTTCTATTATCATCGATGTAATCCGCTCCGTTCTTCATATCCAATTTCAAAAGTGCATCAACTGTACCAGTTAATGGTAAATTCTCAAATCACCGTTTTAGATTTACAAATGATATTATCTACTACTTGGTAGTCAATGTTGATCTTCCAGTATTCTTCTGATTGTGTATCAGCCGGAAAATCTAATGTATTAGACAACCACAGTTGTCTCCATTGCGAAATTTGAATACGTATTTAAATTATGTAATAAGATAGCTACTTTTCATAAAAATTACAAAATTACGACGAAGGAAATATTGTATTCAAGTTCAATAGTTCAAGCTTCATTAAATTATTTCTTTATGCTTGCTTGGGTTAAACTTAAATTAAATTTATCGATTATTTGTCTTCAATGATTTCGGATATCAAGCAGCCTCTGCAGGAAGTCAGTAGTTCCAGCATAGGGCGAAGTAGAAGCTGGACTACGTGACATACGAGTGCGAGAGATAGTTGACATTTTCGAACCAAGATTTGTCAACGATGAATAATATTTGGGGAAAAAAACATCGTCAAGCTCTGCGTCAGTACATTCTGCAGGGTCTAATGTTTTGTTTTTCCTTAACCCCCCCCCCCCCCCCCCCGTTAGCGGTCGTGTAAAAAACAATGTAATCGCAGTGACCTATGTGGTCATTGGAAATTTCCTAAATTATTCACAGTTATAGCAGCAGTCTTCTTATCATAAATTGACAGTTACTATACGTATGACCGTGAATAAGACAGATATTTCGAGAATCCTGGCCGAGGGGCACACACAGTTCGCGGGGGACTGAAGATTCTCGATTGACAAGGAAATCATTCGGAGCTAAACACTGCTAATTGACTGGCCAGTCCTCCACCACGCTGATGATCAGATTGATGGACGATCATCGATTGGAAGATCTGATCTAACCCAATGAATGGGCAAGAATGATCGGTCAGCAGTTTTTACACAGCTATGGCTCGGTCTGATATACCGACCTTGTAAGAAAGCCTGTATCGATTTGTTCATTGTCGAGGGTCCGTTGACTACCACACCAATGTGTGATGAACACTTTCGCCTCTGCTTTGCCACAGCAAGCTGTATCAGATGGCATAGAGGGGGCGGCTCGATTCCCCACACGGCATTTGAGAGCTCGAGTTAATATCCGGCAGGCTAATAATACAATGTACGTTGATCGTTCCATATGGCATAATCGTATATGACTAGCCTGCGCCGTATCCCGCGGTCCTATAGGCCACTGACTGATGAACGATCCGGCTATCTCTAAATAAGAATGCCACTTTTCACCCAGCGAAGTTATATTTAGACATGGCACGATGTGCAGTGATCAATCAATTCATCGTTTCGAGTCTGTGTTCCGCAGGAAGTCAGGACGCAGGTGGAATTCGGCAATCTTCTGCTCAACAAGAGCTCTGAAGAGCTTGAACGATCGAACCTCGAACAATCCCGTGCAGTTATTGTCATAGTGATCCAATTGGAATCCAATACTTGTTATTACTTCCTGACAAGGATCCAATAGGTCATCGCATTGGATCCATATACTAAAACGTCGCCAAATCATTTTCCATTGGAATTCAATGTACGAATCCAATTCAAATCTTAAAGAATTGCTACATTATCCAACAGAATACGATCCTTGATGGATCTCATCGCATGCTCTACGCTGAATTTTCTAAATAAAATATACAAATATAGAAAATGTGTGGATCTTCAAAAAGTATAAATCTTATGTTAAAAAGTATAAATTGCTCAACAAAGTATATCTTTAACATGGATTTTAATAACTGGAAAATGGACTTTAACTATCGTTCGTTATTTATTTTATTGCACTTTGATATAATATCACCACACACGGTGACTTTTCATATATGGCGACTTTTGCACATATTTAAGATTCGAACATGGTGAGAATTTTCAAATTGCGTTGATCGGGGAACAGTGCAGAATCTAATTGAATTCCACTGAGGACTCCCTATGCGCGGTGTCCCTAACAAAACCCTATGGGGACATCCATTAATTACGTGAGCTCAAAATGGGGGGAGGGGTCTGGTAAAATCTCACCAAATCTCATTTAAGCGGAGGGTTGGGGGGTGGGCGTCTATGAAAATCTCTCGTCAACTTTGTAATTCAGAAAATATACTATTATAGCATTTTGTAAGGTACAGGGTGCAAATATGGACACCTTAGGGCTTAAAGCATTCTAGAAGGAAAAATATTTTAAGAAAACAAGAATGATAACACCATTGTAATTGCTTTATTATATTTGGTAACAATCAGACTTATTAAGTATATGTATCCTTTGTAATACATTTTTTTTAACTCGTGAAATGACGTTATGTCTAAACTGGTCTGAAAATATGTACAGACACGTGTCCGTATTAACAGTATGAAATAAAAATAATCAAATGTTCTTATTAATATATATTAATATTCTTATTAATATAGAGATGTTGATGCATCTTGGGAAAATAAATTTATACACGGGATCACGAAAGGATTTTTTTTTTTGAAGATCCAACAAATTTCGATTGAGCATTTCAAATAAAAAATTCTAAATCAACGTCAATCGGGAAACAGCGCGGAATCCGCTTGGATTTCAATGTGAATTCCCTACATGGCACGTCCCTATAAAATCCCTATATGGATGTGATACGGTATCTGGGGAATCCCCAACAAAATTTCCACACGGCATTTGTCGACAACGACATATTTTACGATTTTTTTCACCTTTCCACAACGAACAGCCGTAGAGAGATGTAACGAAAGAAAACAAATTGTGGGCAAGACTACTCGGGCTCTCCCGGAAACTGGAAGTGACGAGTGCGAGCCAAAAGTGGCTCACGAAGGCCATACGAAATTGTCAATAAAAATGGAATAATCCAAAAAGTACGCCAAGTAGTCAAAGGATTCGTGACGATTGATAAACACACGGAAGTCCTGCAAATTTGTCTATGATCGTGAGCAAAAAAAAAAAAAAGAAAAAACGCAAACTCTTGCGAGACAACGAGCCCAAGAGGCAGTCAAGTTGGAAAATCGGTCAAGCCACTCGAGTCACGATTCCATTTAAATGACACTGATTGGCAGCTGAAAGAGTTTCCTTTCCTCCGAGACACTCCGACGAACTTTGATTCCCGCGAATCATAGAACGCCAAACACTGAGTTCCAGTGAATTTCTCAATAGCCTCAATACATGGACCGGTGTATTAATCGGTTCGTTGGATACGCGAAGAGCAATATATAACGCGAAGAGGCATGTTACAATGAAATCTCAAAGGCCAAAGCTTGTTGCGCGGGAGGACGAAATGATCGGAGTCAATTATTGCTTTGCTCGCGAGCATTGCGCGCGAAGCAGCGCGAAGCATTTCTCGAACGACGTTGCAACCAGTATATATATACATATATATTCGAACGAGGAATGGCTTTGATTCAAAATCAGCCGTATATATGCTGATTGACATCGCATGTGATCAATGTAAGAGCAAGGTCATCTTTGAATACGAACAATTGAGCTGATTGCACATTTCCTGCCTTCTTAATCCAACTACGTGTTTTTTTATGGCCTAAGATTTTCCTCACACCACCAGAAACGTGTTAGATTCGTTACGAACCCTGTCAAACCCGTTGTTTCCTTCAACTTGGGCTAAAAGGATCTCCGTACAACCGGGCAAGCGGAAACTGTTGCTTTAGTTGCCTACCTCTACCATCAGCAACTCTCAAGCTCTTCAGTGCTTCAATAATCGCAAGTACCAACAAGTATCCATGAAACATTACCAAGCTGTCAACCCCTATCTGGTTTGTTTGAAATTGATAAATAATTGGTAAACGATCGAGAAAAATGTCTCGAGCGTAGCGTGGAAAATTGAATGACTGGCAACAGCGAAAAATCATCATGATTGATGGACCACGTTGAACGTTCACGTTGTTCGTTAAGAGTATACCATTTGGATGTAGACTGAATAAAAGGGCTTACCTATACAAACCGGATTTATCGGGGAAAACCGAAGCGTAAAATGATTTCCCGAACTTGTTTCAAATTTTTGAGATATACGAGACCGGGCTTTGATGCTGATGTTATGGTGTTAACCTCACGGGCACTGATGGCAACGGCGGCGCGGGGTATGGCCGTGCAGTTCTAGCGACTGTAGCTTACTGACGACAATCACTTTATACTTCGCTCAACGATGAGCGCACTACGTTGTCCGGGTCATACGCGTCACGTGATTCACGGAGAATTGCTTCTAACGCCTTGTCATGAATCTCGCCATTACTGCTCCTATATCTCATAGGCCAGACGTATAATAACCGGGCACATCTTCAATATAACGTCCCGATTTGCGCTATGACGGTGATATTCTGATCCAAAGCTTTCCATTCATCAGCCGCCCCGCAAACGGCTCACAGTCCTTCCACCGTGTGCGGCATATATAGGGGAGAACGGGACAAAATGTGTCACGGGGCACTATGAGCCACATGCGGTTTCTCAGAGCTTTCTAGCTTGTACATTCCGAAATTTTATGTGTTGGACCACGATTTATATTTGGTTTCGTCGTGCCTAAAAGAAAGTCGATAGTAGCTCACAAAGAATTATTAAAAATTACAAATTGATTTGAGGCTTGGAAAAAAAAAATATTTCGCTCGCCGGGAAAACGTAAAATATAACACTTTCTATAGGGGCTCGTGTTTTCGATCGTAATCCATAGTTTATTTATGATGCACTCAGTGACTTGTGTTTTTTTCCATTCGTGGTTTAATTAACAGTTATATTGATCAGTAATCAAATATTTTACGAGAAAAAAAGTGACACACTGTGCCCCACCTTCCCCTACTCAAATGCCTCAAAGTCATTCAATCTTTCGGCGATTCTTCGGGTCCTGGCCGCCTGATGGAAAACCGGAAATACGTCGCTGCGTATGTCCAAATGGCTAACGAATGGAGAACCGTCCGGTTCTCCATTCGTTAGCCGAAGGGATGGGGGCGAATAAGTGTAGGGTCATTGTCGTAGCCAGTATTTTTTTTCTGCGGGGGCAGGAGAGACCGGCCTGACTGGTTTTGTCCACAATCAACTTAAAAAAAAAAAAAAATCACCTAACACACATGAAATATTAAACTTGCTTTGAATAAGTCTTAATTTTCAATTTTTTCCCTGCAAATCAGCCCAACACTTTTTCAGCTGAAATTATTTTTTTAACAATGCCATTCCCCGTGTTTAGCAGTGACATATGAGAGAATCGTTTCTGAAGCATTGTGCTTCTAAGCCACAGGAAAACTTCTGTCACAGCCGAGGAAGCTCACTGGGAGTATTATTGCTGCTTGCAAAAGTTTATACAATTTAGGGCCGTACTCTTTTTTAATATGCTTCCTTAAATTTTCAGCTTTTAATTCATTCTTTTTAAATTGCATTTTGTTTTTCATGGCCGTAAATTCAGCTTCTAAGGCTGACGTATTGATTATTAAGGTTTTTCTATAATTATGGATGAAATCCTCTCCGTTGTTTATATCCAATTAAAAAAATGCATCAACTGCATGAGCTAACGCCTAATATATTAAGTGTTGATCTTCCAGTATTCTTCTGATTGTTTATCGTCGGCAAATATTATTGCTTTTATCCACAGCTGACAGAATTACGAAATTTGAATATCTATTTAATTTACGTATTGAAATAGCCACGTTTTATACAAATTTCGAAATTACGAAGAAGGACATGGTGCAAGTTTTATTCAATTATTTCTTCATGCTTGCTTGGGTGAAACTGAAAGAAAATTAATCGATTATTCGACTTAAATTATTTTGGACCGATTTTTTTCGGGAGCTCGATTTTTCCCCCATTGGGAAAGACCGGCCGGGAGCGACGCAGGTATACGCATTTTTCTCAAAACACTATTTTTGAAATCGATGGACACGATTTGTCAAAACCTAATGCACCGATGTCACTGAAATTTTGCACACTTCTTCAAAATAGCATTGACTAGTGATTGAAGTGTAAATTGTACCAAAAATGATTTTGCATACAACTTTGGCAAAAATTCAAATTTCAATTTTTTTTTTAATCCTTCGTTCAATCACGAGCTATACTCATCTACTAACAGAAAAAAATGGTTTTTTTAATTTCAGATAAAGCTATCATGAGTTATCCTGACCACCACGAGGACACTTTTTTTTCGGGGTCTCCGGAAACCAAGTCCCACCGGCTGAATTTCCCAAATTTTTGGATGAATTTTTTTTTTAATATTGTCAAAATGTTGCTCTTTTATGTGCTTAACATTTTGAATAAAATAATTTATATATTATATTTAAAAAAAATAGAGAAAATATGCTTTTTTGGCTTCGAAACCCACGTAACCGCTTAATTGAAATGATTATTCAAAGTTGGTGTGCCAACTCTATGAATTATGGATAATTGATAATATTGAATTAATTAAGAATATGCGAATAACGCCAGAGCCTTGATAGCTAATACAAAAATAACAACTAAATTTATTGTGTTCGTTGTAATTGAATTTTTATTGTGCTCATAATAAACTAATTAATCTGTTGTTTTTCCGTCTGATTTTTTCACTTATAGAAACTGCAGAATTTCATTATCGGAGAGACAGTTGTACTGGAGCTGCATCCTCCCTTGCACCTATTTCCGTACCGCCCACGCGATTGCAGGCCAGATATCGATTTGCCATTTGATACGACTGTTACGTAGAATAATGCTTAAAAATACGAAAACAGAGGACTATTCTGATAAATTAGCATTCACCACTTTCCACTAAAAGTTATCTTATGCAATATTTAATTTAATTCGTCTACTCAAGTTTTTGCGTCAAATGTCATTGCTTGCACGTAGCGCACTCAGTATTTTCATTTCAATCCACGCTAAAACCATTCGTCAAAAGAATTATAAGTCAAACCCCAAAAAAACGAATCGTAAAGCAGTGATTTAACTCAACTAAACCACAGTAAGGTCACCTTGAGTCACTTCCAATATTCTTTAGGGAAAAACAATCTTCGACGAGTTTTCGATATTGCACAGACGCACTCACCCCTCATCTACCAATGAGACATATCGACGACGCAGGTGAATCAAAATAACAGAAAAACACTGTTCGTGTCGTAGCACATCTTGAAATAATGCATATTATCCAGAGGAAACGATATATCACCCACTGATTTATTCCTAATTTTATAATATACATGGACACCTAATTGCGAGACAATCCTTCATCATAGTCGCACTGATCGATTTATCGCCCGCTGCTTTTGAAATTTCAAACAATCGTATACGGTGTGCCATGAGAGAAAAACATTGTTTTGCGTGTGTGTGTGTGTGTGTGTGTGTGTGTGTGTTACGAGTCGAAAAAAGAACTTTCGATCCATGTACGGCTGACACGAGCAACACGCTGCTGACACGCCTGTGTAACTTCTATACGCCGTGTTTTGTGCGACGTCCGTAATGTCCGTATACCTCGAGCTTGCGCAAAAACTCATACTCCCATTGCCATACGCTTTACATTCACGATATCACGCGATATCCAAAAAGTTTCCAATCCCTCATTCCCACAACCCGATTCGTGATTTCCCAAGACTTCATCGCGAATAAGCATTTTGTTTAGTTCAATTGACTGCGGAAACGAAAATTGCCCAGGAGCTCATTTGATCGGATTAATATTTGTTTCATTGTCTCTTTATTGAATTAGCCGCGCGTGACGACGGCGAAGGGTAGGATAAAAATGAAGAGAAGAGTAATGATTAACCCGAAATGACACACGATTCAGCCGGTAAAGAAATCCATGCGAAAAGTTTTTGCAACTTTTCGCAAAAATGGCTGAACCGCGACTGGGTTGAAATTCTCTCAGTCGATTTATAATAACTAAAAAGGGCATGTACAATAATGGAACATTTGTGATTTTGAAAAAAAAAACGGCCATAGTTCTAAACAGGGAGACTATACTAAAGGAATCTCAACTTTATTGGGAGGGATGGAGGAAAAGTGGTACGCGAATCTGCTTTATTTAAGTAGTACTTGATTAAGCCACCAGCAGCGCTGGGTAGAAGCTGACGCATAGCGCAATGAAGGTAGCCACGTGTGAGAAAGATGAAACGAGGTTGTTGATTTTTTGTTTTCTCGTTAAAATGAAAGTATACGACAACTTATTCCGAATTTTAGTCGGAATGATTTCGTATCGGAATGATTTTATTCGGACTTTACGTATGAAATGGCTGTCACTGTAAGTTTAATAACGAAGAGTTCGAGAAGAAGGCTACGAACAGGGTCCGTGGATTGGTAGCATTGCTATAGTAAACAATGCTACCAATCCACGGATCATGATTCGTATACCATTTCCGTAGTACATAGTTGGGACTCCTTTAGTATAGTCTCTTGGTCCTGAAGCTGGTGAGCCGTCAATGAAAAACCCAAAAATAAAAAGTCTCTACAAAGCGGTCAACATCGGAGTGGCGACGTAAAACGATATTTTCGCGTTACGAATTCTCAAGTGGCGCCATCCGTCGATGAGTGTTCGAAGCTCGCGACTAACACGCGCCGTCATATCAACATGGCAGCGCGCGTCGATAAATCTCGCATTTCGTTTCGGCTGGCTCCTCTAGCGCATTTATTTAAACAAAGTAAGATCGAACAATAAGCGAATATGCTAATTCGTAGATTATTGTTTCGGCGGGATTTAACGCGGTTGGCGTATTCGCTGAGACAGACGCGACATTCGTCGCAAGTGGCGATCGAGCCTGAGATGTCCGGGCCGACATTCGAATTGAGGTTATCCGCGCACAAACCCAAGAAGCCGACACGGGAGCCTTTCGCCAAGAATTTAGTATTGGGCCAATTTGACCGTGAAGTTCTCACTTATCCAGAGGTACAAACGCACGACAGGTATCGCGAATTTTTCGAATGGCTCAAGCCGATCGAGGTTTACGTCAACGAAAAAATCGATTTGCGCGAGATCGATGAAACTTGCGTGATAAAGGACGAGATTTTTGAGGAATTAAAAAAGTTGGGTGTACTGAGAGCCGCAGTTGACGAGGATTATGGTGGTCTGGGCTTGAACAACAGCGAGTACGCGAAGCTTGTAGAGACCGTCTCTGTGATACCAGTCCTTGGTACATACATGGCAAAGCGCGCGGCCATTGTAAAGCTCATAACCGAATACGGAACGAAACAGCAAAAATTTGATTTGTTGCCAAAAATCGCAAATGGCGAGTTAACGCCGACCTTATGTTTCTCCGACAGTCCGACAGGTTCGTTGTCCGAGCCACTCGAGAGCAGAGCGGGGCTGTCCGAGTGCGAAACTTTTTACACGCTAAACGCCCACAAGCCTTGCGTCTTCGGCGCTACAAAGGCTGATCCCTTCATCGTACTGGTCCAAATGTCATCGACGGACGCCTACGCCAAAGACAAGACTCTGAGCGCTTTCATAGTGTCCGGAGGTACGCCGGGTGTGAAGGTGGAACAACAAGATTTGGCGTTCGGCCAACGAGGCATCGACGTCTGCAGAGTAACATTCGAGAACGTGAAGATGGAGCGGAACGCGCTTTTGGGCACCGACATAGAACAGACCGATTTATTCACGTCAGTACTGGTCAATGGAAAAAACAACGTCGGAGCCCAGACGATAGGGATATTGAAACGTTTCTTGAATCTATTGATAAGGAACGTCATAGATGGCAAATACTTCAACAGCAGACAAGGAGAAGAGGACACGGTGCATGAGGTAGTCGGGAAAGTATCGGCTTCCCTCTACGCCATAGAGGCCATGACTTATCTGACCGCCGGACTTATGGACGACTATGAAAATCAGGATACCGTTGTCGAGCAATCGCTAGTCGAATGTTACTGCACGCGTACCTGCACAGAAGCGATACTTCAGGGTATAACGCTGCTAGGCGCCAAAGCTTACCTCAAGAGCGAACCTTTCGAACAGATCATACGCGACACGCTCACTCTCGGCACATACGATCGTTCCGCCGTTGACATGAAAATATTCGCCGCTCTCGCTAGCATTCAACACGCCGGTCTAAAGCTCGTCGAAAAAGTACGCTCGGCACGCAATCCCTTTTTCTATCCGCTCGACGCGTTTCGTATGGCTTTCAGCCTTGAGAAGCACAAGACTATGTATCTGGATGAGAATTTACATCCGACATTGAGAACAGCTGCTAAATCCCTTGAGATCTCGATAAACGAGCTGAAGAAGTGCGTGGAAACGGTGCTCTTTAGGCACGGTTTGCAAGTGGTCGAGAAGCGTATGGAACTCCGTAGATTGACTGACATGATGATCGAAATTTACGCAATGACCGCCGTTGTCGCGCGAGCCTCTAGAGCATACTGCATCGGCATGAGAAACGCCGACGAGGAGATATACGCTGCTCTTAACTTTACATATACCACGCAGGAGAGGGTCAAGAGTCTCGCCGTCGAATTGGAAGATGGAAATTGGTCGAACGGGGATGCTATGATCAGGGATATTGCTAATAAGACTTTCGAACGGAAAGAATACTTTGCGTCACATCCGTTGGAACGAAATTTTTAGTCGTCTTTTGTTACATCGTTGCCCGGGGTAGGAATACGATCTCTCGTAGATATGTGATTGTATGAGATACGTTTGCCCCTTTCGGAATCGCTGTATATAATAAATCCATACTATTAGCCACCTTGTACATAAAGTTTGCAAGGGAATTCACTTTTCATCGAGGCCAATTATTACAAGCCTTTTCGTACGAAAGATGCAAGGAAACTACTTTCAAACGATAATCCAATCGTTTTTTCTTTTTAACCTAATAATGATTTATCCTTCGAGAATTTAAAACTCGTTGCATACGCAACTACGTTTTTGCTTCGATCACATTTACTTATATGGAACTAAGCAACGAGTACCGTAGGAAAGTTTGGGTAATCGTCGTGTAGTACACTTACGTCTAAATTTGTTTTTATCTCTTCATTGATACACTTCGCTTTATTATTGACTAGACGTTTGATTCTTTAAAGTCTCTCGGTCGCGATCTTTCGTTTCCTCTAAGGACGACGACGCGCAACGAGAAATCCACAACCGTGCGACGAGTTAAGGTAAAATTTAAAATTTCATTGTTAACCGACTCTACGATAGAACATTTCGGGAACATCCTTCTTTGCAAATCTCCGATACCTCGAAAAAAAGAGCATCATAATTGTCCTTAATGGAAAAAAAATATATTAGGTGTATAACTTTGCTTCCGCCTCTTTTTTCCAAAATTTGAGGCTTTTTTCTTAAAAAGTGATTACCTAATATTCATTATTCAAAGTACTATCCCTCACTAGCTACTACTTTTTCCCATCTTTTTGGCAATTGGTCGGATACCATCTCGAAAAACTCCCACCGCCATGCCGGTCCTCGACCACAAAATCACCGCTCTTGAAGCGTTGAAACCACTCACGATATGTTCTTTCAATAAGAGCAGACTCACTGTAAGTACTTGAGAACTTTCGATGCGCCTCAGCAGCAGTTTTCTTTAAATGGAAGCAGAAAATCAAAACTTCCCGCAAATGACGAGAATTTGGCTCGAAAACTGATATCTTCGATCGAGAATAAATTTGTGATGCAAACACAAATTCACTAATGTGGTGCTGTCGTTATATTGACAGATGTCCAAGCTTACTGTGTGACATTTTTTATTTGCCTATTTCGACCAGCACATACCGCTGCAGCTATTTATCGAAAAACAGCGGAAGCAAAGTTGTACACCTAATAATAAAATGGGAACGTATTCGACATATATTCAATATACGTTTTAAAAAATAAGAAAATTCGGAACAGCACCTTCGTTGTTTCTCGTATAATTCAGGTGTACGCAATGCCGACTTATTGGCGGACGGAAATCTACGGATCAAACATATATGTAAGTGCTGTTGAGATTTGAGATCAATCGGTATCTTCGATTGCCTCTGGAAAGTTCAACGGATATTACGGAACGTTCGGTCTGCCTTGCACGTGATCATTATAATCTTTCGGCTTGTACGACAACGTGTTCCTCTTTGTAAACGTCGTGGGACGACCAGCAACTTCGAGAACACGTGAACACAATGACATTGCCAAATTCGATCTCGAAGTTACGACCGGTGCTTGGAACGAGACAAAGTTTTCGTATTATTGTCGGAAGTATTTGGAATTCGAAGATTCTTTCGGCGCCGCAACTCGCGCAAGTTCCTACACTCTCAAGGAGCGGCGAGACGAGCAAAGCTGCTCCGTTGTCCCGGCAATATCTGCAATTTTATCAAACGACGTAATTGTATTCGCTCCGCAGTTTTTTTTTTTTTTTTTTCAAGATCGACCGTATTGTATCTTCTCACCTGACGATCTGTCCGGGATTCTTTTGTATACGGGTTAGAAAATTGTGGAACATTTCGTCGCCGTGGGCCGGTACGCTCGTCTCGTATTTCTCGGTACCCGTGTCGGCGTACCTGATCTCGTCATCGGCACTCCAGTCCGAGCTCATAGTTGGAACATCGGGATTGGAGGATTGATAATCGCCGAAGAGATCCCGAACGTGCTGGGACACGTCGACGGTGAGATCCTCCTCCTCGACGCTCATGAATAACTCGGCAAAGCCGAGATTCAAGTGCATCTTCGCGTCGGAATGTTGCAACGGCAACGGTGTTGTCACCTGATGAAGAAGATCCATCAGGTCGCGGCGTGGCTCGGTTGGCGTATCGATGCACACGACCTCGCTCTCCTCACCCTCGATTTCTGCGGATGCGAGCGGCGAATCGAGCCTACCCACCGCCCCACCACCTACCATGCTCTCGATACTCGTCGGGCTGCGTTAGGGTAGAACGTACTCCATTATTGGATTGCTACTTGATGCTTTTCACACGCTACATATAACTCACGCAGGCGTGTCATGCAGCACTTTACGAAGATGACATGCTGGCCACATTTCTATCTGATAATTTATATACTAAATTAGCTTTTACCCGCAACTTCGTCCGTGTAGATTTCGGATGTAAACTTTGTTCAATTTTAAACGAAGAAGGTTTGAAAGAAAAGAAGTTGATCTGTTTGTGACTTTTCTGATTTCGCCAATTTAAATTAACGCGGGACTCTTTTAATGAATTTATTTTTCGAAAATATATATATATATGAAGTTATAGTTATTACGCGTGACTTCCTTCGCGTGGAATTTATGACGCTGTGGGAGTGTAAATATTTGATTCCTTTTCAGAGCATTTCCTTATAAACAATATTTTTTTATTTTTTTATCGGACGGCACCAATATCACCAGACCCGTGGGCGAACTTACGCGTGAGCAAGCTACGTAAAATTGACCGTGGGTGAAGCAATCTTCCCTCAAATCTGACGCACAGGAAAAATAGGCTGTGCGTTGTCTGTCAGTCAGTTAAGGAACAGTTTTATATTTTAAGACGAAAAAAAACCAAAATTCAAATTCATTCTTGTTGAATTTTGACAAATGCTGAAATATGTGTTGCATTATTTGCATTGTAGAGTATTTATGCCAAATATCAAGGAGAATCGACAAAACAAATGTTTATACAAAATGTTCCATCTCATTCCAACCCTTTGAGGGTTGAATTTTCGGGAAATGCTGAAATGCATATTTCATTAACTTTATTGTAGAGTGTTTATGCACAATTTCCTGTAAATCCGACCAAAAAAATATATTTTCTTATACAAACTTTTACACTCCATTTCACCCCCTTGAGGATCGAATTTCGAAAAATCCTTTCTTAGTGCACCTCTACACTCTCTAAGGAACATACGTACCAAATTTTATGTTTCGTATCTTCAGTAGTTTAGGCTGTGCGTTGTCAGTCAGTCAGTCAGTCACGGAACAGTTTTATATATATAGAGCTCTTAGCACGTAAAAATTCTGAAGACTTCGCAATGATAATAAAAATAGGAAGTCACCGAATGTATAAAGACTTCTCTGACAACGTGTAAAAATGTCGAAATCTACAAAATTTATGCGAAATTTTTCATTCTAGTTCATCGTTGGGTAGAATAATTAATAGTAATTTATTTTTATTAAGTGTCTCTGTAATTTACTAATGGGCTTTCGCGTATGCGCCCACAAAATACGGCCCTCCGCGAAAGAAATACCTTAACTGTAATTACATACCGCTCATTGATACGAACATGTCTGTTATTTGCTAGTCTAAAACGTCAAAGCTTTAATGTCATGAAATTGAATGAAAGGAAATAAAAAAATTTGCGTTGGCTCATTATTACTAACAATCAAATTTTCAATTAGAAAACCAAACATTAGCATAATAGAGGTATTGCTATGAACAAACATCGCGAACTATGCACCAATCGCCGTTTTCAAATGCTAAAGTGTTTCAGATACGTACTACATGTCCCTTCTATGTTATTCTCATTTATACTTCATACTTGTTGTATGACGTATAACTGAAGTTTCACGGTATTCAAACGCTTTCATAGCGAAACTCTCTTTCAACCAGCTGACGCGAGGTTGCGTACAATCTACTTCAAAGTTTAGGCCAAACAAATAAACGTCCGAATTCTCGTCACCTGTTAGCATTGGGATCGTCCAGGCGAACGTTCGAAAAATCTTTATTGAGCTCTGTCTCGTCGATATCCGAAGTGTCCGAGCCGTTGTTTCGCCCGTTCGAGAACACGTTATTGCCGTTCTGTTCGGACACGTTGTCGTTGGTCTCGTCGCCCCAATCGTCCGCGTCGGAAAGCCAACTGGTCGTTGTCGGCGGTGCGCTTAAGCCGCAGTGGGCCGACTCGTCCGTGATCGTTTTGTGCTCCAGGGACTGCACCCTCAAGCACGTCCAGCTCTCGTTTTGATTCCAGCAGTTGGGATTTATACACGCGAACACGTACAAGGTACGATAGTAACGGGAGTTCTCCAGCGGCGCGTAAATTTGCAATGCCAATATTTGAAAGAAGCCACAGAGCTTACAACGCGGATTCTGGACAGGCGAGTTCTCATTGTGAGGATCCTGCAGGCCGAAAAAAACAAAAGAAGAAGCGATAGTTATCAATGGGGTAATATTCTTGTGAAGATATTCCTTTCGCGGACGGCAGTATTTTGCGAGCGTGTAAACAGGGCCCTTTTGAATCATTAGTAGATTACAGCGACCATTAATAAAAATAAGTTACAATCAATTATTATAGTCAGCAATGAACTGTAATAAAAAAATTGGCATACATTTTGTAGATTTAAACATTTTCACATATTTGCTGAAAAGTCGCGGTTACGAAAATTTTTTTGCTTGTCACATTTTGCTAAGTTTTATCATTAATATTAATATTGATATAATATTATAAATCTGACTTTCTGTCTGTCTATCTGTCTGTTCGTTACTCAATCACGCCAAAACGGCTTGATCGGTTGCAATGAAATTAAACATGTAGATAACTTATGGCCTGAGTTAAGACATAGGATACTTTTCATTCTAATATCTAATATTTTTCTAATTATAATATTAAGTACTCAAATCTAATCTAATTATGAAATGCAAATTATTATATAATCAATGAAATTTAAAATATAGATAGCTTACTACACATAGGATACTTTTCATTGTAATTCTAGTATCTAATATTTTTCTAATCTGTATGACTAATGTTTGTTCCGGTATCATGCCTGAACGGCTAAACCGATTTCAATGAAATTTGGCACACATGTAGAGAATTACTTCGAATAACACATGGGCTATGAAAAATATATCTAATATTCTTCTAATTCTAATATTTGACTCTAATCCAATTCAATTATGAAATTATCAGTCTTATATGATTCTTATTATAGGATACAAACAAATCAAATCTAATTAAAATAGATGATAATATAATATCAAATCTAATATAAATATATCTAATATTATGCTAATTATAATATTTTTAAAAATCTAATGAAAATTTATTTCTCATAGAATACGAACGACTAAAATATAATGAAAATCGAATAGAATCTAATATAATATCACATATTTTACTAAATTCTGAATGACGTATGACAGCCTTTAAAAAGAAATAATCCATTAAGGAGTATTTTAACACAAATTGCGAGATCCACCTAGACGAAGTCGCGGGTAGAAGCTAATTTAGTATATAAATTATTAGAAACCGGTGCAATGGTCTAGTGGTTAGCGTGCTTGCCACTAAACCTGCGGACCGAGAGGTCCCGGGTTTAAATCCCAGTCGCGTACATTTCGTTGTGAAATGTTTTTCTTCAGCATTTCGCAGCGAAATAAGACTAGTTCCACGACTAGGGGGCAAACTTGATGACCGGCTGTATTGGTATAGGTTTTCCGCAGTTTCCCTATACCCATGAGAGAAATGTCATGATGAATATGATACAGAGGAGGAAGTCAGCTGCGGCTGCAAGGAGGAGGGGAAAAAGGTAAAACAAAAAGGAGTGTGGAAAAGGAGGAAAGAGACAGTCACAGTGGAGGAAAAAAAAAATAGGTAACAAACGCGAACAGCGTGTGTACCTTAGGAAAAAAACATTAAAATATATAAATTATTAGATAGAAAAATAGCCAGAACGTCATCTCCATAAAGAGCCGCATGAATTAGACGATTTTTAAAGTCATCATTTTTTCTCCTAGTTCCGTAATTTGGCTTGAAATTTTACGATACACAGCGATGTATTTTTACTTAATAGCAGACGAAAATCAGTTAATTGTTAAATATTCAGGCTCGTAAAAAAAATACCATTATTCTTTTCTTCCACTTTGCTTTGTACAAAAATGATTGACTATAAATTCGAGTTATTTAATTCATCTTCGATTAATTAACGAGCTTTCACGATTTCGCAGTGAATTGTTAATTATTTCTGCTTGTCGTTGTTCTCGTTTTAACTTTTAACGATGACAGTTCGCGCTTTTTTTTTTTCTTTATAAATTGTTATTTTGGAAGATTAAACGTATGGCTTACTTACCGGCTTGCCACCGATTTTGTTGGTTGTAAAATTGACGAGCGATCGATGCTTATCCGTGACAAACTCGTCCTCGTACCCGAGATACACCGTCGAACGATTTTTACAAGCCATAATTCTTTATGATTATATCACAAGTATACGAAACTCAAGAGTTTACTGCAATATAAGAGAGAGAGAGAGAGAGAGAGAGAGAGAGAGAAAGAGAGAGAGAGAGAGGGAACGCGAATAAAAGCTTTGGAAGACTTTGCGCACCGTAAGCTTCGTAAATAAACAGCTCGACTTTCGGTGCCCACTAAATGCAGTGGTGATCGACTGGAAAACTCTTTGTATATATACACATATTTATATTTGGCATTTAATACACCACTCGTTTGCGTCACGGCCGCACGCGTGCGCTTTTTGACGTTTCCTATCGATTTTAAGCCAATACAATGAACGCGAAAAATAAAAAAATACCATAACCTCGAAATGAAATTTCTATCGCGCGAAACGATCGCACTGACTACAAAGTTATCTTTATCAAATATATTTTTTTGCAATTCAAGTTATTCTACCCGGAGCGACGGATTTTTTCAAAATCATACATTACCAATTAATCTAATTTGAAACGTTTTTTTTTTACTATAGGAACATGTCGCGTCCATGCGCGAATATTGCAACCATACAGAGCATTGGACTCTTCCGTATACCGAGTTGCCGACTGCGCTCGTTCGCACGTTTTACACACTCGCTCGGTCGGTAAGAATCCAGCTGTCTATATACATATGGGATATTCCAATTCAATTGGGTCATTAAATGATTTTTTTTTTATTTTCAAGATCGAGTGCGGTTTTTAAAGTAAAGTAAAGAAGAGTTGTGTGACTCGGATAATGCGAAACGTCGGTTGATCGAAGGTCGAATAAACGAGGTTTTACTGTAGATGGTTTCCATGGTGGAAAACTTCATTCCTGTTGTCAAAAGAACACTTCACCCCCCCCCCCCCCCCGCCACCATTGCCATTCTGTGGCTGCAAAAAATGGAAAAGCCCAGTCGGGTCGTATTTAAAATTCTGAATAAATTTAGATACGTTTTAGACCTGTTTTATGCATTCTTCATCAAAGCTCAAGACACGCTTCCGATATAATACTCTTTTTTGAATGAAATTTCGATTTTGGAAATGATTATTCGACAGTTTGGAAGTCAGAAGCGTACTTTTTCGGTTTTGCGAGTAAGAAAAAAAAGAACTTGAAAAATTTGGTTTCAGATGAAATGCAATTCGGGTGGGATAAATATGTAGAACGAAAAACGTACTCTTCTGACTTCCAAACTGTCGAATCATACACGAAATCGAAATTTCACAAAAAAAAAAGTAAACATCGGAAGCGCAAGTTGACCTTTGGTAAAAAATGCACAAAACAGGTCTAAAACGTATTTTAATTTTGTCAGAATTTTCAAAACGACGAGGGTGGGGGTAAAATTTTGAAAAATATTAGGTGTTTTTTTTACACCAGGAGTAAAGTTTTTCCACAACGTAAACATATAATCAACGATGATGAGGAAAATAGTTGTCTGAGTTGAGCTGGAATACCCCATATGTATTGTTTTGCCGGAGCAATACTTTTTCTTCGTGTCTTCCTTCGATAACATTATATCGAGCGCTTAAACTTTCTTTCGCACTGAAAATCATTTTATAAGCAGGGTAAATCGAAAGAATCAAATGAACGTACAGTAACAACTGCAATCATAAATGTGATTTTTTTTTGCTTCTTACATTTAACATCTCTGGAACAATGCGTGTATACAGCTTTTGTATGGATTTATCATAGACGACTTATCGATATATATATATATATATATATATATATGCGTGTGTACTCATTTCGATACCTCTTTACATAATTAACAATCACATAGAAAAAGAGCAGTGCTGCAAAATGAATTTCTTTGGAGGCATAACACACACACACACATACACACTGTACGTGGGCTAATAATATTCAAATGTATATGCTTATCATCAATTATTTCCACGATTTCATAAAAATCAATAGAATCTTTCAAAGACGTATATATATATATATACGTCTATATATATATATAGGCGGGGAGCAATAATTTTTTTCTATTCGGGGCCAACGTTCGATCTATCTTTCATTTTTATCGAGTACCCGAAGGCTTACAAACGAATCCACATACGGGTTTACGACGCGTATAAAAATATTTCACATATTACAATTTGAATTCGATAAATTCTCTTTCTTGAAAATAAATCATTGTTGCTAAGCAATGATATCAAAAGTCGCGTCATACGTGGATGAACGATTGCGTGACTCGTTATTACTTTTTTTTCTTTCCTTTGTTGTTTTGTGTTGTGCCGGCCAAAAATTGAATCTTTCGAAGACATAGGAATTTACCCCAATAGGAAAGATGGGGTTTTCCCGTTCTCGGTAAATATAAGATACGGAAAAAACACTCGCGCGCGAGTATTTATCGTTTTTTTTCTTTTGTGTATATATATATATATATATATAGATATATATATATGTGGGTGTGTATACATAATGCTTATTAGAATTCGAGCGTGTACACGTTGAGGATAAATCGTAGAGGAGAGGTATTTTACAAACGCGAGTAACAATGTTTCTCGGGTCGGGGAACGAATAAACCGAACAATTGCGCCTCTTACTCTGTATCTATTTTTATGTCTTTTTCATTGTCTCGTTGCAGACGATACCGAGTGGCACATGATTAAAGGAAAAACCGCCCGAGAACTACACGAGAAGATTATATGTATAACTCATCATTTACAAATAATTAATCTATCAATAACAATATCACGATCGATCGAAGAATTGTGTGACATTATATGCGCAGATTTGCATTTATCGATGATGATTTTTTTGTTTTTCACAACCGAATGGCGCCCGAAGAATGGGACAATTCTCTCTCTCTCTCTCTCTCTCTCTCTCTCTCTCTCTCTCTCTCTCTCTCTCTCTCTCTCTCTCTCTGTGTCTTTTCCTCAATACTTTCGCTAGTTGAATGTAAAAAGTGTTCTTCCGGTATTGCAAAGTGTTGCACCGTTCTCACCATAATTATCGAATTAAAATAAATAGGAATAATGAAAGAAAAAAAAATGAACGTTCGCATGAATTTTTGCATACAGTTGCGCGCGAAACAAGCGCTATGTAAAGTCTATACGAAGGCTAATCTGGTGCCCGTAAAATTCTTTTCCTACTATCTCGCTGGTACTGTCGGCATAGTTTCCAAAAAGTCTTGCTCGATCACCGTTTCTAATTGCGTCACGTTCAGAGGTGCTTGCGTGTCGCTTGTTTTTCGGCTCAGTATCGTGAAGAAGTGATGAAGATCCTGGAGCGAGCGGATCTTGTTAGAGGTAAGAATGAGCTCACCCGGCCGTACGGTACTCGCGACGCTTTCCGTGAACTGAAAACATTTGAAAAAAATCATTGTAGCCTCGTGCGATTTGGAACTTTTATTGGTTGCTGGGCAGAGTAGGGCACAATGTGTCACGGGGCACAGTGAGCAACATGCGGTTTCTCGGAGGTTTGTAGCACGTAAACTCCGAAATTTTATGGACCGCGATTTATATTAGGTTTTGTCAAACCTAAAAGAAAGTCGATAGCAGTTCACAAAGGATTAAAGAAAATTAAAAATTGATTTGAAGCTTGGAATGAAAATATTTCGCTCTCGCCGGGAAATCGTAAAATATAACGACACTTTCTGTAGCGACTCCGGTTTTCGGTCCTAATCGATAGTTTTATTATTTATGATGCACTCAATGACTTGTGTTTTTCCATTCGTAGTTTAATTAATAGTTATTTTCATCAATAATCAAATATTTTACTAGTGGGGTACAATGTGTCACCGCGTGGTGGGGCAAATTGAGTCGACTCCCGAAGAGGAAACAAAGAAGTGACGACGCTCCGAAGAAGCGCAATGTGTCACGGGCAACTGTCAATCACGTGCGATTTCTCGGAGTTTTGTAGCTTGCAAAATCCGAAATTTTTTGTGTTGTTCCGTGATTTATATCAAGTTTCGGCTGGCCTAAAAGAAAGTCAATAGCAGCTCACGAAGAATTATTCAAAGTACAAAATTGATTTGAGCCTCGAAAAAAAAAAATTTCGCTTTCCGGGAAAACGTCAAATATTGGGGCAATTGCATGGAGTACAATGTGTCATCGAGTTGTTGAGCACAATGACTCGACTCCCAATGTTATTGGCAAATAATACCCGTTGTGTAATTATCGGTATGTATGAAAATCTGTTATCTATATTAGGAAAATATAAGAGTTTCAACCAGCTCGTTGTACCCTACGTTTCGCAGCACTTGACAAACTGTATCCACCTATCTGACACATTGTACCCCACCCGTGGGGCACAATGAGCCAATCCGCAAATTTTTTTCGAACCCATTATTTTAGGATTTTTAATCTTTTTGCAAAAAAATATGGTAGCTTTATTGTACGCCTAAAGGTCTATAAAATCGGTTATGACCTTTTTTCTAATCAGACTACTTTGATAGGCGTAAAGATTCGATAGAAAAAGAAGTGACACACTATGCCCCACCTTCCCCTACGTTTAGAAAAAAAAACGCTCGGCCCATCTCGGGCAAATTATTCCACAATGAATCCGTCTCTTGCTAACATCGAACTAAAATTTTAAACCCCGATTCTGTGATCGAGACGAACCAAGCAGGGCCCCTCGCATTTTACGTGCGTAGCTCGTGCACGATTCATTACTTCTTGCCGCTTGTGTCTATCGGGCGAAAAATGAAGTTTTTGTTCGAAATATTTTTGGATCACGTCCAATTGGGAATCCACTCGGACGTTATTTATAGCATTGTGCCGCAGGTTGCTTCGGAAAATCTTTCAACTTTTGCGACTCGATGGGCGCGTCGTGGCTCTCTCGCTTAACGACACAACAATGTATACAAAAGTGAACGCTCGCGAGACGTCGTGACGAGAAATCTTCGAAGGAGAGAAGAAAGAAGAGCTCGAATTTAGCCAGGTGCTTTTATCTTGTCGTTCTACTTTCCGGTACTCTGAAATCTTTGAATATTTCAACCTACCCTCTTCTTTTCTATCACTTTTGCACACACGGACACACGAACAAACCCAGTCGAACCCAAATAACTTATTGCATTAATACATTATTATTTTACAATGACAATATTACGTGACGTACAAACCCAACGAAATTTTCTGAATGAATCATCATTTTTTTTCAAATGATTCGTCATTTTACAATTTCAATATTTCGTCACAATCAAGAATAAACAAATTTTTCGAACAATTCATCATTTTTTTACAATTTGAATATTTTTTCTCTGGCTATTGATCCACGAGGAGTAACTCACGAAATAAATAGCGAGCCGCCAATTCCCCGAACGAATGATTGTAAAAATTATACGTATATATGTATACGTCCATGTATATATATGAACATATGTATACGTAGTCGCAACCCGTGAGAGTGTTGGGCACTAAGTGAGGATCCTATGCGATGGCAATTAGGCGTGATCATTGACAATGCGCGGAGAAGATCGCTCGGTCGCGTATCGGCCCGTTAGTGCAAAGTTGGCCAGAGTCATGACTGGAAACGTGGTTTGTCTCTTACTTCTACTTGTCACTCCTGCTCTCGCTCGTAAGTACTCCAAGCTAATATACCTCAAAAGCTCAACCGCAATATTACCTTCCTCATAATGATCGACGTTCGTCTGGTTTTTCGATCAGTGATTTTATCCCTTTTTTTCATCCATTAAGGCTATTGTTTTGCTCACTTTTCAAAAGTCAAAGAAAACACGCATGATTCGTGCTCATAAATATTACCAAAGCGAAATAAATTTGCGAAAGTAATTAACGTGTGAAAATTAAGTTGAACACGCAATGTTTTTTTTTCTCTCGCATCTCGTTAGTAGCGTAGCTGAATATTATCATCGCCGTGTTGCACAAAGAAGCTCAATTGAATGTTAAATTGGTGCAAACTAGCCGTACACACGTATAATAACTCTTTTAAATCCCATTATTTATCATCATCATACGTGACGAGCATTTAAAAATCATTGGATATATGCGCCTGTGCTACTGCACTTAGAATACGAAGTGCAATTATGCTGATACGATTAATGCAGGATACGAATAATCATCTGTAAGTTCGTCGCACCGCGGCAGTGGACGCTTTAATTATCGCTAATTGATATTGATGGTAATCAGCATACTCTGCGCACGGAAAACGTGGTTGTAATTTTATTGGAGAAAAAAAAAGAATAACTCGTGTAGTACGAGGCTGAGAAGCCACTGAGCGTTTGTTCGTGAGTCAAGTGACCAAACAATTAATACAAATAATAAAATGTGACTAATCGTTTCGTTGTGTCACTTGATTGTTATTTTTTCCCCGATGTTCTTTCGCATGCCTTTGCGGGCTTTCACGATACCTTCCACTTTTCCCTCAAACTTGTCACTTCGGCTATATTTTCACTGAGTTTTCCTTGTGTTTACCATAAAAAATACGGTAGAATTTGGACAATTAATTTCTTCTCGTGTCTTTTTTTTCAGAATACGACGATGACTCGGATTACAACAATTTCGAATTTTACGAAAATCTGCCAACCTCGTACGAGCGCAGTGCCAACGAAAATTATCAAGCAACAGGACCGGACGATTTTTACATAATTACCGATCTCGAGGACTCGCCAGACACTTGGAATACCGGAAACGATGAGATACCGAAAGTTTTCGAAAAAAAAATAACCACCGATGATAAAGCCGCGATCGGGAGAAAACGGGAGAAAAATATTTACGGAAGACCCGAGAAGATCTATCGTTACACGAAGCATCGTATACCCGGCTACGACTACGACGAGCTCGACTTTATGAGCGCGCGCGGATATCAACAGTGCGACGAGAAATCGATATGGACGAATTGCATGTGCCAATTCACTTGTCAAGAGCCAAGCGTCGTCGATTGTTTTACACCGTGCAAAAATGGCTGCGAGTGCAAGGAGGATTACGTATTCGATGAGAAAACTCAACGCTGCATTATCCCGGAGCAATGTGATTCCTCCTTTCCCTCCTCCGATCTCAATGATTACCCAATTTACGAATAATGAAATGAGCCAACATTTGTAAATATAATTCTGCTTTGTTGTTCCGAATAAAATAGCCTAATTTGAGGTATTTGAAATGTAAGACAAAAGTGTTGGAGCTTACCTTGAGATCCATGAGTTTGGCGATTCTCGTGATGTGAGGAACAAAGTCGGAGGACAAATTGTTATTCTCGGTCCCACCGGCGGCCGCGTCACCGACGAAAGCCCATCGATACCTGGGAAAAATAAAGTACAATCGCTTATCATCAAATTCACCGCTGAACAATTTCCTCCTCCAAATCGTCAATGTCAAGCGCAATGTATTGTTTTTTTTTTGTCTTTTCTTTACGCGCTTGCGCACCCCGCTCAACTTTTACGACTTATCTTGAGGATTATTACATTTGAAACTGTGGCAATCGGTGGGCCGGCAATAGCAACGCGAGGTCGAGCAGTTTGGCAGCGGTTAACTCCAGTTGTAGCCAGTGGGGATGCCCGTACGCCTGCAATCCGTTACTCGCGTTCACCGCCCATGACGAATCCAACGCTGACAAAAGCTTTATGTGAGAACTGCCGACAAGTAAAAGAGGAACGATGTTATTCAACGATCGCTCGCAATCGACGCGGAAACACACGTTTACACGATTCGTTAGTTTCCCAACCGATTAATAAAACGGACAATAAAACTAGGTCTAGTGGTGTAGGGGTGAGTGGGGCACAATGTGTCACGCGGCACAGTGAGCCACATGCGGTTTCTCCGAGGTTTGTAGCTCGTAAATTCCAAAATTGTATGTGTTGGACCGCGATTTATATTAGGTTTCGTCAAGCCTAAAAGAAAGTCGATAGCATCTCACAAAGGATTATGAAATTAATAATTGATTTGACGCTTGGAAAAAAAAATATTTCACTCGCCGGAAAAACGTAAAATATAACGGCACTTTCTGTAGCGGCTCCGGTTTTCGATCCTAATCGATATTTTCATTATTTATTATGCACTCAGTGACTTGTGTTTTTCCATTCGTATTTTAATTGATAGTTATTTTCATCAATAATCAAATATTTTACTAGTGGGGTACAATGTATCACCGAGTGATGGAGCAAAATGAGTCGACTTCCAATGAGGAAACAAAGAAGTGACGATGCTCCGAAGAAGCGCAATGTGCCACGGGCAACTGACAACCGCATGCGTTTTCTCGGAGTTTTATAGCTTGCAAAATCCGAAATTTTTTGTGTTGCTCTGTGAATTATATTAAGTTTCGGCTGGCCTAAAAGAAAGTCAATAGCAGCTCACGAAGAATTATTAAAAGTACAAAATTTATTTGAGCCTTGAAAAAAAAAAATCGCTTGCCGGGACAACGTCAGATATTGTGGGGCAATTGTGTGGGGCACAATGTGTCATCAAGTTATTGAGCACAATGAGTCGACTCCCAATGTTATTGGCAAATAATACCCGTTGTGAAATTATCGGTATGTATGAAGATCTGTTATTTATGTTAGGAAAATATAAGAGTTTCAACCGGCTGGTTGTACCCTACGTTTCGCAGCACTTGACACACTGTACCCACCTATCTGACACATTGTTCCCCACCCGTGGGGCACAATGTGTCAGATAGGGGGGTACAGAACCCAAAGGTCTATGAAATCGGTTATGACCTTTTTTTTCAGATCAGACTAGTGCGGTAAGAGTAAAAATTCGATAGAAAAAAAGTGACACACTGTGCCCCACCTTCCCCTACAAGTTTCATAGAGTAACGGATATTCTTTGCTTGAAATTTTGTTAGGGAGGCTCGAGCTTTTGATCGATGATAGTTGAAGGATAATGATTTATTTTTCTGGCGTTCATATGTCCGTCTAAAAAAACAATATCCTTTAACATTAATCGGTGAGGCCTGCTTGAACACCGAAGCGTTGAAAAGCAATGTTAGTATGTAATGTTGAAACTTATCTCAGCGCGGTAAAACTAATTTGCGAGGCAGCGAGAATTCTCAAACAATCGATATCCAAACAGATATCATGTAAAATCTCTACCCAGAAACGCACATTTATAGCGAGCAAAAAAAATGCACAACTTGGAGAAAAGTTGACTCGTAGGAATTTCGAAAAGAAAAAAAATTAAACGACAAAAGAAAAGTAAAGCGCAGTACGTAAAATATGTGTGATTGCTTTTAGTTACCTGCTCTGACGACTGCCAATCCCAACCACCACACCAATCAAATCATTTTTTTTTTTTTTTCGACGGCACCACAAATTCCACCAAATCGCGGATGCCAAAACAGAGCGAAAAAAACATCACATGATTAGGTATACATTCGCGTTAGTTGGGAGGACAAAAAAAAATTAAACGTACGATCGCGCCTCGAATTCGCTCGTCACAATGGAGGGAGGGAAAGAGAGAGAGAGAGACACGATATTCAATAATGACAGGAGCGAAGAATTTCAGGAAGGTCAGGGTAGTTAAGGAGGTTGGAGCGTTACCCACAATCCAAGATTTTCCAAATCCAAATCATACGAAGCTTTAAAAAAAAAAACAAAATTGCAACTTGAGCTTCCCCCTTTATGATTCCGGTCAAAGAAATGCATAAAAAAATGTTGTCTGTAAACGGGGTCCGACAGAAAAGGAACAAAAAAAAAAGCGAAAAATGGTCGTTTTCGAAGAAGGGTACTAGAGGTAAAAAAAATTGTAAAAAAATTTCAAAAAAATTGAAGGTGAATTCCTCCCCTTCAAAATGCCGTTTATTAAATTCATTTATGTCAACTATCGACGAAATGGCATAAAAAACGTTCCGGAACATTTTTGAATATATATATATATATATATATATATATATAATTGTCCAGACTATACTGATTCTTTACAAATTTTTTGGAAATTTTTACCCCAAAACAGCCGGGATAAAAAAATAGTTTGATGTATGTAATTTTACGTACGGTTAGGTGGGAAAGACGTTCACGCTATGCGTGACGTAATTTTTTTTTAGTTATTTCGCACTAAGATAAACCATTTCTAACAACGGATCAACGTAAACTAAACCTTTGTAAACATTTAGAAAAAAAAACCATCTTGCCCATCGAAAACCATACGTATTGAGCCATCAAGGTTTGATAAAAGATTACGAATCTTTTAAATATTTTTAATCCTTTTAATCTTTTGCATCTAATAAACGATTACGACTCTTTTACAATAATCATCAATAATGTTATACTTCTTCAAGTTGGTAGTAACAAAAGAGTTTTTCTTTTTGACGTAATAAAAGTATGAAAATGCACAACTTTGCCCTTTAATTATATATTTTATGAAAACTTAACATCTACAGAATAAATCTGTACCTCGTATGCATTTTTTTTTTGAACTTTATTTAAAAAAAAACTCATAAACCGTGATTTGACTCAAGTTTACCGCTCCAACCTCCTTAAAGCATTTTTTGTTTCCAATGATTCGACGTATTTTGAATGATCGTAAATGAAAAAGCTCACGAATAAAAACTCATTTTCGCCGACGCCACAAAATCCCTGTCGCAAACTGACGGTTAGTTCGAAGCTTGGAGAAGATTTTAAAATGTTAGGCCGTATCACCGAATGAACTAATCCCACTCAGGACGATCAACGTGAGGCCTTAAGAGGCGTAGGATAGAAAGAGTATTGAAAAAAAAAGGACAGTTTACATATCGCACCTGAATTCCTCCGAGTCCGTGCTGAGTTCCTGTTCGATGTGAAGAAACACTTGCACCAATTCACTCACGATTACCGGCCATAGCGAAGTCGCGTGTTGCGGCGATATACGCAACAGTAATACGCGAAAGCACAGAAACACTTGTGCCTGAATGGAAGGTATTACTTGGGGCAGGCGAAGACTGTCGGCCAGACGTTCTACGGAATTAAAATCACTACATAGTTTACTTATGAAATCTTATTGGATGAAAAATCGAATTGACGCGTTACAAACGGTAAAAAAAAACGTGTAGAATTTAACAAGGACGCATTTTATAATCGAAGAACTGAGGGTAGTGGAGGCCCGTTTTGTCTGCGGCTTCGGCGTCCCCCATAGCGAAGACAACCGGAATCTTTCCGGTTGGCTTGACTATGGGAAGCTCGGTCCCTGTGCCCTCGTCGGGCATTGGTAAACGAGTGGCTATGGGCAACTCTGGGGGGGGGGGGGGGGGGGGGTCGAAATCGTCGCTCATTGCTGAAGTACACGGCAACTTAGCCACTCATCTTTTTGAAGATGAGTGGCTAAGTTGCCGTGTACTTCAGCAATGAGCGACGATTTCGGGCTGAAAAAATTGTTAAGTTTGCTGAAAATATGAATAAATATGTGGTGAAAAGTTCGCAGTTGTATGTTTATTTAGTTCGCCAAAAAAAAAATACCCGAAAAAGCGAAAATAAAGAGTCTTCACACGGGATGACTGCCTTAAAGGGCGTAGCGGTGTCCTAAGAACGAACTAGCTTCTTGCATGGCCAAATATATGTGGGCTGTTCGAGAGTATCGAGTGCCCATTGAATGTGCTTGCCGAAGACTATAAATGATACAATATTTTCTACAGAACTATATTGCAAATCGATATAGCTCTGTAGACAACAATTACATTGTATGATACTGGAGTTGAAGGTTGGCACTTTTATACTACCATTTCATTAATTACCAACTCTTACCCTCAGCCAGTCAATCTATCACCGTGCCCGAGAAATATCACACTCTACCTTTCTTCATTTCTTACTTTTTTTATCTCTTTGTCTATCTCCTTTCTCGATCGAATCCTAAAATCCACGCGGACAAAGTTGCGGGCAAAAGCTAGTCCTTTTAAAGCGTGTAAATATGTACATTCGAAACCAGTTACCTTGAATTTCCGGCATGTATTTGTGATATTGATCCATCTCACTGCAGAATATAACAAAAGCGAGTCTCTTAAGGAGTTGAGCTCTTTGTTCGTACTCTTGCTCCTTCGAGGAGAATATGCTTATGCCACTGCTCTGAGCTATTGACACTCGATCTATAATCATACAAGAAAAAAAAAATATATATAGGTGATTTTTGTGTCCTGTTATCTTCCAGTACGCGTGTACCAGTGGGTTTCTTTAAGGCTGCGTACTCATGAGATCGCGGAACGTCGTATTGTCGTGCGTCATAAGATTGTCGATAATGGTCCTCCAATAGGGCAGGCAGGCCGGGGTCATTTGGAAAAAGGCAGGATCGAGCAGCAGATCGAGAACGTCCTTACGCCAAGCTTTTCTCGTGTACTGATAACTCGACAATGAGCTCAGCAGTTGCGAACAGGCAGTAAACGAAGCGATATTTTTTGTTCTGGATGAAGAAAGTTGCAAAAAATTATTAAAAAAAAGTTATCTCGGAATCATGGATGATCTGTAATTGTTGCAATAATTGAGAAAAACGACGTTTGTCTTTTCCATAAACTTACGTGTGATTTTTCAGATAGGGCGTAACGTTGTACATGAGGTTAGTGAGTAGCGTGACCACTCGTTCTTTCTCTTGAGACCCGTAACTGACGTCGAGCAGAGGCGCCAGAATTTCCGCGAGTACCGCTTGGGCTTGTACACTAAAGGCGGAATTCGGTGGTGTTCCGGGGCTCACTGCATTTGAAATATAAATAAAGAATGAATACGTTTACTCGCGAATCGTTAACACGAAGGTTTTTTATCCGCTCACCCTCAGTCGATCCTTCGCCAACGTCCAAAACGTCCTCGCGCACAGCCAAATTTCTTCTGAGCCAGGTCGTTTGTTCCAAGCAAGCTCCGGCTATTTGCGAACACGACTCGATGAGCTAGAATCATTAGTAACAAAATTCAATAGTGCACGATTACTTTCTGCGACGCGATCCTTCGTTTTCTACTCTAGTGCGCCAATTGTTTATGTTAGATCGTAAGACATTAAAAAAAAAATGCATCCTTGCATTTTCGTTGTCACTCACCTTCGCAGTTATGTCCTGTAAGTCCCTGATGTCCTTTTTCTCTAACATCGGTGGACATTTCTGCACGTACTCGTTGAGTATCGCCAGGAGTAAAAACTGCGCCGGCGCAGTCAGGGACAGGCTATCTTTGAGAAGGCCGAGCAACGAAGCCCAAGACTCGACAAGGGACTGGGAAGTATTGCTCTGCATGTAAACGTAGAGCAACTCGAGTACGGATACCTCGAGGGAGAAGTCTTGTTTGACACCGTGAATCGGTGGTGGAGTTTTTATCACCTGATTGACCGTCTGGACTAGAGTATCTATCGGCATGACCCGTATAGCGCTCACCAAGTACACCATAACTTGTTGATTAGGACAGGCTTCCGGTAAAACCTGAAATTCCATTGATCAAAGATAAATCATTGAAGAATTCGTAACGCGTGTCATTTAAATTTCGTTACTGTCCATGAAGAAGAACCTTTTTCGGATTTGTTGTGGGTTGCCGCCTCTCGTGCCAGGCCACGGCAACGGCAGCGAGAAAATTGACCCCGTGATGAAAGGAAATCGGCGACAGTAGCTCCAAAAGTTGATGCTTCACTACCCTCGGACTGCCAACGACGCAACTCGCTTGTTCGCTGTTACGAATACAGAGGATGAATAATACGAACGATGCGTGCTAGTTGATCGATAAATATCGAATTTTTAATATCTTTTAATATGTCACCTATATGTGACTATAAATAGAAGCTTGGGGCGCTCAACTTTTTAAATGTTTAATAAATTTGATTTCAATTTGAAATTTGAAATTGAATTTGGCACACTAGTAATTAGAGAAATTATTATCACACGCTTATACTCAGTTTCCCGATTTTTATTTAAGGAATCTAAGGTTGTTTTACAGCAAATTAAATACAGTTGATATGTTAACCGATTTATGTAAATTAAAGATTATGTCTAAATATTGATCGCTCCAAGCTTTCATTTATAGTCACATATAGGTGACTTGTTGAAAAAAATTATTTTCTACTTTTTAGTACATTACATAAGAGCATGTTAAAAAAAATATTTATAAATTATTTTCTACTTTTTAGTCTTTAATTGATTTTACTAGAGCTCTGAAATTTTTGCAGAGGCATTAATTCTTCCAAACGAACCGGTGTTATTGTTGGTTGATTGTCAGGAGAAATTCTGGAGAACTGTGATAGGTGGCATCTATCATAGATGTTGGCTCACCACCTATTATTGTACCTTACCTTTTAACCTATTTTAGGTATTGAACCTTTTTTTGCATGCACCTCTTAGATGCAATGTTTGCTAAATTTTTTGGCTCTAAGTAGTCGGGAAGTTTGCGAAATATCGATTTTTCATTTTGCATTTCACAACAACTGAAGATAAATAAAAGCTTGTAAAAAGGTAAAATTTGTCGCAACGTACTTGTCTTTGGTAACGAGAACGGCCTGCCACAGAGCTGACAGCGAAGCTATTATCCTCGGTAGATGGCTCAAGGCTGTTCTTCTCGCGTGTAAGTGCTGCTCGCTCATTACGACCTTTTCCTTAACCCCGGACAAGTCCTGAACGAAAAGCGCGTACGTGAACAGAGAATTAATAAAGATTATTCGATCACGATTTTCTCTTTTCATTTCTCGTGAATGCGTTTGTGCGTAGCGATTTGACAAAGTTATAGTCTCGTAAACTCACCGGTGACAGTGGACTCGGTGTAAAAACGTGAATGAGATTGTTAAATATTTGTCCAGGATTGGCGCCGGGAATACCGGTTTGTATCGCACCGCTGAACGGTTGATTGAACGAGAAACCGATTTGCTGGGACGTATCGAGCAAACAATACTGCAACAAGAACGTCAACGCCTCGAGATGCGTGACCGTGTAATCCGCTGGTAAACAACACTCGACGTTGCTCATGTCGCGCAGCGTAGCCTCGTCGTTCACGTAATACGAGGCGAGATTTTCGATGTTGCAGCACAATTGATGAATCACCGAAGTCACCACTTGCGTGAGAGATATACCCATGTATGGTAGACTGGAGGTAACGAGGGTCGTCCAGTGTTGGTGCAAATGTCGCATGTGGTCCTATAGTCCGTGGAATAATCAAGAGTAACATTTGGAGTGCATTCACAATGAATCAATATATCACGAACATTTTGAAAAAAAAATTGATTGTTTTATCGTTGACTATTATACTCTATACTTCTACGGCTCTTAGTTGAAACCCGATATCGTTAATACGCATGGCAATTACCAATTGAAGTGCACTGAGAATACTGGCGAGGAACATTGGTTGCTGAGGAATCGGAGTGGCCGAAACGTATTCGAGGCTGTTTCCCGTGAGATTGGCCATCGATCGCGTGGGCGTCGTCGGAGTCGGTGGCGTCGTTGATTGCTCGTCGCCTTTTTGCGCACCACACTGATACTCCAGCATTATGAGTGCCAGGAGCAACCTGCAACGTTCCGATCCAATATAGGTAATTATGATAAAAAAACGACTGGAAAAATTTAACTCCTCTGCTGAAAATTGTAAAATTAACGCATGTTGAGAATTGACAACATTGACAATGTTGTCATAAAATCGTTACATTCGTTTTTTAAATGTTGCAGTAATTTAATTTTCCACATCTCAGTCGAAACTTTTGGTAGATTTTTTGAAAATTTTACGATAAGATGAATTAAAGCTTTGTGTATTTTCTACGAAATCTAAGTTACAAAAATAATACTTATATGTTTAAGAATATTTTAATTTTTGTGCAACACAGTTATCTCCAAATCTAGCATTTAAGGAGCTACTCCCTCAGGGTCAACAAAGAAACTAAATTTATGTTATCCCATGGGTGTACTGATATATGTTAACTTATGTTGAATATCCGTATTGTCGACCCCAAAGTGCCAAATTTGTGGTAAATATTTTATTTATTGCATATTTACTAATAAAATATGAAAAGTTAGATCGTCAACGACTCTGGAGTCTTCACGACGAATTCCAAGCATTAGCGACATTCTGTAACTCGGTAGCGACCATTTACGTTATCGTTAGGTAGCGACAGTCAATAAGAGGCTCCCTTTCTTCTGATCGTGCATGCGATTGACTGTCGTTAGCCAGCGACAACGAAAACTGTCGCTACCGAGTTACAGAATCTCGCTAGAGAGCTAGGTTATGCTCGCCAAACGAATCAGCTGTTACGCCCGACGTTGGCAAGTCTATGGGTACTATTTCATCACTATGATAATATTCACCCGGAAGTTGAAACCGTTTTATAATGTAATGCTTGAACTACACGGTGAAGTTCGAATTTTCGATTTTTTACAATATCTATTATGTCTAATTTATCAAATTGCAGTTTTCCAACGACCTTAGTTGGATACGTGAGGAGCAAAACCGTGATCACCGCACTTCCGGTCGACCGTCTCCATAAGACGACGTGCTTCACTAGCTCAAAGTGCTCGACTTTGCAATATCATTACGAAAAAACTGAACGGTCAATATAGCTCAAATTCTTCCAAAGGGTGCATAACGTATTCGTCAACATCATATAAAAATGTCAGGCCCGAAAGTTGGATTCGTCCCCATGATCGTACCTCCTTAATAAAAATAAATAACAAATTGTTATCCTTTACAGCGTTCATCTACACTACACGTTGATGTACTGGTGATCCATTTACTGGTAATTTCGTCCATTCACTGGCGTTTCAGTCATTTCGCTATTTATTTGTCAATTACTCCAATATTATTTGTTGCAATTACTTCGAATATTTTTTTCTACTATCAAAATAATATCGGTTTATTACCTATAGCAATTAAACAATTTATTTTGATAATATTTTCATCTAACACTCGATGTGAATCCTACAATGTCGTTATTCGTTCATTCACTCGTCGGTTGACCCTACTCATCGAATAATCCAATTGAATTGTCGAAAAATTCGCACGTACCTCAACAACTGGATTTGAAAAGCCTCCGTATGATCGCTTGCACGATATTTACACTTATTCACATCGTTGTCGGATAGGGGATCGTTGAACAGCACGATTTCCTCGGTAAACGTAAAAATATCCTCGTGTTCCTTCTGTGCGTGCTTCATGTTCAGTACACTAGAGACGAGACAGTGAAGGGCAATCTTTTGTACCTTGCACTTGGTCAACAAATCAACGATGTAACAACTGAAGCCCTTGCCGGAATCGCGTACTATGGCGATCAATTCGGAAAATATGAGAGTCAAGAGTTCGGCGCTCGCGAGTTGGACCTTAAAATCATTGGAAAAACACGTTAGAGTTTTGATTATTCAGATCTAAAGAGTCGGCGGATAGAAGCTGACGATGGTTGGCTCACTTGTCTGTTGCCGGCGATCTCCTCCTGGGTCAATCTCATTTGTCCCAAATTTGGATAATAACTTCGGACTGAGTAAAGGCACACGACGATGAGTACCTCGAGGTACATGCTACTCCTGTAAGTCGCCATGAACTTTGTACTGGCTACGTCACCGTAAAAATTTCTACCCAGTACGCTTTTTCTGTGGCGCGCCAGTAACGTAAGGAGAGCCGTATTCTTGCTAGAATTCGCGGCCCCTGTTGTCGCAGCTGAGCACAAAAACATTCGTGTATTCGTGACGAGCTCGCTTCGCAACGTACGCAGGGCATAGAGTGTTCTCGTTGAGTCGTAAACGCCGCAGTACAGCAACATGTGGGAATGAAGATTGTGAACGCCGACACCAGAATTACGCTTTGTACCGTTGTCCAACTGGACAGATTCATCGGTCTGCGAATTTCATTTAAAAAGATGAGCGCCCTAAGCTTTTATTTATAGTCACATATAGGTGATTTGTTAAAAAAATTATTCTCTACTTAGTAAGTCTTAGTAAATTAAATAAGAGCTTGTTTTGAAAAAAAAAAAAAACATTTTTAGATACACATTTTCTTATGATAAATTATAAAACATTATCATATGTTTTATAATTTAACCTAACTTAATGTTAGGTAAACATTATATTAGGCGTTGTCATCATTACTTTATAAGTTTTTACATCCCGATAAGATGTACAACCTACATTATAAGGATATTTCGCAATATTTCGAAGCTTTTATCGATTCGCCGGAGAATAAACTTTTCAACGTGACTGTAGCGAGACAACTACCTTAAATACCTGGAATAAGCGAAGTGACAAGGTGGTAGACTTACGGCTTTGGTTGGCTCGACGTATTCGCACATTTCCAAAACTTTGTCGACAACCTCGTTCAAAACTTCCTCGACTACGCTTATGCCGCTCGAATTGCTGAAATATTCCTCGGCTGTGGTGCTCAAATCCAAATCGCCGTCCTCATCTCCCATTGTCCAACTCGGTACGCCGTTAGCGGCGTCGTAATTTCCCATTACCTCTTGCATGTCGCCATACACGGGAGAAGAAAATTCGTTGGTACTGTGATATCTTCCTTTTAGTATGGTACCGGCGACTTCGCGCGAGCCTCCGGCTATAAGATTCGTCGTGACAACGGGCTCTTTCCTGCTGGCCTTCGAGGCAGAAGTTTTATTGACAATCTCGGGGCTACCGGAGTCGAGACTATTGGTTATGGAGTCAAGTGACGAGCCGAGCTCTTTGTTCAGTTTCTTCAAGTCGCCCTTGTCCCGGGCGCGACCCGAAGAGTTCGCGGACTCGAAGAGGCTCTCGTCGAAACTACCGGTCGAGCCTTTCTCGAAGTCCGGCTTTTTAAAACGCGTCGCGTTCCTCAACAACTCCACGGGCAGACTAGTCTTTTTTGCGGTCGGCGGTATGTCGTCCGCTTCGGCGGTCAATGAATCGTTCGAATTTGCGTTACACGTGCTCGACAATGGATTCACGAAGACCGAGATATTGCGATTGCCGGATATGCTAGGAGGTACCTCGAGTTCCTTCATAAATTGATTTTTCTCCGTGACGTACTGATTGCCGCTGTCACTTGTTGCGAGAGTCGTCACGGCAAATATTCGCTTGACTTTTACCGGATTTATCGGCCTCTTGTTTCTCCTACCTTTGCGACCTTTCTTATCATCGTCCGCGCTATCGCTCACGTGATAAATCACGTTCCCGTCGACCGAACTTATAGCGTAAATCTTTGCTGCACCCTCGGTGTCGTCCTGAACCTCGGATCTCTCCTCGATCGCGTCCTCCTTCGTCAATACGGTATTGCTGTGCTGTATACTGACGTGGAGAACGCTCATTCGACATGTGGAGGGATCGAGCAACATCGTCAGTACCGGATCAACCACGCGGGCTATGTCGCCTCGTACCAACGAGTGCAAGAGCCACGACTGAGCCTGCAACTTCAGAGGCGAGTTGTCCGCCAATTGAAGGTTGTCCAGCATCTTCAGCAGAGATCTGCAACGGAATTTTTAACCTTTTATGTCAACGACACATAAGAAGTTAAATTGTAGCGGAAACAAGTAGGGAAGAGTGGGGCACAATGTGTCACGGGGCACAGTGAGCCACATGCGGTTTCTCGGAGGTTTGTAGCTCGTAAATTCCGCAATTTCATGTGTTGGACCGCGATTTATATTAGATTTCGTCAAGCCTAAAAGAAAGTCTATAGCAGCTCACAAAGAATTATTGAAAATTAAAAATTGATTTGAGGCTTGGAAAAAAAAATATTTCCCTCGCCGGGAAGACGTAAAATATAAGGACACTTTCTGCAGCGGTTCCGGTTTTCGGTCCTAACCGATAGTTTCATTATTTATGATGCACTCAGTGACTTGTGTTTTTCCATTCGTAGTTTAATTGATAGTTATTTTCATCAATAATCAAATATTTTACTGGTGGGGTACAATGTATCACCGAGTGGTGGGGTAAAATGAGTCGACTCCCAATGAGGAAACAAAGAAGTGACGACGCTCCGAAGAAACGCAATGTGTCACGGGCAACTGTCAACCACATGCGATTTTTCGCAGTTTTGTAGCTTGGAAAATCCGAAATTTTTTGTGTTGGTCCGTGATTTATATTAAGTTTCGGCTGGCCTAAAAGAAAGTCAATAGCGGCTCGAGAAGAATTATTAAAAGTACAAAACTAATTTGAGCCTCGAAAAAAAAATTTCGCTTGCTAGGAAAACGTCAAATATTGTGGGGCAATTGTGTGAAGCACAATGTGTCATCGAGTTGTTGAGTACAATGAGTCGACTCCCAATATTATTAGCAAATAATACCCGTTGTGAAATTATCGGTATGTATGAAAATCTGTGATCTATGTTAGGAAAATATGAGTTTCAACCGGCTCGTTGTACCCTACGTTTCGCAGCACTTGACACATTGTACCCCACCCGTGGGGCACAATGAGCCAATCCGCAAATTTTTTTCGAACGCATTATTTTAGGATTTTTAATCTTTTTGCAAAAAAATATGGTAGCTTTATTGTACGCCGAAAGGTCTATAAAATCGATTAGAACCTTTTTTTTCTAATCAGACTACTTTGGTAAGAGTAAAAATTCCATAGAAAAAAAAATGACACACTGTGCTCCACCTTGACCTACCAAAATGCAAAAAACGGATCGTTACTTCAGTGAAGATGAATGTTTTAATTTTTCGAAAACAACATAATAATCAGATTCAACGATAATTGAGATTTACTGACTTGTCGAAAGTTCTCAGGCATCCCCGTAGCCTCGGATTCGTTTCGATTTCACGACCGAGATGCCACAGGGTTGCGAAACGATTGAAAGCCTCGACTCTCTTTTCGGGGCTGGTGCTCGTCAGCGCGGAGCCCATTACGTCCTCGACCGCGTCGCACGTGTCGTGCAAAGCGTGATGCAATTCGTGCATGAGCTCGACGCACCGCATACGATACTTGTGCGCCGGTAGCTCACCGAGATGGTGCCAGAGCGAGTGAGCCAGTACCTGAAAGAAGACGAGAGGCCTTTGTGAAAACTTTGGGTTCAATAAAGATGCGGTCCGTGATTAAGGAGCGACGAACGTTTCGAAGATGAATGTTAAAGGATACGGAATTTTTTCCAAACGTTGATACGTTGAGTAAAAATTTTGACAAGTTCCGCTAGATCGTTGTCGCAGAAGGAAAAAAAAAACTGAATTAAATGCGCTCGTTGGCGACGAAATTCCAGCTCTATTCGCGATTCTTCACAAGAAACTGTATTAAATTGCTTAGATTTTTTCTTTGTGGACGTATTTACATCGGAAAAAAATCTGTGTCCTTAAGGGGTAAGGCCACTCTACAATTTTGGAAAACTCGACAAAGATTTTTACGGCTTACAAGGTGCCTGAGGGTCTTAAAAATTATTTACTTAATTTTTTTTAGAAGACTGCATAGTTTTTTATTTATAAACAATTATCTGACGATTTTTTCCTGAAATTTATGATCTCTTCTAAAATGCACCATTTTTGCAAAAAACAATATATCGAGAAAAATGTTTTATATATAATCTTTATATAATATAATTTTTATATATAATCAACAAAAATTTTGGTTTTTTGTTCCAGGTCAAAAATAGCATGAGCTACCTTTCGCCCGTGAGACCTTTAAAAAAAAAGCCGTCAACGGAGAAATGGTGCGCTGCCGTTATTGATATGATAAAGACCTCTGCACGAAATTTCGATTTATTTTAATATTGAGCTAAAGAAAAATGCCCAAACTATGGATATTTTGTCTTGCTCTAGAGTGGCTTAACCCCTTAAACGTGAATCATTGAAACGCTCGAGTCTCCTTGACTGTGAAGATTGAATAATCGGACAAACCGTAAACACATTGGTGTATTGTCGTAAATAAGAGACATGCCATTGCTTCAACAAAGGCACCATTACAACGGTGGTGACGCCCTCGCCGCTTTTTGGATGAGTCTCCACGTCGCTGTGAGCCTTCGAGAGGGCTATAAGATCAAGGAGAGTGGCGATACTCGTGAGCTGCAACGAGGGTTGTCTACCGAGCCAACACGCGCAAACAACGAGTACCTTGAGCCAATCGGGCAAAACGATTTTGCTCGTTGGCTCCTCAATTTCATTGAAAATACCATCACCGCCTGGTACAAAGTAGGTCGGAAACGTGGAGAGTTCGACTAGAAGTGTCGACGCAATTTTCAATACACCTTCCCAGTCCGTTTGCGCTATCGTTTCGACGTAAAGTTGACTGGGAATCTCGGGATGATGTCGCGTCTCGAGCGTTACCGACAAGTCCTGATTGAAATAGCCCGAGTCCTCAAGGCTAAGACGAGAATTGAGCAACGACTCGAGCTGCTTCGTTCTCTCGTCGACGCTCTCTTTCGGACACGATATTGCGAGTGCCTCGTACATCTCGCCGAGTGTGTGTTCCTTACCGAGGACGCGTTCGCTCACCAACTTCACGTAGAACAACTTGTACTGGCGCAAACACTTCTCGAGCATCGAGTGTTGGGCCTGAAGCGCGGGCGAATCTCCGCGACTCAAGGAACCCATCGATCCCGTGGGACTAACGGGGCTCAGGATGTTCGAGAGATTGAGCGAGGCAATAATGTTAAGGCCGTTTCTGTCCTTGTACTCGATGCCCGAATCGTCGACGCTCTTGCGTCTCGTCTCCTCAGTACTCACGACAACCGCGATATTCGCCGAGTCCGCGCGCATCTCCCGATTCACCTCGTTCAATCGCGACACGCTCTTGCTCGATTTTTTTCTTCCCTTTTTCTCACTCTTTTTCGGCGCACCGCCCGAATTTGCGCGTCGCCTCGGACTCGGACTGCGATCAACGAGCGAGCCGTTCGTGGTCGCAGGCTTGTTCAATTTGCTGTCCGATTGACTCTTCTCGAGTGGAATAACGGGCACGAGATCACCTTCCGCATTCGTATTCGTCGCGATCTCGGGCTTCCCCTCGATATCACCTTTGTCCGGTTGCGTTATCACCGTAGGTTGTACCTTCGAGAGTATCTTCCCGCAAAGACCGAGGCTCGTCGATATCTCGATAGGCGTGAGAACATCCAATCTTGCCGACAGTTTGTTTATTATCTCGTGGAAGAGACCCGGCAAATGTTCACATGGTGTATCGACGAACGCATCGAGGGACACGATTTCCAGAAGAAATTCCGTCAACACGCAAACCTCCGTGAGATTGGGCATTCCTTTGCCAACCGGTCCTACCGACGTGTCGACGATCGCGAATTCACCCGCAACACGGTTACGACACGCTTTCTCAAAGAGATAACCGCAATGAGTCCAAACGTAGGATGGATCCAGGGTGGAGAACAAAAGATTCGCGGACTTAACGACCTCGTGCGATTTCAGAGGCTTCTCCGTTCCCGAACACGCGTTGAAGAGAGTCCTGATTGGGGGAAAACAAAATTTCATTGGATTTCGCGCTCGAATCAATCTTGCGAAGCTTTAAGGTATTTCTATCGCGGAGGGCTGTATTTTGTGGTCGCGTAAGCCAGGTCCGTAAAATAAAAAAATGAAAATCTATAGAAAAACGCCTTGGCGAAACTACTACCTTAAACATTCGGCCGTTGCAAAATCTTTAGAATTTTCACATGCTTAAAGCCGTTTATATCAGACATTTAGAGTTATTTAGTATACAAATTATCAGATAAAAATGTAGCCAGCATGACATCTTCATAAAGTGCTGGATAAATTAGACGATTTTTTAAATCGTAATTTTTTGTTGAAAGTTGGGTAACTTGGCTTGGAATTTTACCAATATACTGGGATGTATTTTTACTAAATTGTAGACGAAAATCCAGTTGACTGTTAAATATTCGGGTTCGTGAAAGGAATACCTTAATTCGCGTGGGTGTGTGTGTGTGTGAATACTAGCCTGAAAACTTCGTAAAGAATGTCGTCGAGTATGACCGGTCCAATGTCCGGTTTGTCCAACAACGAAACCAATATCCTGTAAGGTTTCAAATCCTGCGGACTCTCCTCGCATATACTACGCAGTATGGACTTGATCGCCTCGATCAGCATATTCTTCGAGTACGCGTCGAAATACGTCGCTGAAGCTTCGGCATCCGCGGGATTCGCCTTTTTCTTCAGTATCGACGAGTTCACCTCGGTACCCAAGAGCCAAGCGAACAATCTCCTAAGAATCATAAATACTTCTTCGTATATCTTATGTAAATTCCAATATTTTTAAATTTGAAATCAAGATTTTTTGATACTGTTATGGATATTCGCAGTACGAGAAAGGTCGCTGATTCATCGAACCAACAAAGACGCCTTTGCGCAAAAGAGAGAAAAAAAAAGAAACGTAATGCGCATTATCCACATGACGCCCACGTACCTATTTAAGCTCATGTCGCGACGGAGTATCGTGATTAGCGCGGCTGTAAGAAGGGATACCATGTCTTTGTAACCGAGCTGGCTATTGTGAACGGGAAAACCAACCAGCAGCAAATCCAACGCGCTCCTCTGCACGAGCACGGAGGTGTCTTGGACACCGGCGCACAATGCTGCAACCTGCATTTTTTTTAATTGGACGAAACAAACTATACGTCATTAGGACGGTAATAAGTCTCTTTGTTCGCGTGCAACGGCCTGAAGCGATTATCAACCACCAAGCCTTTCTTCATTGGAGTTTGCGTGTGATAAAACGAAGAAAAGAAAACGGCATAGAAAGTCCGCTGTTTGAGAATACTCCTGATAATTCGATCCGAACTTCCGATAGCGCCTCGTCAGTATCGAAATAAATATCGAACGCACCATAATATTTATGTTTGTACCCATGATGTACAGCTGATCGTCCATTGGCAGTTTCTTGTTGAAATGAGCCAATACGAATGATATAGCTGGCAGTCTTATTCCCGAATTCGAAGCTAAACAGTCCCACAGGCAGGCGTAGAAGTGTTCGGGACCGACGCCTTCGCATACTTCCTCCAACAGAGAATTCGTTCTGGAAAATGCAACAGAAATGTATCAATCGTTTGTTCGGGTATCGAAATGATCTCAATATCCAGGCATTGGACAATTTATTATCGTATGTAATAAATTGATAGGAAAATATTGCGAAGTTCTTGGCTTTGATACCTTTCAAAGTGATCGGAGCCTTCTTCGAGACCAGGCAAAACTCCGCTAAGAAATCCGCTCAATCCCGGCCTGAGACGTTCACCAAGCGGCACGAAATGTGTTTCGTAGACCGTCAGCAGAGTTGGCCTCACGTTCATCGCCGCGTGTCCCAACAGAGGAAAGAGCCCTTGAAATTCGCCGATTATCAAGAGTTTTAACAGATTGTCGTGAAAATCGATTGTCTTCACATTTTTATTCTACAATACTCACCGGCGCTGTATATAAACAACTCGTGGCTCAATCTGTTGGTGCCCATACATTTGAATATAACGTCGTACGTTTCCAGCGCTTTGAGGTGTACGCCGGAGGGTAGCGCCGGATGCATGCATTGCGCAAGTCTCTTAGATATCTTTATGCGCCTCGGTATAACGGGAAATTTCATGTGACTAAGCAGAACTTTGTTGAGCTTGCCGAGCGCCGCTATTAGGTCGGCCCATTCGCTCGTGTACTCGAAATTCTTCAGTGCCTTGTCTACCGCCGACACGTAGCTGTGAAAAACAATGTACCCTCATCAGATCGCTGTGTCAAAGATCGTAGAATCAACGCTTTGACGAAACACATTTTTCATGAAGACCCATCAGTCGTTAAAAGAAACTCACACTCGGTACTTAGAGTCCTTCATGAGCTCGTACTCCTCCAGCGCTATGGACCCCATGATCGCTAGCTTGCTTCTTTGCTCGCGCCCAATGTCGACCGATTTCTTCAACTTTACATAATAATGGATAATCCAAGCTCCGCTGCTCAACAACTCACGCTGGTGCTCGTCTGTGCAGAAGCGTTGACGAGCGACCTATTAGCTTTCTTCTCCATTAGTGTTTGCACTCTTTGACCTGAAAATCACAGACAGCGGCATGTTTTTCGCAACGATAATAAATATCCGACGAATGTACATTTCACTTCGAAAAGCCTTGAACAAGAGATTGACCTAAAGCGGAGGTTGCGTCGCTGGATGACAACACTTTTAACGTTAAGCCTAAACAAGATCTATCCAAAATACAAAGTCGCTACGTCAACCTACAGAACGTTAAACCCAAACGAACCCAAGAGAACTTATGTGTAAACGAGACACTCCACATTAACATGTTAAACGTTAAGCCCAAACAAATTTGATTGGAAACGTAATTCCGCAGCGACCGAAATTAGAGGGTATAAGGTTAGCGACGTATATAACGGTAAACCCAAGCAAAGCCCTGCACAAGCCCAAATTTCCTCGAAAACCGTGGAAACGTTGAAACGTTGAATCGTCGAGCTCCGAGACGCGTCTCAACTTTCCTCGACCCTCTATTCGCAAATTATCTTCAACAATCATTTGATCACTCTGTAGCATACATTTGAAACAAACTCCAAAGTGTCATTTACCTATATAGACGTACTCAACAATGTATCGTCTTGTTTACCTATGTAGATGTACTCAAAAATGTATAGACGTACTCAACAAACTCACTTTGAGAAGCCTCGAACAAGAGATTGACCCAAAGCAGAGGTTGCGTCACTCGATGACAACACTTTTAACGTTAAGCCTAAACCAGGTCTCCCCAAAATACAAAGTCGCAACGTCAACCTACAGAACGTTAAACCCAAACGAACCCAAGAGAACTCAAGTGTAAACGAGACACTCCACATTAACATGTTAAACGTTAAGGCCATGTGTCACACATCCAGTCGGTAAAAATCCTACTGCCAAGTTTTCTCCTAGACGGATCATATTTCGGGCAAAAGAAGAGAAAGCGGTTGTTCGTCATTCAACAGAGCGGAACGTGTTTCTTTTCTTTTTTCCCAAAAATCAACCGTTTCAGAAATCATTGGGAATCTGCAAATCAGCTATCTCTCTCGCACTCATGGCCGCTCGGTCGGTGTGACACTTGGCCTTAAGCCCAAACAAAGTTGATTGGAAACGTAATTCCGCAGCGACCGAAATTAGAGGGTATAAGGTTATCGACGTATATAACGGTAAACCCAAGCAAAGCCTCGCACAAGCTCAACTTTCCTCGACCCTCTATTCGCAAATTATTTTCAACAATCATTTAATCGCTCTGCAGCATACATTTGAAACCAATTCCAAAAGTGTTATTTACCTGAATAGACGTACTCAACAATGTATTGTCAAAAAGGAACGTACTCACACACACACACACACGCGCGCGTGCAAGCAGTACAATGTGCATACACACGTACCCGATTGTCAATACGAGACAGCTGACGTGATTCCAACGCGACCTACTCGTGTAACGCAAGCGAGGACTGACGATAAACAAATATATGATATTTCATCGGCGCCAATAGAGCAGACAAATATATATCCACGAGAATCTTACTTGCTTTGCGGAGCTTTGCAATGACTGATTATCCCGTCCACGGTCGAATAGTCGGGCTGACGAGCGCAAATGCCACACATTGTATATAAGCGCACGCACGCACACACACACACACACACACACACACGCCACACAGAAACACACACACACATGTGCATAGGACATATCGTAACTTATTGTCAGAGCTTTTCGACCTCTATACATCGCGGAAACGATATTGGGTTTCTGCATGCATATATAAAGTATGTAGACACATTATACGCCGTAAATATGTCATGCATTTTTAATTCGTTTGTACAATTCCCGGAAATTCGATTTTACGAATTATAGCGGAATTTTTGGATATTCGCGTTTCGTTACGTCCTATCCGAGCTTAATAACAATAATAATTACAATAACAATAGATACTTTTCCGCTTACCCCGTGCAAACAAACGCAATTCCGCGGACTGTGTTGAATAATTGCACATTAAATCGTTGGCTATTTACCTCATCGCGTGTGACACCCGACACAATTCTCTCTCTCTCTATATATAAATATATATATATACATATACGTATAGTAAGCACCGCACCGCGAACACAGTCTGGCGCGAACCGAATATTCTTAATGAACAGAGAATACCTTTGGGGGATGCAAACCCTGGCAAATTTTTTTCACGCTCGAGTAACACTAGTTTCGAAATATTACATTCCGGATATAATAGGTTCAGTGATTTACCTCAAATCATTTATTGAGCCCGGATAAGCGGATAAGATAAGCAGTGTCTCACGCTGCGGTGACTAAATGCCTATCTGTATTACATGTATATGATGTATATCGCGAGAGAGAGAGTATACGTGTATGGCGCGCGCGCATACCGGGAAACCACGAAACTTTTCAACCCACATCACCCGTCGTTCTCTCTTCATTATTCATATCTTTGTGATTTCACCCCCATTCATCCTCGGGCGAATTTTACCTTGCGCTTAATAATTGGTTCATTCGAATACCATGTGGATGCTACAAACGACAGGTACACTGATAAGCAGTTTGGTGTCATACTTTTACCTCACGGACGTGCATTTTGGTTTACTGATGTATCGTACGACTAACCCGGTGATGATGCAGTTCCTGCTCTGGCCGTGAGATGATGGAAGTGACAGTTTCCAACATTTCGAGGAGCTTTCTTCAAGGCCATGTGTCACACGTCCAGTCGGTAAAAATCCTACTGCCAAGTTTTCTCCTAGACGGAACATATTTCGGGCAAAAGAAGAGAAAGCCGTTGTTCGTCGTTCAACAGAGCGGAACGTGTTTCTTTTCTTTTTTCCCAAAAATCAACCGTTTCAGAAATCATTGGGAATCTTCAAATCAGTTATCTCTCTCGCCCTCATGGCCGCTCGGTCGGTGTGACACTTAACCTTAAATCGAGCAAATTCGCGTACCACTTTCCCTCTAGCTCTCCCATTAGAGTGGAAACTTCTTTAGTTTAGTCTCCCTACTACGGCTATTTGAAATTACAGGATTCTGAAAATTTTGCCAGAGTGACCCGAGAAGGGTCAACATATTTTTTCTTCTCTTCCTCACATTTCACAGCCTTATTCGATCGAAAATTTTCTGCCGATCACGAATATCACCGAGTTTTGCCGTGAAACACGAAGAACCGCTGCGAGAAACTACGATAAAAGTTTAAGCTTCTTGGATTCGAGCGCTAGATGGCGCCACTTGGTATCTTCGAGGCTCGCGAGAGTTATTTCACCGTTCTACACGAGCTCGGAGATTTCGGCATTTGAAATATAACCCTCGCCGGTATCTTCGTTATATTCAAACCGAAACGTTGAAGTTCTATCAACGCAATAATAATAATAATAATAATAATAATAACAAAGTATTTTCGGAGTAGATAGCGTAGTTGAATGAGTAGAAGAACGACTAGTGTTTCGATCAAATGTTTTTTTTCGTTACGACGTAAGTGCGATTCAAGTAAATAACATTGGCCGAGTCACTCGTTCCGAGTGTGAAAATCGCACGATCGATCGTTCGTAACAAATACGCACGGGACGTGCACGATTCGTGTAATCGTTACACACCTCGATTGACGTTTGCCAAAGAGCATTCCTTGTGCAAAAAGTCGCAAGGTCATACGTAATTGAAACATGGTTATGGAAGAGCAAGAGATGGGATTGGCAGCGGAGACGGTACCAGTGCCACAGATGCACAATTCGCTGCAGCAACCCTGTCAAGAAATGCACAATCAAAGTAGCAACGCGACGAGGGGGAAGCCCCGCTTGAGAAAGAAAGCGCTTCACGCGCTTATTCTCAAGCAAATGGAATTTTACTTCAGCGACGCCAATCTCAGCAAAGACAGATTTTTGGGGACTCTCATCAAATCGGATCCCTGTGCGTAAAGAACAAATGTAGTTCGTTATTCCATTGTACAGCATGTTGCTTTTTACATTATCCCTTATCCTAGATTGTTGTGCGCGTACAAAAAAAAGAAAAAATGTAAGCCAAAAACAACAGACGTCCAGACATATGAAACTTATGAATGAATATTATAAAGATTAATCCAATGTAGAGGAAAGACGAAAACAAAGGGAAGAAAAAATGAATGCATTGATTATGCAATACACGTAGTTACAGTGCATATAAGAATAACTGCTAGCATGTTTTGACTGTCTTTCGTGGACTATCATTTTAATTATAAAAAACTTTTATCATAGCCTTCTTTTCGATGCCTGCTTAGCTCTACCGATCATCTTTAACGCATGCTATCATCGACCTAACCATCCTTTATTTATTTATAAAAACAAGAATTGTTCCATATAATCACTACACCAAATACTGAACGATATATTTTACATATCTTATTTGTAACTATTTACTGGCTTATCTTGCCAGTACATACGCCTTTGCCGACATACTCTTTAATTTCTTTATTTATATTGGGAGTACAAATTAATTCGGTCCGTTTTTTTGTGGTAAAAAATCCATTTATTTCAAAATAAAAGATATGAATAGATTAATCAAAGTATTGTCCATCGCTGGCTACTACTTTTTCCTACTTCTCAGGCAATTTTCGAATTCCATCTCGAAAAAAAGTCTCGTCTTTTGAGGCGATCCAAGTTTTGAACCAATTTTCGATTTCTGTGAAAGAAGTGAACCGGTGAAATGCTAAATCCTGCTGCATCCGTCGGAACAACCAGTAATCAGAAGGAGCAATGTCCGGAGAATACGGCGGGTGCGGTAAAATATCCCATTTGAGTGTTTCCAAATATTTTTTTATGACTTTTGCGACACGAGGCCGAGCGTTTTCATGCAGAAGAATAATTTTGTCATGTCTTTGCTAGTATTCCAGCCGTTTTTCTCCTAATGCACAGCTCAAACGAATCAATTGTAGTCTATACCGATCGCCCGTAATGGAATCGCCAGGTTGTAGCAGCTCATTGGCTCATTTGGATGCCCAGGGCGGGGCTTGTCTTCAACACTGCAATCACCATTCTTAAAGCGTCGAAACCATTCCCTACATGATTTATCAGTTGGAGCATCATCACCATAAACTTCAACAAGCATTCAATGTGCTTCAGCTGCACTTTTCTTTCAATTAAAGCAGAAAAGTAAAACTTCCCACAAATGCTGCTTTGTTAACACAAAATTTGACATATTCAACACAGTAAAAAACAAGGTTTTTAATGGAACTCAAAGCGATATAAACTGAATGTTATTGACAGATGTCAGGCCTCTCTGAAACCACCGAAATCAGCTGTCACTATGAAACATTCATCTCCACTAATGAGGATTTGTCAATTTCAGCCCAATCTTTCCGTATGTCTTGGTCCCTCTTCGTTTCCATTCCTTCAATATTTTCTCAATTTTTTAGATGTCCCTCGTTCGTACTAGGTTTCCAAATCCTTCCTTCCCCTACTTTCCTTATTGCACCCTTCGACTTCCTTTCCCATTTTGATGAATTTCCTTTAGCTACATTCCATAACTCCTCCTTCAAACAAGTCTTTGTTCTCTGCTTCTGATCCATTCATAATATCTTTAGTAAATAGTTTCCTGCTTAAAAAACATATTTTCGGTGTAAATGATCGGAATTAAAAACTCGACGTATCCAAGTTAATTTCCATGGTTACTTTGTTATTGGGGATTAAACGATGTCTTCTTCCAGACGTGGATCTAAACGTATTCCTACGTTTCAACAAAATACGAGTATTGACCGACGACGCGAGCAGAGTCGCGAAAGCTCTGAAGAACTCGAGTATTTTATCGTTGTCCGAGGACGGAACAAAGGTTCGACGCACGACACCGATAAATCCGCGCGACAATTGCGAAGCTTGCACGATTTACGTTCAAGGCTTGCCGCCGGACGCGACTCACGAGTGGATCGATAGCCTCTTCTCAAAGTACGGCGACATCGCATACGTATCCATTCCTCGGTACAAGAGCACCAGAAAAATCAAGGGATTTGCCTTTGTGGAATTCGACAAGGTCGACGGAGCGGACGAGTGTCTCAAGGTCGTTATCTCTTGCAGACACAAAAGGAAAGAACCCGCGAATAAAATCTCACATCGCTCTCATGATCGTGTTATTTTTAAACTCGAATGAAAGCGGATCAAGCATTAGACCCATGAATATTGACGAATACCATTTTTTTTTTTTTCAAGTTCATAAGTCGACGATCGAGGCTTCAAACTCGGCTCAAAATTCAAATGTCACATTTTTCACGCAGGCTTTTCAAGAAAAGAATTGTACACTGCCATCGCACACGGCGCCGCACGAGCTTCTAAGTATCACAACGTTCGCCGACGACAATCCCTCGAGCGAAGCGATACCCGAAAGTTCAGCGAAAAACAGCGAGGCGAGTATCGTCCCGAAACGCAAAGCCGAAAATGAAAATATCGCGGAGGAGGAGGGATCCCAGCCGAAAATTGCACGAGTCGATGAATCCGAGCTGTTTGACGAGAGAAACGAGGTGACGATCTCGAGCGAAGTCGTAGGTTCAACCACCGAGGTGTCCCACGACGAGGCGGAATCGGGCAAGGAGAAAGTACGGGAATGCGGCGAGAAGAAGAAAAAACGAAAGCGCAAACGTCGAAGTCGAAGCGAACAGATGGACGTGGCGGATCTAGGATTGCGTATAATGGCGAAGAGAGATTGGAAACAATTGAGAAACAAGTATCTACAGTTGCAGCGTAACAAAATGAAACTTTTGAAGCAACATCTGCACAAGGCGCGGTGGAATCAATGGTCGGGAAATCATGAGCGCAAAGAACGTACGGAGATCGAGGAAATCGAGAAGAATAACACGAAGGAAATTACCGAGGCGCCGTCAGGTCCGAAATTTACATTCACGCCCGGTGTCATTGTGAAGATCGAGCTCGACGAGCCGTGTTCGAACCCAAAAAGTTTCAAGGTTCGTACGAGTCGTTAATTTTCTAAATTTAGCGATAAAAAAAATACAGTTTCCAAATGATCTCGACGTTAATCTTTTTATGTAGCTGGAGCTCCGAAACGACGCGGCGGTCAAGTACATCGATGTTCACGAGGGCGCGAGCGAAGCATTCGTGCGATGCGACGACACCGAATCTACTCGAACATTCGTCGAAAAGTACAGCGATCAAAAGAATCTTCGTATCCTTGAGGGATCCGAGGAAAAAACGTACTGGGACAAAATATCACGCGATCGAGAGGACAAACTCAGCAAAAAAGATCGTGTCAAGCAGCGTGGCCGTGACAAATTGTTGAAGAAGGCGGAGAAGGAGCTCGGGAAGCACATCAAATTCGACGAGGTCTGAAATTCCGAGACGAATCCTCTCGTCCACCTTGTATTCGTGATAACACAAAAAGAAAATAAACTTTTTTTTTTTTCTTTCTTTTCTCATCAAGTACACCAAAGATATCGTCGTTCAAAGTACAATCAAATAAGTGAAAAAATCCAGCTCAGAAGGATAAAGAAATTTATTCGGTAAAAAGAAGAAATCAAAAACATTTCGGAACTTTTTTTTAGCGATAATCTTTTTCGAACGATTGTTCGGGTACAAAAATAATTCCAATAATTTCCCCTTCGATGGTATATTTTGTGGATTTCAATAAAAAATTTATTGACTTTGTACAGGACTAATAGCGACCTCGTCCTCGGCCTCTGCCACCTCCACCACCACCACCACCGCCACCGCCGCCGCGGCCAAAACCACCCCCTCGTCCGAAACCACCCCGACCGAAACCTCCGCCGCCACCGCCTCGACCGCCCCTGAATCCGTTTCCGCTGCCAAACGACCCTCGTCCGCCTCTTCCACCGCCCCTTCCGCCACCACGACCGCGTCCTCCACGTTTCGCGTCGCCCGGGGCTTTCGGCAGAAACCTTTGGAGGGGTAAGAGCTTCGCCGGATCTATGTACAGCTGCGGATGAGAATAAAATTTTTCTTCATAGCGACTAGGGAAAAGTGACGGTGATATTCGCCTGTTAAATATAATCGTCCGACTACCTTGGCGTCCTTCTCGAAGCTCGACGACTTTATGTTTTCCGAAAGTTTTATGGATACGTAATAGTCTCTTACGTTGCCGAAAATCTCATCGATTTTACCAATTTGCTGTTTGTTCTCAGTGTAGATTGGTGCATTGAAGTAAGGCACATCTTCGATGTCGACTTTGGCCACAAGGTCGTTCTGCACCGACCACGCAAAGTGACAGAGCGGCGTTACCGTTTCTGGAGGGCCTTGATCGTATCTGTAAAGCGATTTTGTCTTTAGCGAGACTTAATATTTTTTTATGGTTTTGCGTTGTCTAATAATTTTACCCTCTACGATCGCCGCCACCGCCGCCGCGTCCTCCACGAAAACCGCCGCCTCCTCGACCTCCTCTAAAGCCGCCGCCTCCTCCCCCGCGACCGAATCCGCCGCTGTTGCCTCCGCGACCACGATACGACATAATATATCAGCGTCAAGAACGGTCGCGTCTGGATAGATGGAAATAAAGTTGACTCGTAAAGAAGGATTAGTTGAATATTTTGATGCCTTTTTTCTTATGGACATTGTCCAATCTTTGCTTGTTTAGTTCATTTAAAATTCATTTGTTTCACGATCGGCGCTGCCTGAGCATAAAATTATCTGATTTCAGGTAATTTTTAGTATTACGACTCCTAACTGGGCAATAGAACGTGGATTTAAAGTTTGTATTTTGTTGAGCGCAGTTGCACGCGGAAATGATCGTGAACCCGCATGCTTAACCTACAAATCGACATACAAGCCCGATGTAAACAACGATAAATTCGTTGACATTCAGAAATGCAAGGATTTAAAATACGAATAATTATAAGGAGAAATGAAATATTTACGCGAAAAAGAACCGCTCGTATTACTCGCCGCGATTGTGTATCGAAAATATAACAAATCACTCGAGGTGTCTGGATCCTCTCGCACTACCGAAAAGGAGCACGTTGGTCCACTGGCCGACAGCGCGATGCTTGTTCAATTTGCCGTCGGAGGCGCTATCGTTTTGAAAGCAACGACACCGTCATCTACCGGCTGCACGTAGACACTAAACTGATCCAAATGTGTCACACGTCCTTTGTATCATTTTGACCTCGAACACGATCGTTAAGTACCAGACAAAAACCATGTTTTATAACTTTCAACAATTGTATTTTCAATATTTGTTTTATGTCCGTACTGTTTACAGGCAAAATCTCACCACACTAATTGCACATTTAGACGCGAGAAAGCGCACTCATCGGCAGTGGTGCTGCTCTCTGCACTCACGCACGGCCCCTATAGCAACCGATACGTTTTTACTTTTGCATGGCTCATATATTTGTTACAAAAATTTTACAAAAAAAAATAATACATATAAGAAGAAAGTATGACAGAATGAAAATGAAATAAGGATAAATTCGAGGCGATCTTCATCCGTGTTTTGTCAGTTTTCAGGGACGGGAGGGGGGGGGGGGGGCACGTTTCCTATAAACGCTCCAATCAAACTACCGTCTTCTTCGCCATACATATAAAGTACAGCCAACGACGATTCACATAAAAGATAACAAAAAAATATTTAAAAATTCGCAAACTTTAAAGCAGGAGGGGGAACGCACGTATCGCAGTGCGCCGCCCGTTGTACGACAGGGCCGACATCATAAACATAACCTTGCAACGACTCAAACTTTATCGCGTATGTATAAGAATATTCCTGCACGTTTGTCCCTGTCATAAATCATTTGATATCTCGCGCAATATTCGTCGCATATTCAATGATCCATTCAATTGCCCGATTTTTTCTCCATTATTTACTTCTCTCACCCAATGCCAAATTTATTTGTCCACACACATATACGTGTCATGTTGGTAAATGATTATCTTTGATCGCGAGATGTGTCATACGCGTACAAACAGGCTGTAAAGATCATTCATTGCCATTGGAAAATAGATTTTGTCATTGCGCAATTTGAATGCGGCTCTGTGAAATAATAATATTATTAATGACAATAATGAGATATTGCAGTGATAATTATGTAGTATGAAAACATTCGTGTTCCTGAGATTCGTGAGAAATTGAATTCACTACGTTCTGGTTAATGCAATATTCAATTTACATTTTAAGCCCGAACAGCCTTGTAAATCATTTAATGTCGGTATGTATTTATTTATTTATTTATTTGTCATTGTACATACGTATATTTGTGTGTATAAATATATATAAAAAAACTAGCTTCTACCTGCAGCTTCGCCGCGTGAAATTTGGCCCATAGAAACTTCATTACCAGTTGCACCCTTTATTAGGGGTTGTTTTAAAAAATCCTAAAATATTCATTTTATTATTTGTTTCGAAGTATATGCCTGGTTTCAAATTGATATACACAAGGAATATAATTTTCCAAATAAACTTTTACACCCCTATTATCCCCTTAAGAGTTGGTTTTTGAAAAATCCTTTCTTAGGGTACCTCTATACCTTCTAAGGAACATATCTTCTAAATTTCATGTTTCTATCTTCAGTGGTTTAGCCTTCGCGTTGTCTATATCAGTCAGTCACTTGCAAAGGGAGGCTGTCAATTGTCATTCAGATTTGATTCATACTGCTGGTAATAAAAGCTTATGGCCAGAGGTGTTATGTGGCAAAGCAGTAAGATGAGCTTCTTCGCCGTTGTCAAGAAAATCGCCATTGAAATATTCCGTTGCATACAAATACTTTCTACATAACGAAAATTTCAAAGAGCGCGTGGCGCAGCGAGCAAGCTCTCTGCTTCATAAGCCCATCATCCCCCAGGTTCGAATCTCGCTGCTGGCAACTTTTGTTAAAATTTAAATGTGTATAGAGATAATTCCCGGCAATCAGTTTCAACAATTATGCATATAAGTTTTTCAAATCCCGTTTGTTGTGGAAAAACCGACGCTTTCGAATTTCATTATGTTCGTAAACAAAATTATATTTTCTAGTTGTTTTATGCAAATAACACTAGAAATAGAACACAATATCACAAATAACATTTAAGTGGGTACAATTTATTGAAAAGTTCTGTATATACTTGCAGATAATTTTCCATTAGTGAGCTGCAGTAGCCGGAGTGTCGCACGAACCACAGTGATAGTTATCATAAAAACATGGAAAGCAAAAAACAGCACGACATCTAGCACATCCGATAAACGATGCATTTTTACAAGAACAATTGTTTTTTAAATTATCTGTTGGGAAACCCACCTGATTCGCATTCAAAAAAATTGTTCTATCGTCTGTCAGGCATGATACAAACCACGTGTATCGTATCATATCGGAAAAATTCAAAGAAGACAACTGGTGGTGGACGATCGATTGGATTTTTATACAATCTTCTTTGGAATTGATCTCACGATCTTGCTCAATTAAATAAGCACAATATTGAAGGTGCTTGATCAGATTTTTATTTGTATTTCATACCTGTATTTCATACCTGTATTTCATATTTGTATTTCATACCTGCCGCAGCAGGTATTTCTATTTTTGAAATATAACTTTGTTTGCGAAAAACATAATGAAGTTCGAAAGTATTTGAACGCAACGGAATATTTCAATGCCGATTTTCTTGACAACGGCGTAGAGGCGCATCTTACTGCTTTACCGCATAACACCTCTGGCCATGAGCTTTTATTACACGCAGTATGAATCGAATCTGAATTTGACAATTGACAGCCTCCCCTTGTCAGTACGGAACTCTTTTATATGTATAAATATACTTTAAAATATCAATACTCCCCATTTCGGTTCTTAAGAATAATTCAATTTTTTTTACTTTATTGCACATTATTTCCGTGTTTCTGGAAAAATTTTAATCCACGTGACTGAATGAGAATATCTCATTGCAAGCCTCTCATGTTAAATAGCCAGCGCTTTATTAACAAATATATTTATATACACATATACACATACGTATTTCTTCTTTACACAGGATCGGACGAAAAAAACTTGAGCGCCATTAAGGTTTTCATACGTGCCAGGCTTTGGTAAATTTTCAAACATGGACAAGCTGCGTAAAGCGCTTAGCGGCAATGAGCAGTGCGACGAGGAGAGTGGTATCATAACACAGGTGAATGAATGTATTTTTGTAATTGACGGTTTCAAGAACGTTTGGTGAACGACAGGCCACTGCGTCACTTCAAATTGCTTCTAGACATCGAATTATTGCGTTTCCATGTATAAACAAAAATGATTGCCGATACATATGTTATTTCATGCGGCAAGCGCGATGTGGACTTCGTAGTGAGTATTCGAATATGGACGGTTCATTCAGAGCTCCGGAAAGCCGATTATTTTGTACTTCGATTATTTATTAATGTTTTGTACTTTTTATTTATTATTACTTTATACTCGATATTAAAATTATTATTTTGTACTTTTCTCAGCTCTGTGGATTTATACACTACGGATGGTAGAATGGAGCCAACGTTACCTGGTGGTTTGCAAATAAAAATTACTCGTTTCCACAGATTATGGACGAAAGTACCTTGAGCTGGTCGACTAGAATCAAAGGCTTCGCCATTTGCTTTATCGTTGGTATACTCTGCTCGTTTTTGGGTTCGTTCGCCCTCTTCTTGAACAAGGGACTCACAGTGTTCGCCGTTTTTTACACACTCGGCAACGTTATTTCCATGGCGAGGTGATAAGAAATTGATACATACAGATATATATCATTTTTTTTAAATGATCCTTTGCACTCTCTTGCAGGCTCTAACGGTAGCATCCCTTTCACTTTTACCCGCCTGAAATTTCTTTACATTTACGTACAAATATTACATCGTATGAAATCAAAATAATCCGGCCGTTACTTTCTAGCACGTGTTTTCTGATGGGACCGGTCAATCAAGTGAAAAAAATGTTCGCCTCGACGAGAATAATAGCAACGTTGCTCGTCTTTTTTTCGTTGGGCATGACCTTGTACGCGGCAATCGGGGTAAATACGTTTCCGCGTTGTATTATTGTTCGCAATCGATATATCGATTCATAGATTATCAAAGAACACTTTCGCTATCAAGATAATTCGATTTTTCTTTTTCCCGCGCAGCTGCACAAAGCAGGATTGGCTCTTTTATTCATAATATTGCAATCATTGGCAATGACGTGGTACTCCCTCTCGTACATACCATACGCTCGCGACGCTGTCAAGAAGACCGTGGAGTCTTGCATCTCGTGAATAAAGCTCGGACGATCTGTCCTTACAGCTGAAAAACTTGGACGGAATACCGCCGAGACGTCCACCTTCGAGACAATAAATACATAACAGGATAATGCACACACAAAAAAGCAATACCGCTGCAGCGTCATGCACATTGAATTAAAGGAGGTTGTGCGTTTCACCGATCGTTGTTAGAGGATACTAATTTTACTGAATTATGTCTACGCCTCAAAAGAATCCAGTATCCTTTAAGATTCATCGTTAAAACGCTAACATGTCCCATTGAGGCGTTACACCAGCTTGGAGCTCGGAAAAATAGGTACAAATTTTTTGTTTAATTTCAACGTGACTATTAAATATATGAAATAAATTTTATTTTTCACAAATACATTATAATTTCATGAAAAAAAAACAAATACTAAAAATCGTTGAACTCTCTTATGAAAATCCTTGTCGGTGATGGATTGTTTTTCTCTGTCAAGCAACGTCTGAAAAATAAAAAATTCTTGTAAAGAAAGGTAATAGCTAAAGAGTAACACGGGGAAAAACTTAACAAATTTTTTTTGTATAAATAACAGCTGTTCGAAAAAAAAACTGATTTTTACCAAAATTTTGAGTAAAAAAAAAAATTAACCCGGCCTCCGATCAAAAAAATTTTATGCTACATCCTAGATAATATCAAGAATATGTATCATAAATTTCATTAAAATCGGTTGAGTAGATCTCGAAAAATTTTGCCCACCAGATTGAAAAGAGGACCCGCCATAACATTTTTTGTTATTCGTTTTTTTTTAAATTTTTTCATAGAACTATAATGTATTTGTGAAAAATAAAGAGTATTTTATATATTTAATAGTATATATATTTTTCTATATATTCAATTTGACAATATATATTGTCAAATTTTTTTAAATTCATTTTTATACCTATTTTTCCGAGCGCCAATGTGGTGTAATCCCTTAAAACAAGGTTTGCTTCGTTTTTTTTTTCACACAGCGCAATACGCTTTTTGTAAAAAGTAAAATTAACCGCGTGTCCAACGTCGAGAGATCTGATTCAAGTGCGCACACGTGGAAACTTGGAACGAACTGATTTTCCGCGAAAGGAGAGGAGGGAAAAAAAGCAGTGCCTTATACAAGAAACGTATGAAACTTTTGCGCATTCCGATACCAATGTCTCGGTGATGCAGGATCTTTTGTTGTTTTTGTTAATCCCTTTAAAGCAAGTAGAGCAGTAAGGTTTTTCGACAAGAAATACGATCATCGAATCCTGGAGAGCTAATGTCATGTTGCAAAGTATTCTATTACAACTGCATTTTGCAGTGTTTTTTCTAATTATTATTATTACTATCTAAATATATTATTTACACATTTGTACAGTACTTACGAATACGTAATTCCGTAACGGAGTTGCCCGATATTTTTCCTTCTTGTCAATTAATGCTGTGACACGGAATAATAATAAATAAATTAAAAAAAAACAAGAGTTCACGACTTTTTCTTAACCGAGGGTGTTTTTGCCAAATTGAGGATGTTCAAAGCCTGTCGAACTGTTGGCATGTCGATCATTTGATCCTCGTACACGAAGGCACCCTTAAGAAAAATGTGTCACGTTTATCCATTGTTAACGGGACATCCCGCGAAAATCGAACTCGATGACATTCACGAAAAGCGCGTACCTTGCCCCGTTGTTGATGATCCTCGAAAGCCTTGACAAGGCCGGACGCCCAATTGATTCGCAACTGTGACGGACTGTAGGCTTCTTGCACAATCCCTACATGAGACGGATGTATCACTTGACGACCCGTGAATCCCCAAGCAGAGCTTTCCAACGATGTTCTCCTCAATTCTTCCAGATCTGACAGTAGAGAAAGAGTTTGTTTGGGTTTGTTGGGGTTGTCTCCAATTCTTTCAGATCTGACGAAGATAACGAGTGATCTGGTTTTCAACGCGAGCCCACGGGTCTTAAGGTTGATTCATACTATACGGCACGGACCGACACGTAACGGCCACGGCACGTACCGGCACCGGTACAACAAAACTTTGTAGCATGAGTTTCATACTAACCGGCAACGAGCTGCACGTTCCGGCAATATCGCGGAACGGCTCCGGCTAATATTCTCGCAAGGAATGTTTTGACGGTCGGTTACGATACGTGTCGGTGCTTGTCTGCCAGTCTGAATTAGAGAACGGTAGAAGACGGACCGAGCCCAGCAAAAATCGATCAGGAAAAATTAGTTGAAAGCGTGAAATCCTGAGAAGCATTGTAATTCGCCACAATTTTAATAAATCCTAAAATGTAGACTTCAACATTCGAAAATATTGGTGAAACTCGATATTAAAGAAAAGAAAGGCAGATTAATTGCGATTACTTTTTTAGTCAATTAATGAACTGATTGAAAGTTCGATTGATTAACGCCCAACACTGTTCTTATAGCCTTACTTCTAGTCGAAGACGAAACCAAAACACTACGTCACGTCCGTATTTATTTTTCTCCGAGACTACGAGACTGGGAATCGAACTGCCAATGTTCTGGTTTACAGGCAAGCGCGCTGACCATTAGACTAGCACACTGATTTGTATATTAGGATGTATTTTTACTTGATAGTAGACGAAAATCAGTTGATTGTTAAATATTAGGGTTCGTTACCGGAATATCTTAAAGGTTTGGCAGGATGTACAAAGAAATTCTACTTGCGTTTACCTCCGATGTCTATGTGTACCATATCTATCGCCTGTAGATCGAACGCTTTGGCTATCATGACAAGCCTCTGTCTTGCGTAAAGAATCTCTAGGTAGTTTTTCGTTCTCGTTGCTCCTGCGAAGAAAACAAAACGTAGGTGGAGAACCTATCCGAGCTTAGCATTTTACGCGTATGGCAAAATGTATATATCCGATTGAACATTCATTTTCATGGTAACGCACGAATCGATATTTTAAGATCGTTACTTTCTGCATATTTTTGATGCAGTTTATATCTTTGTTTCATAATTCCCAAGCATCGTGGTCATTCCCTCGGCTTACCGATACTTGCGACATAGTCGTCGCTTCCCATGACCAGGGCCACTAATCTGAGGGAAGCCTTCTTTCCCACGTCAATCGCTGCTCGCGTTATCTCTGGTAACTTCATCATGCTCACTGCAGTTTCGCTGTACATTATCGTCTCTATAGGAACGTTTCTGGGATTCAGGCTGGAAACTGCATCTGCAAACTGTGTGTGACGACAATAGAAATTTCTTTCGCTTTGTGGTCAAAATTTTGTGCGTTCCTTACCCATGAAATTTCATCGGCGCTTTCCACTTTTGGCAAGAGAATGCAGGGCGGTTTATTAGCGTAAGCAAGAACCACCTCGAGATCCGATCGACAGAGTCCCGAACTAACGGAATTCACTCTGACGCCCCATTGCGGCTCGCAGGATGGAAACGGAGCTTTGTCCAGAAGCTCCGCTATATTTGTTCTGGCCAGTTCCTCGAATGTTAGAACGAGAAGATAAATTGAAGCTAAGAGTGTTGAACTATGATATTCTTTTGCGAACATGTATTTTTTCATGTTGTTTCACGCGATCAACATTTTGATGGATGTTGATTACGTCTATTCATCGTTTCATTAATCGATTGGTGAACTTTTACTTTCTGATTAGTCGCAACTCCATCTTCGCAATCCAACACTATAAAGTCCGCCTCGATCGATCGTGCCTTCTTCATTTTTCTATCGTCGCTCGCAGGCACGTACATTAAAGCTCTCCGAGGTATCGACAGATCCGATCGCGACTAGAATAACATTTTTAAATGATATAATTTCTTTGATTTTGAGTGTTTGAATTTTTGTACGTTTGAAACGAATGACTTTTTGTCCTCCCTGAAAATACTTAATGAGGTTATAAATCGTGATTTTCGGAATCTCGATACTTTAATAAATAATTTCTTTCTTCTTACCATCATTCTCGTGCTGAAACATTTCGCGGGATATTGGGCAATGAATTTGTACCGAACGGTAGCGACAAACATAATTTTGTGTATATTCCTTCTCAGCCGAGATAAGAGCAATGCCTCGAAAATCGTGACCTTTACTTATCGACGATACATCCAATTACGAACATATATTATCGTCACTGCGTCTACACAAAGACTTTTGGACAGACGGCGAGATTGAGAGACGGAGATAAAAATTCCTATGAAGAAATCTATAAATCATGCATATCGGTGAAGCTTCGTTATAATTCAAGTAAAATGTTTTTTTCAATTCTCCCGCTTCTTTGCTGCCTCTTTACGATGCATATATACATTTATATATCGCGATTAAAAATCGACGTCGCAATTAAAAATGGTCGACCACGCTTGGGCAACTTCGGGTGATCTGTGAAAACGACAAGATGGCAGCGTTACGCGGTTAACTTCATAATTATACGTGTTCTCTGTCGTACCTGTGTCGAGTGAGTCAGGAATTTTGTTTAATCGTCCCGCAACAGCTGGATTTAAATCATCATGAGGTTCGTAACAATTGAAAGTAAAGATTAATTGATACAGCAAAATGTTCGTGGCGGACGTTTGAAAAAATTACGAAATACGAATTCGCGGCCGACAATGTTTACATGTCACGTAACCTAGCGATTCAACGTACGTGCGTCGATTCGATTAAACACAAATTATTCGTGTAGAAAACGTTCCACAGGCCGATTAAAACGTAGAAAATCAAACATATTTTCACACGACGAATGTGGCATTGGAGAAAAAAAAAAGAAGAATCTTAGATGCGTACGCGAGAGAGTCGCAAGGACGTTGAATCGCCTGCTGTGATCCAATAAATAGTCGTTACGTCGTCAATTATTTAACATCGCTTTTCGCGAACATTTTCGTTGCGCCATTCCTCACGCATTTCCGCGCCGAATTGGTAAAGTTTTACACGCCGAAAATTGTTTTTCAGCGAATCCGATTTGGAGTGCTTGATAGCAAAGCGCCAAGAGCGTCCGTTAATGGACGACGACACGGAGGCGCTCGATCAGAGAAGAAAGAAGAAGAGAAAGCATAAGCATCACAAGCACAAAAAGGACAAAACCCTGGACAAAGATGACGCAAAGACGGAGAGACGCAAACACAAGAAACACAAGAGGCCCAAGAGGGAAAGAGATACGGAGAATGGCACGGCGGAGGAAAAATGCATTCCTATAAGAACGGTCACCGTTGCTGGGACGAGAGAAAATACGATGAACGGAAAAATGTCTATGCCAATGGAGGTACTCTCGACAGAGGAGAGCGAGGATGAAAAATTGGTCGATCTTGACTCGGACGAAGTCGATTGCACAATTATCGAGGATGACATAGATCTGGAGGAACTCATGAAACAAAAGGTAGGATCTAATAATCCTTTTAAGGATTTTCGACCCCAAAATTGAAATGATTGTAGACAGTTGAAATTTATATATCTCTGAGAGATTTAGGATGTTTAACTGTCCATATATCAATCAGTTTCTGAACATAGTTTCGGAGATTGTTAATGTTCAGTTGAACCTTTATCCATTTGATAATATGCATGATACCTCATCAAGGCCAGTTATAGGGTTGTAGGGACAAAAATAATACCGAGATTTAAAGATATGGTAATTGTGTTAGGAATATCGTGTTGAATAATCAAGTAGTTTCTCTACTCCATTTATTAACAATACTCGAAAAAAGATGTGAATTTTTAGCTTTAACGGTTAGTTTTCGGACCTTGATGAAACTTGGAGGTTAAACGCGGCGACACTGCTGTTAACTGGCTAGGTCGAGTGACCCACGCACAGTTAAGCATTAATTGGCAGGTATTTCAAAATCGGCGGATGTTTAAAACCTACATAGTATTAGAGCACTTGAACTTTATAAAAAAACTAGCTTCAACCCGCGACTTCGTCTGTGTGGATCTCTCAATTTGTGTTAATATACCCCTTAATGGATTATTTTTTTTAAAGGCTTTCATACGCCATTCAAAATTTAGTAAAATATGTGACATTAGAGTCTATCCGATTTTGATTATATTTTAGTCGTTTGTATTCTATAAGAATTAAAATTTCATCATTAGATTTTTTTAAATATAATTAGAAAAATATTAGACGTTACATTTTATCAAATTTAATTTATACTTGATTCGTTGTATTCTATAAGAATTTGAATTTGATAATTACATTAGATTTGATAGAAATGTTATAATTAGAAAAATATTAGGTATATTTATATTAGATTTGATATTATATTATCATCTATTTTAATTAGAGTTGATTTGGTTGTATCCTATAATAAGAATGATATAAGACTGATAATTTCATAATTGAATTAGATTCGAGTCAAATATTAGAATAAGAAAAATATTAGTTTTATTTTTCATAGCTTATATGTTATTTGAAGTAACTATTCAGGAGTGATAATGGAACAAACATCATGCATATAGATTAGAACAATATTGAATATTATAATGAGAATGAAAAGTATACTATGTGTCATAAGCTATCTACATTTTAATTTTCATTGATTATATAATAATTTGAATTTCATAATTAGATTAGATCGAAGTATATAATATTATAATTTAAAAATATTAGATATTTGAATGAAAAAACGTTTTGGCGTGATTGAGTAACAAACAGACAGAGAGATAGAAAGTCAGATTTATAATATTAGTTAGGATGTATTTATTCGTCCGTTGAACATTCTTAATGTTTTCCCGACTTTGTCGAATCAAAAACCCTTTATGAAACGTTGTAAGTTGAACATTTTTCACCATGTAAATAGCCTGAAACCGATGATGCTTTAGCGATAGTCAGCTGCGCCTATGGCACAGAATGTCGCTGTTGCCAAGTCTATTGGTTATTTTTTCTTGACTGAAATTGCAACATACTCATATTTAATTGCAAATATGATAAGTATTAATATCATTTCCCAACTTGAAAATATTTTTCAACAAAATCATGACTTTGGAATCGTCCGATATTAATTTTCTTTTACATGAAATTTTATTCACAAGAAGTTGGCAGCCTGCCGCAAACTTATTTTATTTTCATCCCCTCTCTTGCAGCTAAAGAACATTATCGAAACTCCTTAACGCTCGGCTTGATTGTACATTCCTGTCTCGGCATTGCGTATATTTTGGTCGCTTGGTAGCCCACGAATGTAATATTTTCGTTCTCTTTTTTTACTAAAAGAAAAATGTTAAACGTTTCCAAAGAAGACTTTTTTCTGTGTATATATTTTTTTTAATTTTTGCAAATATTTATTTCCTTCGTTCCAATGTAAACTCTTGCAGGTTTTTACATACTGCGCTTCCCAATTGAACCCTTACCCATCACTCTCTATCTGCACTTTGCTATTTTAAACTAACGTTCCGTTGTCTCCACAGCCATCTTGAGCTACACTGTACCGTATTTGCAGAGGGTACGGGGAAACTGTGGAAAACCTGTATCGGTATAGACGCTATCACGAGTTATCGCGCAAAGCATTTTGTGAAAAAGCGGTTTTAGGAGAAACGTGTTCAAAGCTTTTGTTGTTGTTGTTGTTGTGATTTTGTGTTGATAATAGGCACATTGATTGGGTGTCTTCGAAATCTAAGATTGAGATGTAGCTTGAAAACATGCAGCGAAAGAATTCGATTTTTTTTTGAGGATTTATCATGGAAGGCTAGCTTTGCATAACGATAGATCTTGACGAATCCTCAGGAACGACTGCAGGCATGCTTGGTGCAATATCTTTCGGACGAGTCGGAGAAAGACGAGAGAGCAACAACGGGGGTGCGAGACGAGCCGAAAGTGACAGAAACGCCGGACGTTATCTTGGTGGAGGACGACAGCGGTGAGGAGAGCTCGTCGCAGCAGCACAATAAAAAGCGCTACAGAAGTAGATCCGGAAGTCGCGAGCGCAAGAGAGTCACGAAGACGGAGAGACGCGTCGTCGTTGACATGACGAGAGATCGACGGACTCGCGACGAGCCCAAGGACAAGAGAAAGGAGACGGATAGACGGAGAGACGAGAAGACGAGATCGCGGGAGGATCCGAAGAAGGAGGAGACGCGGCGAGGAGGGAGGGAGATACGCAAGGTCGTTGAACGTCCTCGCGAGGAAGCGAGAAGGGACGAGAGCAGGAAGAGGGCGGAGGAGGACAGGCGCAAGGATTCGACGAAACGAGAAGATCCGCGAAAGCGCGAACACGAGCAGAGGTAAATCATGAATTCGCGGTTGTGATGAATTGGGGGATCATGGGGGAGTTATTTTTCGTGAGTTTAAGGCATCAGTCTCCATCTATTGCACATATTTTCAAGATTTTTTTTTTTCATTATCAAAAACATAAAAATCTCCATATTTTTATCTTTTTATACATAAAGATAGAAGTTTCAAAGTACAAGAAAGTTTTTTTTTATTAAAACAAATTTATCTTGGTGATCTGGCTGGCTAAAGTTGCCTCTGCTTTCACCTTGTCGACACGAAATCTCAGCCTTGGAGCATCCGAAAACAAAAAGTCTTTTATTATAAAGTGAAGATGTAGTTACGACCCCTACTTAAAACTTTCACCGTCGATCATAAGTAAACAAAATGGCGCATTTTTGAATATTTCGACTGTTTTTTACAACTTAAATTGTTTCAAAATAGGATTAAATATTAATGAATATTTCTACCGTTAGTAGGGGTCGAAGAGGTACATGCATAGAATAATCTCTGTAAATTTGAACCTAATCGGTGCAATAGTTTTTCCAAAATCATGTCGACAAGGTCAAAAACGTTGTTTTGAGAAAAACGTGTTCAAAGTTTCTCTTGTAAAAATATACATGAAACTTAAAAAAAAAGCCTCTTACCCTCAATCAGCGATGCCTGGTCAATATATTATTCCTTTAGCTTCTTCAAAAGCTTCACTGTCTTGGAATTTTTGGTTTCGGATCTCTGTTCTGCGAGCTTTGGACGCTCGACACAGCGGTTGCGCGCTGACGGCGCAGAGACACTTCTATTGTATCACTCTTTTTAGACCCTTATCGGTCACTCCGACCTAAATAACGTTCCCTAGCGTATTTCTACAGGTATGTAGTATACGAAACTGATGTTTTTAGACAATCGAACTTTTCCGAAAACAGACTGATCCCTCAAGTAAATATTTGTTTTTTGAAAATGCATTGAATTATATAGCATTGAACAATCAACGTATGCTTGTAAGATTGTTGGTTACGGTTAACATGTGTGCATAATTTATGCAACTGCTAAAATAATAATAAGCAGTACTATATTTTGGGCAACGATCATGACTATAAAGTATTATAGGCCCCTCAGGGAAATATAAAATTCTATTGAAGATACCATACATTTCTCTCAATGTACCAACGATGAATTGTTGTTCGACAGAGATGAGGATCGCAAGCGCGAGGGTGAGCGTCGAAGAAGCGACGCGGGCGCTCGGGACTCGAGGCCGGAAATGCAGCGTCAACATCCCGCGATGGCGAACAAGCGCGACAATCGCGAGAACATTGACAGAAATTTGAGCAGAGATCGTCCGAGTCGCGATCGTCCGTCGAGCCGCGATCGCCCGTCTAGCCGCGATCGCAACGGCAGTCGTGACAAGCGTCCCGAGAGCCGCGACAGACACGGAAATCGCGAGCGACCGAACAGTCGTGATCGTCGCGACAGCCGTAACAACGAACGCGGACGCGAACGATCGCGCAGCCTCCGAAGATCACGAAGCCCCGGTAGAATGAAGCTCGATCGCGATCGCGGCAACGATCGACATCGTAGATCGAGATCTATGTCGCGCGGTAGACGGGATCGCGATCGTTACGGGCGGGATTGGGAACGCGGTAGAGAGAAAAACGGGAAACGCGAACGGGGCGACAAGTACAAGGATTCGCTCTCGGAGGGCCTCAAGATCGAGAGATCCGAAAGCTCGAGCGAGGAGGAGATCAAGGACATTGATATCGAGGAAGAGGAGGACGAGGAAGCGATTATCGAGCGAAGGAGGAAGCAGAGAGAAGAATTGCTCAAGGTTCATTGGAATTTGACGTTTTAGGCTAAAAAAAAAAGAAAAACATAAAAATTCTAATCTTTTTCGGAGTCTCGTTGAGATTCTCGATCGTCAACGAAATCATCCTTTGATAATTTCTTCTTTATTTCTCGTCCCTTCAGAGATTAGGAGGACCCAACGAGGATTCCAATCTATCGGTCGATCTCAGTATGCCGGTCACATCGCCACGGACGGATATGCGATCGCTCATCGCGTCGCCCAAATCCGTCGAGGTAGTCTCCAACAACAACGAGTCTGCCTCGGAGAGTCATACTCCCCCGCTTCCCGAAACCCTCAAATCATCGCCGTCGCAGCCGTCGAAAAAGCGAAAATCAAGATTCGCCGATGCACCGCCCGGCGAGGAGGATGAAAAAATAGACGAGATCACTAATGCGGACAAAACAAAGCTCGGTGACGATAAAAGCACGACGAAGAAGGCCAACGAGTGGGACATGTTCGCCGAGGCTGATAATATCGGGGACTTTAACGTGAGCGAACCTACATTTTTCTTCTTTAATCATCCTTCGCGTGATTTGACAAAAATTGTATCGCGCAGAGCCCGACCGTGGAGGGCAAGCGACAGGGCGGACCGGACAATCCTAGCTTGACCGACAATTGGGACGACGCCGAAGGATATTACAGGTATGCATCGATCATTTATTATTCTCGTTTCGTGAAGATTCACGTTTAGGTCGATAGTGACGAACGCGTGGCGCGAGGCGTCGGCGATCTCCCGTGTCCAGTAGCGTTGGCACGGGCCAATACTCGGATGGGTGACCACTGAGCCGCATAGTTCATTGGGAAAACGTGTGGCTGTGGGCAACTGGAATGGGAATATGACATGTGTGCGCTAAAAATGAAATGCGGTTGTAAAAATGCTGCAATTGCGTATGAAGGAAAAAGAAAATCGATGTAACTGATCTCTCTCGTACCGAATAGAGTTCGCGTCGGCGAGACACTCGACTCTCGTTACGTCGTTTACGGTTACACAGGCCAGGGAGTTTTTAGCAACGTCGTCAGGGCGAGAGACAGCGCCAGAGGGAACCTCGACGTGGCGGTCAAGATAATAAGAAACAATGAAATTATGTGAGTAAATTCACTCGACCGTTTGGACCAGTGGGCAGTTCAGCGCGACCGAAAAGCAAAATTACAGTTTCCATTATTTTGCAGGCACAAAACTGGCCTGAAAGAGTTGGAAGTCTTGAGGAAATTGAACGACGCCGATCCCGAAGATCGTTTTCATTGCCTGCGACTGTTCAGGCACTTCTTTCATAAGAATCACTTGTGCATGGTCTTCGAGCCTCTGGCCATGAATCTGCGCGAAGTAAATATCGAGATGCGTTCGAAGAAGACTTGGGAAAATTCGTTTGACTAATCCTCTGTGTGTTTTTTTTTTCGTTCCTCGAACAAGGTTCTAAAGAAGTACGGCAAAGACGTTGGTTTGCACGTGAAAGCTGTAAGGTCGTACACCCAACAACTCTTTTTGGCATTGAAACTTTTGAAGCGTGCCAACATATTGCACGGCGACATAAAGCCGGACAATATTCTAGTCAGCGAGAGCAAACTGGTACTGAAACTTTGCGATTTCGGCTCGGCGTGTCACGCCCACGAAAACGAGGTCACGCCCTATCTCGTTTCACGTTTCTACAGAGCACCGGAAATCAGTGAGTATCTTTAAATATAATTTTATCGTTTGGTAGACACCCCGTAAATTGGTAAATATTTCCCATTTCCGGAAATTGTTATTGGAGAAGGGGTTTATTCGAGATACGAGAGAGATCACCGAAAACGTGGTGTTTTTTTTTCTTGCGAATGAGAGAAAGAAAAATAGTGCTGGCACAACGGTGAGCCGATATTAATAGAACGATTTTCTAGTTCTTGGTATACCGTATGATTTTGGGATTGACATGTGGTCAGTCGGATGTACGATATACGAATTGTACACGGGAAAAATCATGTTCTCGGGAAAAACGAACAATCAAATGTTGAAGTTCTTCATGGACCTCAAAGGAAAAATGCCCAACAAGCTGATAAGGAAGGGCACTTTCAAAGAGCAACACTTCGATACTAACTGCAATTTCCTCTATCACGAGGTCGATAAAGTCACCGAGCGGGTAAGTGGCGATTTCGCTATCTCCTCAATTTAAAACTCTATTTTTATACAATGAAAAAAAAAGTGCGCTGTACTCACCGACTTGGTTACGCAACCACGCGGTAAGTTCTTCTTTCATTTCGATTGTTCCCCTTGAATCGAAGAGTCGAGTCGAATCAAATGGAGATTTTCCCGAAACTTTTGAGTCAGTCCTAAGTGTTTAAAGAGGTTGGCGTTGTCCACATTCCAAGTTAAAAAAAATATATATGGGGCATTTCGCGCCAAATCGACCACTTTCCGGCCCGACCTCTTTCGATTTGGCTGAAACTTTGATATGTTATTGTTTTTTTTTCTTCAATTTTGAACCATCCAGGTTTGATAAAAGATTACGAATCTTTTAATTATTTTTAATCTAATGAAAGATTACGTCTCTTTCATAATAATCATCAATATTGTTATACTTTTGCAAGTTCTTAGTGACACAACAGTTTTTCTTTTTCACGTATTAAAAGTATAAAAATGCACAATTTTGCCCTTTAATTATATATTTTATGAAAACTTAGCATCTACAGGGAAAATCTATACCTCGTACGCATTTTTTTTTGAGGTTTATTGAAGAAAAAAAAAACTCATAAATCGTCATTTGACTCAACTGGACCTCTCCAACCTCCTTAAAATACAGTCTCGTGGCAACGTTCGCGAGTCCGCACAAATGTTCGCTCTTTTGACGTCATTGCCGTGATGAATTTTAGGAAAAGGTTGTAGTGATGTCGACGCTACCGGCGACGCGTGATCTTGGGATCGAACTCGGCGGCAATTCACTGCCACCCGAGCAGAATAGGAAAGTCGCCCAACTGAAGGATCTACTGGAACGCACTCTGATGCTCGACGCGGGCAAGCGTATCACGGTCAATCATGCCCTGGCTCATCCGTTTATACAAGAAAAGATCTAGGTAACCCCGTCTATAGGGGACACCTCTCAAAGCAAAACAAAAAACCGAAAGATAGAACGAAAACGAATGAAACAAAACTGCGCTCCAAGCAGATCCATTTTTCTCGATTAAAAAAAAAACACATACACACAGACACGCGCGCGCGTAAACGTTACTTCGTATATTATGAATGGTACGTGAAAAAAAAAAAAAAAAAAGGAAACAGCACATCCGGCAGATATTGCGGTGAGCCTCGAAACGTTAGGTCTTCATTTCGCTTTTCAATCGATACAATTATACACGGGAGAGAAAATACACACCGCAAGCAAAATGGAATTCACGATGATTTTTTGAAACTCGTTCTTGTTTATTTATTAACGCGGAGCCGAGTGGCGCGCCTTTCGACGTTCCGACGTCGAAAAGAAAAAAAAATACGTTTTTCCCGTCACGCTATATTGTTTATGTATTATTTTTTTTTTTTGAAACACCGGAACACGAAACAAAACTCTCCACTTTTCGCTGCATCATGCGGAAAATCGGGATATCGTGGCGATGATGCGCGGTTTTTTTTTTTTAACAATTTATCGGACGACACGGAAATGATCCAATATTTAAATTCTTCATTCTGAATATTTCCTTTGCACATTTATTACGCAAAAGTATGTTGTACAAATCGAACGGAGATGGAAGGACGCGACGACGAACGACTATGACACTTTATTGGTCGTTAAAAATATTCACTTATTGTAAGGAGTCTTTGGAGAAAAGAAAAAAAATCGTTTCACGATGAGGGCACACACAGACATACATGCATACAATGTTAGATGTATTTGAACGAACTTTCGAACGGTACACCGCGTTTTGAGATTTGCGAAGTCGCACGTACCTGGCACGTTTTACGCCACGAAAAATTCTTCCCCCTCACACACACACACGCACACACGTACATACACACATACATACACTTACATGGAGTTTAGCAATGAGAAGAGAAAAACGACAAAAATTGGTGTACTAACATTTAAAAACGAAGATGAAAAATTGAAAAAACGAGAAACAAATTGTATAGTAAGTAGGACTGTAGTTGAAATAAAACGACACATGCTTGACGAGGTAAACGATATGAGCCTTTGAGAAAGTATTTGAGGAATGTGGATGCCCTGATATATCGCTGTTGTTGTACGTTACTGAGAATTACAGAATTCGGAATGATAAGAAACGAGAGATGGAAAACTATTTGCAGCATAATTATTTGATCGCGTCAGCGAAACAAAGAGAGAAATAAAAGCGATCAAGTTTTCGACTTGAACAGCACGGATGCTTGAAACAATTCAGTTCCTTTGGCAAAGTAGATTTAAAAAACGATTAAAAAAACGTCCGCAGAACATTGCAAGCAATTAATTTTTCTGGCACGTCGGAAATTATTTTCTATTCGGACCTGCACGAGAAGGAAAACGTATAGTAAACAAAAAAAAACAAGGAAAATCCGTGCTGGTTGTTTAAGGAAAGAACAATAATTTATTTAGGCGGAATGAGAGATCTCTCTCCTGTGATGATTTTGACGACAAAAGGCTTTCTGCATGAGACAAGGATGGGAGGCATGACTTTACGTGGCTGCTTATGTTTCAGATGAGACTACGGTACACGAATCATCGAGTTAAGCGTGTGGGCGGACCTATTAAGCAAGGGCCATTTAGCGCTGTTCCCGTTGCAAGGTATTCATGGGGAGACTGCCTTATGGGATATTTAGTATATCCGAATGTAAAAAGAGCTTTTGCTTGTCTCACTCTTACTATCTGACACACTGGAGGGGGCGGGAAAAAAGAACGAATCTACCGTAAAATTTGGAATTCCGGGGAGAAAAAAAATGCAAATCGCATCGGTGGTGCGGTAAGATCCATTGGGCAAAAAAAAACGCATAACTGAATTCGAAGATGTGGAAAATTGTGAGAAACGATTATCTTTAAAAAAAAAAAAAAGGCGGGCTACCACGACTCCTTTTTTCCAAGAGCGTTTACTCCGACGACGGGATATATATTTTCAGGCTTCTGCGGAGAGCAACGCAGTCCGACATTTCATCAATTGATATTTTTTTTTAACACATTTTTTAAAAGTTCAAAAGCATATTCCGAAAGTGTTCTAAACTTCTTTCGTCTTCGAAAGTGTCCGTCGGACCTCGTTGCGTCCCCGGAGTCGTCTCAAACTTTGATAAAACAATTGACTTCTTCCCGGGTAGCAAAGAGAAGAAATAACGAGAAAAAAAAAACAGAAAAGCAAGAGAAACATTCGCAGTGACCGGAGAACCGGGGGAAAAAAAACAAATAAATGAAAAGAAAAACAAAACAAAAAAAAACTGACACGATACGCGCTAAGATACGGGTGCTTTGATTGTTCTAATTGGCTATTTGGTAATGTTTCACTTGTAGCCCTCCCTGTGCGGAGGGGAGGCGATGATGGGGGATGACGGATTGAGAGAAAATCGCAACGGCGCGCATCATCTCAGCTTCTACGACACGATGCGAGCACAAATACGCGGGAGAGTACACACGCGAGATTGTCCAACGCGCTCACGGCAATGTCTCGAGTCTGTACTGGCGCAATGCGTGATACTCGTTTCTCGTCGAATCCATAAACGACGAGACACAGATCCCTTTTATCTGGTAATAGCGAGCTAAGAGTATTGAAAAGATATGTTTGAATTGAGGCGGGTACGTAAACAAAGAGAATAAATTAACTGAGACGCGCGTAAGTATTCCGCACAGGTAAGAAATATCGATCTACGAAAGAGAGGATAAATTCTTGTGTGAGAGATTGATTGTGCCATTGCATCGGACGAATTCCGCGAGCATCACGAGATCCGTTTTCTTTTTTTCCAACGTTCCTTTCTATGCCTCCACGGGCTTTTACGATTCTATCCCTTACACTTTTACGCCACACTTCGCTTTGTCCAGTTCCTTAGGGACCCCTCTACTACTATCGATTTTGTAATAAATTATATTGTCCGAGAAGAATTACTCGCGGCGTTCGTCCAAATTACCATTGTGCAAGATTTAATTCGTACGCTTCTGAGTTTTCAGATATCCAGAATGTAAAGTTTTTCACGACCGTGCGCTAAGTCGGGGACGAAGAAACGAAGAAGGTCGCGAGATTGCCACGAGATACCGGGAGCCGACGCGAAAACGTGAATTTACCTATGACGCAACATTTTCTACGGTGAATAAAGAAATTTCGCACAACGTCTACACAGCGATATTGGTCGGTGTGATGGAAAAAATCGAATTTTTCGATAAGACTCGTAAAAGTTTTGGAATTACCAGACGTAATTCAAAATGAATGTAAACGATTTAAAAAAAATGAAGCTTTTATATTTTATGCGCTTGTCATGCGAAAAATGCGACAAACGAATAGGTACGATTATCGAAAATCAAGTTTTTCCATCGCCGATCGAATTGAGTTATCGCAACGAACGCCCGAATATACGAAATATAATTATTGAAATGAAAGAATACATGCTTGGGCAGAGTTTGCATGAAAGAAAAACCTTCAAAGCCGACGACCGAATGTCCATCTTGATCAGTCTGCAATAAGTAATCCACACTTACAAATGATTTTGACGAAAACAGTTGGTACAATATTATTTTATTCGATCGAACACGTATACACGCAAGATCACGAGTTACAATCGGTTCAACGGAGTAACGAAAAAAAAAAAAACACATTGTCACCTTTGCAATAGTTTCGGAATTCCAAACACATAGTCACCTTCGAACAATCATAGAGCGAGTTATTCAATGCAATAAGTCCCGTTCATACCGCGCATATCACGAGGTATTATTATTGTACTATCGGAAATTGGTCCATTCGAGAACTCGTGTTTCAATCTCGCGGCGGATAATACTGTTCTATGAGTCCGGCTATTCGTTCAGCAAGTGCCAAAGACGAGGCGCAGAGCATTCGCCTGCTCAGAAGATCCAACGGTCCACCTGGAAACAAGAAAAATTGAGTGAAATGGCACGACTTGGGAGGAATTTTCATGGAAAAGAGAAACAGGGTAAATTGTGTTGAACGTGTCAGCGTCCGGGGATTTTTAATTACCTGCTGGATCGATACAAACGCCTCCGGCTTCTTGGACTATTAGATTACCGGCCGCGAAGTCCCATATGTGAATCCCAAATTCGAAATCCGCGTCGGCACCGCCGAGAGCTACCATACACATATTTAGAGCCGCCGAACCAAGGGATCGAACTCTGCGTTAAAAAAAAAAAATCAAACGAAAATTACAAAACTGGCTTAAGGTATTTGGATACCGTTCTTTAGCTACAAGAATGGGGATGAAAATACAATGAGTTTTCGGCAGGCTGCTAACTTCTTGCGAATAAAATTTCATGTAAAAATTTATTATTATCGGGCAATTTCCAACTCATAATATTGTTGACAAATATTCCCAAGTTCGAGCTCGAAATTCAGTATCGACCAAAACTATTTGGTCGATTTGATCAAAACTATTGACCAAAAAGCAACTAAAAAATAATTGAAAGCAAAGCAATTAAAAAATAATTAGAAGAACATGTTTTGAAAGAAGTTTTTTTTAAACGGATTGAAGAAAATTAGTTGAAGTAATTGAAAAAAAAACAATTCAAGATTAATTAAGAAGAAAATAATAAAAATATAAAGCGCGCGATTAAATCAACGATCAATTTAAAGAAAATTAATGAAAAAATAATTAGCAATGCAAGCATAAAACAATTTTGATCCAAACAAATTTACCCGTGCACTTCCGGCGTTAAAGTCTGTACATTCTTAAACACAATTTTCATTTTTTCCGGATCTCTGCTGGTTCCCATTTCCATCATGAGGAGAGCCTTCGAAAGTTCTGCAAAGATTCAACCCCCACCGTAAAATTCTTAATTTTTTTTCGCCTAGAAATAGTTTCCATTGTATCGCGCCCATTGTTCGAGTCTCATACCCGTTTCGCCGGAAACGCGAATGGGTTCGCCGTTCAGGAAGGCGCCCTTTCCCTTCACAGCGGTGAAGAGCTGTTCGATTATCGGATTGTAGACGATGCCAATTTTTGTGATCTTGTCGACCAGGAGAGCCACGGATATGCAGGTGTGGGGAAGACCGTGAACGAAATTCATCGTTCCGTCGATCGGATCTATCACCCACGTGGGCAAGTCCGTCAGTTCGACACTCGTCCCGGAACTCGTTGTTTCCTCGCCGATAAATCTGCACAACGATCAAAATACTTTTTTTTTAAATTCCATTCTCAAAATGTGATAAAAAAAAATCCTCATTGCAAATTATTTTGTGCCGCAATATTTTCTACGAGAATATTCCCTCTATTTTTTTTTCTCTACAATGATAAATAATTATTCATAAGCATAAGTGAATTTTCCGTATATTTGTTCTTCTACTTTTCGAATCCGTTCGAGTGTACGTTATAGTAAGAGGCTTTTGCGAGGATCGAGTATGTGCATCGTCATTGTTTAATGTTGCATTATCGCGTGCAACGCGTCGCACATACAAGCCATCTTTAATATTTACCTGTGTTCGGGAAATTTGTCGGTTATTCCGTTCATGAAGAGTGCCTCGACTTGCCGATCGGATTCGGTCACGAGATCGACGTCACAAGACTTTATCATGACTTCTTTTGGCTTGTTCATTCTTTCTCTAATTATCTAAAATCAAGTAAATTATTATTACCGTGGCGTTAATCAACACAGCTTATTCTTTTCGACATTGAAGCGGTAAAAAAAATGGCAATTATCATTGTTAACGTCATTTTCATAATTACTGGACACAATAATAATCATGTGTTACAATCATTGTGTAAACAGCGATTATTATTGTTATTAAATATCGAGAGATGTAAACTTTAGTGGTAAAAATATTACCAATAACAAATAATAATTCATCCAATCATTATTGTTGTGTAAACGGTTGTTATTGTTGTTATTATCATTGTGTGTAAATGGTAATTATTGAGTAGGCGACGATTATTATTATTAAGTTCCGAGGTGTATAAACGATAATGGTTAATAATAATGCCGAAACGTTCCCGCCGTGTACAATCCAAATGGGCAGTGTTATTAGAATCTTATTGCGTAAAAAAAAAGTTGACTATGCAATAATGAATTTAAAAATCTTGAACGACTTCCTATACGTGAAATACGTTGTCTAGAATACGGTTTTGGAGCTGATTTTTAGGATGGAATGACTGTTTATTGATCCTTCAAGAATATGTACACATAAAAAAAATAAAATCTTATGTACTTTTGTTTACAAGGGTGCGCGGAAAACGTCCCCAATTATTGACGACCAGTGTTGTGTCGACGGTGTATGAATGTGAAAAACAAAACCAAACATATTCTTTTCCTGTATGAGTATGTAATGTTTGGTACCACGCAGCAAAAAAAAAAAAATTACAAAATGTCGGCATGTTAAACTTCGCTTATCAATGTTTTCCTATTCTTTTGACCATTCTGAGAGTTATATAAAAAATTCTAAAAATTTATTCGACTCAATTCTGCTACCAGCGTTGAAAAAACAGCCTACTAAGGGTGTATGCTGAGTCTGAGCTCAATCGGCCAATTGGTTATCGAGATAACGTGGTTGCCGATTTTAAAAGCGTAGTTTCGAGAAAAACGCAGAGTTTGCTTCTCGACCGCGATCTCCGAGCGTACCCATTATAATTTCTATAACTCGCTTAATTTTATGAGTATCATTGAACTATTTTCACAGACGTATTCAGAAAGGTCTGTAAAATAATAAAATTCAATTTAAAAAAAAAAGATTTTCAAATTTCTAGACAACAATACTTAACCATTGTAAAATTAATTTTTTTTTATTGGCCTTAAGAGATGCTTTGAACCATCTAGAATTAGGGAAAAACGTTTGGTACCTGTAAAACGGGCCCGTAAGACTTGTTATTTTTTTTACCATTTATTTGTAGCCTTACACTTGTTCTAAGTTAAAATGAGTGACTAAATCGTTGCTTGGAAGGCTACACGCAAAACAGCAACGAAAGTTTCAATGCTACTGTTTGGAGCTTGGCTCCAAAGGCCCACTCAAGTGGCAAAAAAGTATTCAATGTAGCAACTGATATTGCTGTGTGCGATATTAACGACGGTCTGACTAATATCCTATGAGTTATGAGTCTTGGAGATGGACATTGGCCATCAAGCTCACATTTTTTGTCTTGAAACTGATGCTAGACGGATAAAACACGCTGAGCTGTCTTTGACAGATGTGGCAAAAGAAGCACGCACCAGCATAAAATCAACCAGAAAAAAAAAATGAGGATGAATATTTGAACAGAGAAGGGCAGCTTCATGGTCCTGGGATAGCTGATCAATGGTATAAAAATTTTAACAGCTAAATTTTTCATTTTTACACGTCTATAACACGTCAAAACTTTAAACACGTTTTTCTCGGGAGACAATTTTAAAAAACGGCACGCAGCATAACACCAACAATTTTCATTCTATTCACTCCAAATTTTGAACACGTGTAAAATAACATTCCGAAGAGAAAGACGTACGGGATTTTCCATGAATTAATTATTTAACATTATTTATTAACATATGATTGTCCTTTTTTATCTGTCGAAAATTGAATTTTTACCTTAAATGCTTGCCAATTGCACAAAAATTATTTTCAAAACTCCCTATGTATTTCTCCAGCTATCCTCATGTAAATGAATAGAATTTAAAAAAAAATTTTGTAGATTCAAATTTGCGTCGTGCCGCAGAGCGTCTGAGATTCAACGTGCCTCGCCAAAATGGCTCCATTTTGTATATTTTTTTCATATAAATTTTTTTTTTGTTCATTTGAAGATATGACTAATAACATTCTTGAATACCATTATCCTCTTACTGGTCCTTCCACCCAAAAAAAAATCGCTTAATTTTAGACGTTTACAGTGGTGTTACCCCTTAAGTGTGTCAGTAGGACGGAATGGGGATGAAGATTGAGCGAGTTGTGTCGCAAGGGTAAACATTGGAAAATGTTCAAGTATCCCTATCGTGTGGCGTTCGTCCAATCGATAGCGCGCGGGGTTTGTATCTACGCCCACCCCCCTCCCCTCTTATTACACGTATGGTAACTTCTTTTTTCCGTCTTAAAAAAAAAAAAATTCTCTGTCGTGTATGTAATTGCCGTGATGATTTTTCGCAAAAAGAAACACAACTCACGTCTCCGGCTTGACGTACGAGTCCGAGTGCGACCTCGTACAATTCGTCTATGCTCGTCATTATTCCTTTATTTCGGTTAAAAAGAAAGATAATCGATACACCGCGTGAAGAATGAACGATCGATTGTGTTGCGCTACGAAATACTCGACGAGCTACGACGATGCGAAACGTTTTACGGCATTCGAGACACTGTTGGCACCGGGGTTCTTCGGATAATGAGATTAGCAAAGAGAAAGAGAGAGAGAGGCGTTCGATAACGCACTATGATACTGTACCGCGCCGTCACCCGTGTTGTGTGTCCCGCTCTCTCTCTCTCTTTGACTGGACACGGTAGCCGAACGCGATCGTCGCGCCGTCTGCTGCGCGTTTGCGGAAATTCGTCACATGCCGCTTGTGCGATACTCATCGCTGCACGCGGTGATGTAAATTTTTTGAATGTTTCTTGGCGTAAAAAGCTGCTAATCTTATCATGAATTGTGCAGCACGAACGATTCAAAAAGCCTGCGAAGAATTGGATTCATTGTTAACAGTTATATTGCGAACATGGAAAGAAAATACGTTCACCTTGTGTTTAAATTCGGATAGTTGATAATGAAAATGCATCCTGGAGTATTTTCCGAATGTATCACAGAAAACTTTGATCTTGCCAAGGGAACATTGACATTTATTCTGCTCTCGAACGAAATATATATATTTATATCGACAGCAGATGTGTGTGTGTATGTCTTGCAGTTTAACCGCGTTTATCTAGTAAAAACACGTTTTGATTAAACTGACTTAAAGTGTGGGTTTGTTTGGGTTTCTAAATCGTTCAATGAGAATGGGTATTTACTATATAAAACAATTTTAAACTGAAAATGGGTTTTAACTGTACATATATGGTGTGTCCCAAAAGTCATGCAATATATATATATATATTTCTAAGGCGGGCAACCACTTTAGGAGGCCGAAAATTAGATGATTTTTTGGATTTTTTTTGTTGTGAAAAAAAAACAGAAATTTCCGCAACTCTGACAATAACTTATTCATATTTTCATACATCTCTGGTAATTTTTTCAAGTTATTTCATGCATTAATTAAGGTGTAATCCGCTGTGTCCCTTGGCGTGTCCTCATCGCCGTTGTCGATTTGCGGGAATTGTGCAGCTCGCAGCAATTCGCATCTGAAATAGTCCAACAAATTTTTATACATTCTTGAGATGTTTTTTAAGAACATGAACCTAAATTTTGAGAAAAAAATCGCAAATTGAATGTTGGGATGTGTTTAAAAACCAATGATCGATTTTTTAGCATTTTTTTTCCTGGCATTTTGCAATAATAAATATGTTTTAAACAATCTAATCTTTCCAACTTTAGGTTCATGTTTTAATAAATGATATTGTGTGAACGTGTTCCAAATTTGAAGATAATCCATCAATTAGGTTTTGAGTTACGATTCCGGCAAATTGAAAAAATGTTGTTTCGAGAAAAACACGTCTAAGGCGAGCAACCACTTGAGGAGACCGAAAATTAGATAATTTTTTGGATTTTTTTTTGTGAAAAAAAAAACGGAAATTTCCGCAACTCTAACAATAATTTATTCATATTTTCATAAATCTCTGGTAATTTTTTCAAGTTATTTCATGCATTAATTAAGGTGTAATCCGCTGTGTCCCTTGGCGTGTCCTCATCGTCGTTGTCGATATGTCCTTGTCCTTTTAACATACCGTTAGAAGGAATCCGAATATCGTTTTGAAATTTTCAGGGTGTATTATTAAGATATTTTTCTAACGATTTATGAAATTAAAAAAAATGATTTTTTGAGGCATCTAAAGTGGTTGCCCGCCTTAAGATTTATTAACAATATCTGTACAAGGGGTTAATATTCTTCAAATTACTCCTCATGAGCATCTTCATATTTTTTCCAGCTACTCTCCACCCTCGATACGCCTCTCTCTCGAAGGCCTCGACGCGAATCTCCTTTAAAACTGTTGTCACAGCCGCTTGGATATAGCCTCAATCCTGTCAAAACGGCGTCCTTTGAGTACACTCTTGAACTTGAGGCGCAAGAAAAAGTCGGCCGGACCGTGTGGTCGGAACTGTAGGGTGGCTGCAGCACCGTTGCCACGTTATGCTTTGACAGGAAGTCACAGACGCAGAGAGACGTGTGGCGGGGCGCATTGTTCTAATGCAGGAGCCAGGTATCGGCGATGTCTTTTCACACGCGGATGACCCTTTTTCGCAATCTTCGTAGGCTTGCTTAAGCAGTTCATGAGTTACTGCAGTTGTTTTGTCGAGTTTTGTGCAGAACTTGATCGCCCAACGTTGTTCGGAAGAATTCCGCCATGACGTGGTTTCGTAACAGGGGTGCACTAAGGCTGGCCTCGGGTCGTACGCTGCAAAGCTGAGAGTCCCCTCACATAACTCGATCAGGCCGAACGTGCTTCGACCGGTCGGGTCGCGGCAAAAAAAACATATTGCAGGACTTTTGGGACACACCATGTATATATGAAAAGGGAGGGATGAATGGTGAGAAAGCTACAGTCATGAGCAACAAAATGAAAAAAAAAAAACGAAAGAAAAACAAAAGTAAGATAACAATCATTTATGCAATTTTTTACACATATGTATATATAGTACATTTACAATCGAATTTTTTTTCTGCGTAATTGCGATTTTATCATTTTCTCTCTGATAACATTTTATACATATATATACATGTATGTATATATATATAGAATTATTATGCTGCGATAACTCGTATCAATTATCATATACCTATAAGTTACTTTTTTGTTCCTCCCGGAATGATATGTATGCAACGCGCCCCTGGCCCTTTTCCCCGTCACTTCCGTCGCGTCTGTTCAACTTTTTTTTTACCGCAACGCGTATTTCTTTTTTTCCCCTCTTTTAGCAATTATATAGTCGCGAGAAAATCCAAGCGAAGGCTACTCATTTTATTGAATTCTCCGTTTTTTTCTTTCTCTCTCTCTCTCTCTCTCTCTCTCTCTCTCTCTCTCTCTCTTCTTGAATAACAAATGGCTCGTATTTCATATCATACGATACAATAAATAACGTGCGTTAGTGCGAGTACATGGTTGTACGTGTACGCGTGTACACAAACACGCGTCTACCTGATCGATGCATTATCGGACATTGGCATATTTATCCTTGTTAATTTTGTCATTATTTCAATTTTAATTTACGGCCTCTCTAAATCTCCTTCCTCATATATATAAGATCCACTGGAAAGTTCTGTCCGATAATGTCATCTGTTGAGAAGATACTATCGGGCAGATCTTTTTGGTAGACCTAACATACACATCTATATATGTTACAGTTAAAATCCGTTCGCAGATTAAACGCGTTTCACGTAGTAAAAACTAGTTCTGACTGAACGCCTTTGTTGCAACCAGATTTTCCTAGTGCAAACTAGAATTTACTGATAAATAAATATGTTACTTAAAACTACTTTGAACTAGGCAAAAATTACAGCTAAGTGCTAATCAGTTGAACTGTTTGGCTTTGTTTGGGTTTAAGACGAGTTTTAGGTGACGTTTAAATTTATTTATGAGTAAATTCGAGTTTTTACTAGGAAATACTAGAATTTATTCTAATTCTAGAAAACTAGAATTTTCAAAAATTCTAGTTTTTACTAGGAAAAACATTGGCGTTCAGTAAGAACTATTTTTTTACCAGGAGAAACGGGTTCAAACTGTACCTTATAAGGTGAGGAAATTAGTTTCTTGCTTTTTGTAATGTCAAAAATTCATTTACAAAAGTACAGCAATGATTTTGACCAATTAAATAGAATACATCATTTTTAAGCCTACCGAAAATGCTAGAGGCTATTTGATTGATGAAAATCTTTTTTTTACTTTTATAAATTATTTCTAAAATTTACGAGAAGCTAGATATTAATTTTTATACCTAAGGTATCCGCATATATATATATATATATATATATATATGTATTTCTGATTTTGTTCTTCTTATATATATTTCGTAATTCTTTAACATTAATTACTTTCGTGCGTTTCGTTTTTCGTTTTTTTTTTGTCGCCGAGTGATGACCTTCCCGACTAACATTATTTCGTAGAAATAACCTTTTAATATCCATTTTAATATTCGAACGACCAAATTTTTGTTCTATACCGTCACTGCAGCCCTTTCTCCCTCGCTCTGCTCCCTTTATTTAAAAAAAAAATGCTTTGCGCGCATTTATTTTTCGGTCTGCGCACGCGAGTGCACTCTTTGTGCGTCTTGGTGGATCTTAGAATGTCGCGAACTGGGTCGATTCTCCTTGCTTATGAGTAATCTACCCGATGATGACGACGCGAAATCGTCGGCGCTTGCACGATATCGCGAGTGTGGTATTTTCTTTGTTTCGCTTTCCCATCATCAATGAATTATTGGGGCCTCAGTTGGAAGAGTACATCGACGATCGTCTCGTCGGCCAGGGTTGACGTGTCGCCGACGTTCCTATCGCCTACCGCGATTTTTCTCAGTATACGCCGCATTATCTTGCCGGAACGGGTTTTCGGCAAGCCCGGAGCATGCTGAACGACATCCGGTTGCGCAAACGGTCCAATCCTTTCGCGCACTACGAGTAACAAAAGGAACAAGATTTTCTTTAAATTGACCCGCGTTAAAAATATAATGTACGCTTAATTTTTCTGTTTCGCCGGGTTACGGACCTTTCACTTTGAGCTCGTCCTGCAATTTCTTGTCAAAGCTCATTCCCTCGTTCGGTGTTACGAAACAGTAGAGACATTGACCCTTGACCGGATGAGGCTTGCTGACCACCGCGGCCTCGGCGACTGACGAATGTTCCGCCAGAACGCTTTCAACTTCGGCCGTTGACATGAGATGCCCCGAGACGTTCAGCATATCGTCTATACGACCGGTCACCCAGAGATAACCGTTGGCGTCTCGCCTCGCACCTGTGAATCAAAATACAAATCCTCAAATATCCGCTCGATTTTCATTACGTCTTAATGAACATTAGAGACTCCCCCCGAAAACCCGCTCGCCCTAGAAAAAAATCCATCCAACGTAATTGAAGTCAAATGATCGATTAATTTTATTTATGTTTCACCCAGGCAAGCACGAAGAAATAATTTAATAAAACTTGAACTGTTTCCTTCATCGTAATTTCGTAATTTGTACAAAAAGTAGCTATTCCATTAAGTAAACTAAATAGACATTTAAATTTCGCAATGAAGTTAATTGTGGACAAAAGCAATACATTAGATTCGCCGGCCGATACAGAACCAGAAGAATACTGGAAGTTCAACATTTACTACCAAGTCGTAGATAATATTGTAAATTTATAACGCTGATTTGACACTCCACCGTTAGCTCATGGGGTTGATGCATTTTTGAAATTGGATATGAAGAACGGAGACGATTTCATCGATAAGTATGGAAAAATCTTAATAATTGATACTTCAGCCTTAGATGCTGAAGCAATGGTCATATAAAATATAGAGTAGAGCGTCGATTATCCGAACGTCAGTTATCCGAAACGCAAATTATCCGAACGGCGATTGATATTTTATCCAAAATATCAATTATCTAAACAATAATTTTGTTCATCCGAATGCTCAGTTATTCGAACGATTATGCCCTATATATTACGGCAATGGAGTGGTACGAAGCGCAGTTTGAATGTTGTTTAATGTAACTTCCTCTTCTAAAACGATTGCGAGATTTGGCAGCAAAGGAAAGAGCTTCCGTTGTGAAGCAGAACAAAATCGTCGTCTTTTTTTTTAAATTAAATACATAAGAACTCAAAGATGTACGAATGTTGATTATTTTTAAATACATATTTAACTTCGCTCCATATCATTAAATGATACAACGGTTATTTACAATACACCAAAAATGTACTTGTATTATTAACATATTAATGTTCATTGTATTTTTAAACAAAATTCCAACTGAAAAAGTGTTGGGCCGATTTGCAGAAAAAAAAATAGAGAACTAAGACTTATTTAATTGAGTACCTACTAAAAGTAAAGTTTAACGAGTGGTAACAGGATTGAAGAATGATGAAAAATTAGTTGATTATTTTTTAAGGTATTGCAAGAGGTTTATATTAACGTTAACATGAACATGTCATTAAAACAAGTTTCATTTCTCATGTGTATTACGTAAATATCGACTATTATCTAAATAAAAAAAAAAGATGATTGTGAACAAAACCAGTTCCTTTTAGGGCCTCCTGCCCCCCACCCCAGAAAAAAGTTGGCTACGCCAATGTCAACGAATTATCTCTGTGCGATGAAATAAACTCGAAAACGCAATCGAAAGTTTCCATAAAAAAAAACACTCGAGTCTTCCTCCGCGATTCTCGTTTTGTTTTTTTTTCCCCTTCAATCTTATTCGTCATAATTTCAATATCGTTTCTTCCACCTTGACGTTTAGCTCGCCAAGGAGCTTCGGTCGTTATGCCCATACAGAGGGTGAAGGCTCGTCAGATATTCGATTCCCGTGGCGAGCCCACCCTCGAGGTCGATCTCATAACGGACATCGGGCTGTTGCGATCATCGATACCGTCCGAACGTACGCCGAATCCGGCCGCGGCCGCTGTCGAGCTACGCGACGGCAACGAGGCCGTGTATGGAGGTAGATCGGTATTCAAGGCGGTCGATATTGTCAACAACGTGATCGGCCCGGCGCTGATAAAGAGCCATTTGGAGGCTTGTCAACAGCAGGAAATTGATGCTTTACTCACTAGGCTCGACGGGACCGAAAACAAATCAAAACTCGGCGCTAATTCGATACTCGGAGTTTCAATCGCTTGCTGCAAAGCAGGTGCGTCACGAGTTATATATATATATATGTTAAAAAAAAACGAAAGCAAATTCCTGCATTTCGCAAATTTGATTAAAATTCTGGACATTGATTTTTGGATTGTCAACGTTCGCCGATTCTTTCTTTCGCTTCATAGGAGCGGTGCAAAAAGGACTTCCTCTTTACAAATACATTGCCGATTTGGTGGACAATGCGGAATTGTGTATTCCAGTGCCCGCTTTCAATGTGATTAGCGGTGGAACAGCGGCCGGAAATTTATTGCCTTGTCAAGAGTTTATGATTTTGCCGATCGGTAAGCGTGCGCGTGTATTTATATTGCTGTTCAAACGATTTAAAAATGGTTAAGGAGTTTCGGGACAAGTGACGAAATGTTACCATTAGATTTAAATTTATACAGTCAATTCTTTGTCATATACCGAATGCATCCTCCAAATTTGAAATCGATCGTCTACAGTAGTCTACACCGTTTCCATAAAATTTATAATTGAAAAAAACACTTTTTAACATAAGGAGATGCCTACACTCATCGCTGATAGGCAGTTTTACGCTTGAAATATTGTGAAGAAATGTAAAGAATGTTATGAAAAATTGCCAAACGACTCAATACATTATGACAATCGTGTCACTCAAAAATGAAATGATCCGTCTGCACTGTTTATTAATTATTAACATTTTTGTAGATCAAAACGTTCAATTTTTCCCCTGCCGATGAGGCGCACTGTGGCAACGTCGCACAAGTGCTAAATGACGCACGTGTTTGAATACCACTAATCGCCACGGCGCGGCTATACGTTCAATAAAATGGGTTTTTAAGGTAGTAGGCTCGCCACAGTCACGTTGAAAAGTTTATTCTCCGCTCAATCGATAAAAGCTTCGAAATATTGCGAAATATTCTCATAATGTAGGTTATACATCTTATCGGGATGTAAAAACTTATAAAGTAATGATGAAAACACCTAATATAATATTTACCTAACCCTGACTTTTGTATCAGACTATTAATTCCGGCAACTAATCGTAGATACTCTGCATATACGGATATGCACACACTACTGTAATCTAGCTCTAGTCTACTGCAGTCGCTTCGTGGCGCTAGCATCGCTAGACATTGCTTAATTTAAATCGCTATATCTCTGAAACTAGACGGTCAAAATTCATGATTTTTTTTTACCCACTTCGTCATATATTCCTCTGTTATTGAGATTTTTTAAAAATCTGTACAAAAGTTTCGGAGTTATTGCGTGAAATGTAAAATTGTCCATTGCTCCCAATAAGAACACGTGTAAAACCGTGAAATTTTGCAGGTAATCATTTAATAGTGTCCTGAATGAGTCCTCAAAATTAAAAAAAAAAAATCTATAGAAAACCGCCTTGGCGAGACTAATACCTTAAAAAGAGGTGATATATTTTATTTTTGACACTTGACATTTATCGTTCGGAATTGATTCGTTCTAATAAAGAAATGTATTTATTTTTTTTCTCGCAGTAACAAAACAAGTATGGCTAACCGTGAAACAAACATACTCGCTATACAAGCAGTGCGCTGTCGCCAAATTTATAAATTTTTTTTAAATATGAAATAATCGAAAAATACACATGCGTATAACATTACAAATACGTTATTGGTACGCTCGTATAAGAATAACAATGATCTTCAATGCAGGACTCGAAATTTATAATAGTAATCGTGCAGTTTTCGAACGAAATATTGGTGTATAGAAGTTGGCAATACAATGCAATACCTGCTAAAAAAACAATAGAATTGTCTTCCTGATCTAGGAAATAATAGGTAGAATGATGATGATAATGATAATAATAAAAGTAATAGGTTATTTATCACATTATTATTATTATTATACTTTCTTGATTAAAAAAAAATGAAACAACCCGTAGGTGCGGAAAGTTTCGCGGATGCGATGAAAATGGGCACCGAGGTGTACCGTACGATCGAGAAAATGATAGCGGAAACGCAGGAGGCGAAATTGCCACTTCCGGTTGGTGACGAGGGCGCGTTCGTTCCTGAATTCGAGGAGGACAGGGAGGCATTGGCATTGATCACCGAGGCGATAAAGAGCGCCGGTTACGACGGCAAGATAAAAATTGCCATTGACATGGCGGCCACTTCTTTTTGCAAGGACGGTGAGAGAGAAAAAATGATATTGATCATTGAGTAAAAACAAATCGGGCCAAATAATAAGAAAGAATTGGGTTGATCGAATGAATGCAGGAATGTACGATCTGGCGTTCAAGAGTGAAGATTCGGATCCCGACGATTATCTCGAGGCCGAGGCGCTCCGAGATCAGTACATCGAGCTACTGGCGGAATTCCCGACGATCGTCTCGATCGAGGATCCGTTCGATCAGGAGGATTGGGAAGGTTGGCCAATGATGGCCGACCAACCGATACAGATTGTCGCGGACGAATTAACAGCAATGAACGTCGAGCGCATCGAGGAAGCGACCGAGAAACGTTTGGCGAATTGTTTGCTATTGAGAATGTCGCAGATCGGTACGGTGACGGAAACGATCAATTGTCATCGAATGGCAAAGATCTATGGCTGGGAGAGCGTACTGAGCGTTGGTAACGCCGAGACTGAGGACAATTTCGTGGCTGATCTTGCGGTTGGCTTGGCCATTGGACAATTCAAGGCCGGAGCACCCTGCAGAACCGACAGAATCGCCAAGTACAATCATATTTTGAGAATCGAGGAGGAACTCGGCAAAGACGCCAAATACGCCGGAAACAAATTTCCAAATTACTCAACCAAATAATAAATATTTGCCAGAGACGAAAGAAAATAAAGGATAAGAATGAAGATTGGTTTTTGATTTTTTTTTTTTTTCGTTGTTATTTCAGTTCTGAGCGATCTCCTTTTACCCTCGCCCTTTCTATGATGACAACGCGATGATAAAGATCGTTGTTATCGAAATGAGCGAGGCCTAGCGGAATTTTACGAAACTCACCGTCGCCGGTGCAGTAAAAACCGTGAAATCTGTCGAAATACGTGTTACAAAAGCGCTCGTGATTCCCGTAGAGAGTTCTCATCATGCCGGGCCAGGGTCTTCGGAACACGAGGTAGCCCTCGCCTTCGCCCTCGATCACGTGCCCATCCTCGTCCAACAATTCCGGCTGTACACCGAAGAATGGAAATGTCTGCGAAACCATTTGATCCTCTAAATACTCGAAATGTTTTTGCTCTCCTTTCAATGACCCGGGAGATAATATCACAGCGCATACACATATATGTACCTTAATCGACCGAAACTAGCAAGAATTCTATATATAGCAAACTTTATCCCTGTCCTCGGCACAATACACGTACGATATATACATATACACATATGTACTCGTCAAATATCCTCGTTTGTCTCGGTAATGATATACTCAACCGCTGATCCGGGCTTCATGGGCGTCGCTCCGGGTAGTGGAGTAATCACGTGCCCGCCCGTTTCCGTTTGCCAGAACGTGTCGACTATGCTGCACTTTTGATGACCGACAAGATTATAAAACCATAGCCATGCCTCGGAATTTATCGGCTCGCCGACCGACCCCAACACCTGTCGCGAAAAAAAAAAACATTTCTTCACTTTACAATCTCCTCTATTTTCTTGCAATGAGAGAGTAAGAGAGAGAGAGAGAGAGAGGTGAGCTAAGTCTGCAGCAGCATGATCCTCCAATTCGTCATGTCCGAAAAACAATATTGCTCTGTACCACTTTAAATGCACCCACCCTGTGTGTATATATGAGGCATTCCACGCCATTTCACCTAGCCCGTGACCCTGACCATTTTCGATTTTCCTGATTTTTTTTTGTTAAATTGTACCCCATGAAAGAAATATCCACACCAATTTTTATCTTTTTTCTTTTAGGAGTTATGAATTTCCAAAAAAATGTCGATTTCGGAAGTTTTGGAAATGTTTAAACGCTGATAACTTCTGAACTAATTGAGATATCGAGAAATGTCAATAAAATCTTCTCAAAAAAATATCATTAATTCGAAAAAATAGAAGGAAAAATGGGCCCACGATGAGACTAGTCTTAAAAATCATAGTATAGGTCACTTTATTTTGGAAAATTTTTTGAAAAAAATAAAAAATGGCAAACATTAAAAAAAACATAGTATCCACTTTCGAATCAAAATATACGTGGTCCAGTATAATTGGTAATTTTTTTCATATTTTTTCATGAAAGTATGCTTCAAAATGAATACATATATTGACATTTGTCGATATCTCAATTAGTTCAGGAGTTATCAGCGGTTGAACGTTTCTGAAACTTCCGAAATCGACATTTTTTGGAAATTTATAACTCATAAAAGAAATAAGATAAAAATCTAAAAATTGGCGTGGATATGGTCTTTTATGGGGCACAATATTACAAAAAAAAATCTGGAAAATAATAAATGGTCGGGGTCACGGGCTAGGTGAAATGGCGTGGAATGCCTTATATATATATATATATATATATCCCTATATATATATATGGATCGCGCTGCACTACATCTCCAGTGATGCGTTTTTTTTAATGCTTTCACCTTGAGGGTGCTAAGATCGTGCTTCTTAACGAGCTCGTCGCCAAACTTCATGAGCGATCTGATGGCCGTTGGTGCGGTATAAAACTGCGACACCTTGTACTTGTCGATGACCGTCCAGTATCGGTCGTTCGTCGGATAAAACGGCGTTCCCTCGAACTGCACCGATGTGCGGTCGCAATCGCGAAAAGATTATAAATCGTTTGGGAAGAAAAAAAGAAATTATCGGCGTGTAAAAAAGTGGCGAGGAAGTACAGGGGCAACCAGTAAAGTGGGTGTTAGAAAATACTCACGATAACAGAGGTGGCCGCATTGGCGAGCGGCCCGTAAACGACGTAAGTGTGTCCGGTAATCCAACCGATATCGGCCGTGCACCAGTAAACATCGCCCGGCCGATAATCGAACACATACTTGAACGTCGTTGCCGCGTATATGAGATAACCCGCTGTCGTGTGGAGTACTCCTTTCGGTTTTCCGGTTGAACCACTACATTTCATTTATGCAATCGAAACATAAGGAGATTTGAGAATCTCGTGATTGCACGTTGTTATCGTTTCCGGATAGTCGCCCAAAGGCGTAATTCAAAGTACCTCGTATACAATATAAAGAGAGGATCTTCAGCGTCCATCCAGACTGGATAACAACTCGCCTCGGCGTCCTCCATCTCCTCGTGCCACCACGCGTCCCTGTCCTCGTCCCAGGACAATCGGATTTCGCTCTTGTTATCACCGTTGCTCGTACCGTTCACTCTTCCCTTGCCTACGTGCGAGTGGGTCACGGATTAATTTATTATCTATACGTATAAAATAGTTCCGTGATTGACGAACTGGCTGACATACAGACAACGCTCAACCTAAACTGCTGAAGATATAAACATAAAATTTGGATGATATGTTCCTTAGAAGGTGTAAAGGTATACTAAAAAGGATTTTTCGAAAATTAACTCTCAAAGGGGTGAAATGGGATGTAAAAGTTGGTATGGAAAATTATATTCCTTGCGTGTATCAATTGAGAACTTGGTATAGATATTTTTCAGTATTCTCATTCATAGGAACATTTTCGTTTTTTATGTTGTTATTATTACACGCGCACACATATAGTCCGGCGTTCAAAATACGAATACGCTTAACGAATTTGTAGGATTGAAAGAGAAAGCTTCATCCCGCTCCATACTTTTTTTTTTATTCACTAAGTGAGCTTGAACATGGTTGTTCTTTTGCGCGACTTTTCTACCCGCATAAATTCGCCTGCTATTGGAAAATGGCAATGGAAATTTATCAAAAACGAATTTTACGAATTAATCTGGGGGAAAAAAAATGTGAATTTCGTTTTTATGAGCGATTCCAGTCGAAAAACCGCTCAAAGTATGTCCATACATTGGATGTATTGAGGGAGGGATGAAGCGAGACGGGAAGCAAAAGAGAAAGTATCACATTCAATTTGTCACCTCCGGACGGATCCTGTGGATTGTTGAGTCGACGCAGATGCGAAACAACGATACAACTCTCGACCTCGTGGCCCTGAGCCGCGACTCTCTTTATCGCATCGTCGCAGATCGATTTGAGGTTGAGAAGTTTTTCTCCCCGCCACACACCGTCCGCCGTTATGAGCACCTTCGATCTCGAGTCGAGCACTCTCTCCGCCAGTGAATCCGACGAGTATCCGGCGAACTGCCATACGCATATTCAAATTAACACGGGCGTTTCGAATAGATTCTTTCAATTGAATATTTGATTAGGTAAAATCGTGAATCGAATGAAACTCGTCTCATTGAATTTATTCGTGGATTAAACACATTGTCCGATCAAATCAATTCGTGCGTTGTATATCCAGAATAATGAAAAATTCAGAACAATATGATCGTTATTTGATGAAGAAAAAAAAACAAAAAAGGCGTCGTATCTTACCACTACGCTGTGGACAGCACCGATCCTCGTGCAGGCGAGCATCGCGATCGGCAATTCGAGGATCATCGGCATATAAATCGCCACCCGATCGCCCTTCGTCACGCCCTTCGACTTGAGTACATTCGCGAATCGACACACTTCCTCGAGCAGCTTCCTGTACGTTAATCTCGAATAGTCCTCGGGATCGTTGCCTTCCCTGTAGCAAAAAAACACACACACAATAAAATAAAGAAACCGATAAGAACAAAGAACAAAAAGAAACTTTTTGTTCACTGCTTCACGTGTGTGTTCATTTTTCTGCTATTTTACTCATTTATTTTTCCAATAGTCTCATCGTTTTAGAAAGAAATTAAAAAAAAAACAAACCCCGTTAAAACATAATTAATTTCAATAATAAATCGCAAAATAGTGCGACTACGGAGAATTGATTTCCGTCTTGATCCAAAAACACAATAATGCGAGCAAAGCAACATGGTTCACACCATTATCGAATACGGCCGAACTCGCTCAGTGTCAAGAGTCAAGTTAACCGCGAGCGGCCAATTTTCATAACGATTGTCATCCAACACCAGATCCACGTGTGTGCGCCTCCGTGTGAGTTCACGCTTGAGCGTGCACACACACACACTGCAATCCTACGCAAGGAGGAGACTCGGAATTTCGTAATATCGAAGAAACGACGTATTTGGTGAGCAGCGACAATGAGACGCGAGTCTCAAAACGAGTCAAAGCATGTGCGAAGCTTTTTTTTTTTTCAACGCAGACCTCTCCTGTGTGTTCCTGGATTTCTCAAAAGAGTTCCCTCCTTTTTTGTGCCCTTTTTTTCTGTAAGTCCAATCTCGTTTCTTTGTGTCCTTCAATTATTTTTTACACCTTCGTTTGCAGACGCTGACAAAGATAAGAAGAAAAAAAAACAGTATAACTTTGTAGTATCGTCTGTTGCGTTATTGCCTTGCCAAACATACTCGATTGAAGAGGATCTTCATTTTTGTTTCAATTTATCGCGATTATGGAGTAACGCAATCAACTCGTCCGCGAAATAAAAAAATCAAATAAAAAAATGCGACGCACTATGACCGCTAGCGTGTACACTTTAACGTGGATCTTTCGACATTTCCCGATATAAATGACGCCTGTGCATACAAACATTCATACATACACACACACCCATATATATATATATATATGGGGCATTCCACGTCAAATCGGCCACTTTCCGACCCGACCCCTTTCGATTTGGCTGAAACTTTAATATCTTATTGTTTTCATTTTAAAGCGTTTGTGTGATTTTGTCAAATTTTTTTACATAATCACAAATACGTAATGAATTTTTGAAAAAATCGTCCGTTTTTTTTTTCAAATGCTCATAACTTTCTGAAAAATGGACCGATTACGATCTTTTTTTGAATTCTTCGTTTTGAAATGTTCTCTGTGAAATTTTTTTTTTTTTTTAATATTCAGTCATCTTCGACATGATTTTTTAGTTTTTCGGAAAAAACGCATTTCTTTCAAAGAACTCCACTTTTGATTTTTGATTTTTTTTTTGTAGAAATATATGATAAATTTAGCATTTTTTGCCGCCAGACCCATCGTGGTAAGATTTTTCTTTCTATTTTTATTGTCTAAATTGAAAAATTTTAATTCTTAATTTTTTCCACCTATAGCTGTTTCCTATGGTGCAATAATGTCCACTAATAAATTCTATGGGTTTCCAAAAAAAATGCAGTATACCCGGAGAGAATTAAATGTTAAAAATTACCGTGCAATAACGGTAACCAGATGACAACCCTGAAACTTCGCTTATTATTACTGAGTAAAACACAGATTTTCACGAAAATAAAATAAAATTTCTTCTTCAGATAGAAAATTTTACCAGATTTTCTAGTAAATTTTGATGTGTAATAAAATACGCAAAACTTAAATTTAAAAAATATATAATATCAGCGAAATTTTACTGTGCATTTTATTATTTTATGCCTTTCAAAAATGTCTATAAAAAAGTATCGTCTTTATAACAGTTATTTTAAGATTTATTATAAAATTTAATGAGTGTTATAGAAAAATGTATTGTGCTCTCGGCAAAAATTATCATGCGCGCTACCCTTCTTGTATAGTAAAATTTTAGCTACGTATTTGAAATTTTCTGTAACGTGAGTTAAAAAAAACTGGTCGCATACGAATTATTATGCTTTTCTCACTTGTCACCACATTGAAATATATCACGGTAATTTTTGCCGTGAAATTCACGACAAAAATTACTTTTTAATTCTCTCCGTGTACTATTTCATTTAGTTTTGCCGCTAAAATATTAAATGTCAAGCATCTGTCAATGTTAAAAAAAATTTCAATTCCAGTTGAATCGTTTTTTGTTTGATATGCACTGACTGTTTTCATCGTCGGAAGACTACAATAATGCTGTGAACGGTTTCCGCGATCGATTTTCCAAAACCAAAACCATTTCAGGAATTCAGCAGTTGCACTGTGTGATATCTGACACAAATATTTGGTCCTATTGTTAAAAATTTCTCTAATTCAAGAGATCACAAATTATGTAAACTATTCAAACATCACAGAGATGAATAAATTCATCATTAATTACTATTAAACAATTAATTGAATAACTATTTACTTCATGCCCCATTAAATAATCCTTTGAAAATAATTTAACATAATTGGAAAACTTTTTAAGTGAGTTAATATTATATACAAAGTATTGGGTATGATAGAATTAACTATTCAAAATTATTTCATTATAGAAAACAGCTATATTTGGAAAAAATTGAGAATAAATATTTTTCAATTTAGAAAAAAAATTGAAAGAAAAATCTTACTAGGATGGATCTGGCAGCAAAAAATGCTGAATTTATCCTTTTTTTTTACAAAAAAAAATCAAAAGTGGCGTTCTTTGGAAAAATCGTGTTTTTTTTTTCAAAAAACTAAACAATCATGTCGAAGATGACTGTGAATATTTTTCAAATATTATGTTTCATAAAGAACGTTTAAATACGAATAATTAAAAAAAAAAGATCTTAATCGGTCAATTTTTCAGAAAGTTATGAGCATTTAAAAAAACACGGGCGATTTTTTCAAAAATTCACTACATATTTGTGATTATGTAAAAAAAATTGAAAAAAATCATTCAAGCGTTTTAAGATGAAAACAATAAAATATTAAAGTTTCAGCCAAATTGAAAAGAAACGGGCCAGAAAGTGGTCGATTTGGCGTCGAATGCTTCATATATATATATTCCAGGCAATTTTTTTTAAATTCTATACGCTGTAACCGATTGCGTGCTGATTTGACGTACGTCTTTTGACATTTGCCAATGAAAATGACACATGTGTCTGTGTGTATGTTTTTATTTAGACCTTGAATGTCGCAATTCCACTGTGAATCTGCAAACCGTAAACTTTCTCGCCCTTTTTTTTTCGTTTCATTTTACGAATCTTATCGGTTGCAGACGTTCGTACCGAGCGAAAGAAAAAAAAAACACAACGATCGCGTAATAAAAGAAAAAAAAATATACCTCCTTTTCTTTTCTCGCAACTACAACGCAACCCCATCATGTTTCGAGCGTGAACGTCACGAGAACCTTGACGAAGGAGTAGAACGACGAAACCCCCCCCCCCCCCCTCCTGCCAAAAAGCGACCGAAAAAAGACAATGGTAAAGAATTAGAATGTGGCCTGAACCGTGAAATTAGTACGAGGAAATAATTGAGCGGTGAGTCCTTTCACGCGATATATATCCGTCGAACATTTTTCGCGCAAAGCCTACTCCCGTATCGCACAGTCCCATTCGTTAACGCTAATTAAATGACCGAGATTAATCGCGATGATATTGTTCCGCGCGCTCAACGAGTCTCTCACACGAACCTCCTCCCGCGTCCCCGACGCGGACGCATCAAAGCGTGTCATTATAAAACGATGCTTCGAGGGCCAATCGCGCTCGGCTTTTCTTTACGTTTTTCCTTCAGGGGTCCGACCAAGGTTTGAATATATCAGAGGAACTGAAAATAATTTTTTAAAAATCATTATAAAGATCTTGAACCGGGAAATACAGTGATAATTAAAAATATGAATAGTGCAAATGAACGATAATTTTTATATTATTGTACTTGTTTTATTCCTATATTCATATTTATTCGTCATTATATTTATTTTCCTTAAATAATCCTATCATTCGAAATTTTATGTTTACCATATTTATTCGTGCAACATATTTTTGTTTCGTTTTTCTTTCGGCTTATTAATTTATTATTATTCGTTCTATTAAATGTATTATTATTTATTTTGTAAATATTGTTTTTTTTTCTTTTTGAGATTTTGCACATCACTTATCGCAATTAGGGGAAAAATCGTGAAAAGACTATCGATCGAAAAAGCGTTCTTCGACGGTGAATTCACCACGTGACAGGTACGCGCGCGATCGATCAGCGTCGTTATTTTATTCGTTCTCAAGGAATAAAATATAACTGATCGTGGAACGCGATTCACGGAAATCGCGCGTCAATTGTTTCGACGAATCAGCGGTCCGCGCTAGTCTCGCACGAGCAAAACTATCGCCGTTTACGCTGCTATCCCTTTCGTATCCGGATACGGGCTCTCCATGAATTTCGCGACGCGTGCTCTTTTGTTCTATTATTCTCTACTATTTGTTTTCCATTTATATTATCAATTTTTTTTTTATCCATAGCTACAAATTTCGGGGAGAGACAAGAAATTTGAGGAAAAAAAGACATCACTATGCCATACCGTATGTATATGAGGCATTCCACGCCATTTCACCTAGCCGGTGAAACCCGACCATTTTTGATTTTCCTGATTTTTTTTCTCGTAAAATTGTAACGCATGCAAGGAATATCTACACCAATTTTTAGATTTTTATCTCTTCTCTTTTAGGAGTTATAATTTTCCAAAAAATGTTGATTTCGGAAGTTTTGGAAACGTTTAAACGCTGATAACGTCTAAACTTATAAAGATATCGCCAAATGTCAGTATATATATATTTTTTATTTTGAATCATACTTTCATGAGAAAAAATTTTCAATTGTACTGGACCACGTATGTTTTGCTTCGAAAGTGGAAAGTATTTTTTTTAAGCATGATTACCATTTTTTATTTCTTTCAAAAAAATCTCTAAAATAGAGTGAACCATTCTATGATTTTTAAGACTAGTCTCACCATTTTTCCTTCTATTTTTTTGCGAATTAATCATATTTTTTTAAGAAGATTTTTATCATTTTAATCTCCAATAATGCTATATATCTCCATTTTAATCTTGAATAATGCTAATAATGAAACGGTTTATTTTTCATTTGTGGTGAAATTGACGAAAAAGAAGATTTTTTCTGTAAAATTAATTTTTTTCACTAATAATATTGACCAATATACAGGGTGGACCACGGAACGTGTGCACCTCTTTTACGACCAAAATATGCGTTGCACAAAAAAATGTTTTATACAAAAGTTACATGGTTTATAAGGCTACACTATGTGGTGCATTTATTTTTTTTATAGGTGGAGGCACTTCGAAGATTTAAAGGTCGACTTTATTTTTTCAAATGGAATGCTATATTTTTTATAGCGTAATATGATAGAGTATCGAATTCTGAGTAAAAAAGTATAGACCTTTATTAGCCCTAGAGTTAATAGCTAACGAGTAATTTCACTTTATTACTTTAAAATTTTCTTCACGTAATATCAATCTCTAATAGTATCACTATTAGCAAAATTCATTTTCACTTTTATCTTTCTGATAATAATCACGCACAATCACCGAAGGATACTTTAATACTGGATTACAATCATTGAGAAGATTGTGAATCATGTTATAAGTGTGTGTGATGTGGTAAATGTGTTCATATTGATAAACACTGTGATGTAAATACTGCCATTCAGAAATTTGTAGTAGATTTGAACCTCCAACTTGATATTACGTGAAGAAAATTTTAAATTAAGGGGAAACGAGGTGTCTTTTTGTTCTCGCTCCTGCCCGCTCGTGTGAAACGAGAACTGGAGCGCGGATCAAACGGGGCCACGGGGTGTCACTTAACAATGAAATAAGTTTCGATATTCGAGAGAAAAAAAAACACAGAAAATAGCAGAATTGTGGTCTGCAAAGTTGTAGACTCGTTAAATCGAGACGATTATGCAATTTCGAAGAGCAAAAATTCGTCTCTATTGTCCGAATATAGTATTGTATATTTGTCGAATGCAAATTTGTCCGCACTACGGCGATATATATTATATATATATATATATATAATCGATATGATATGCGTGTGACGTTGACGGGTAGTCAGAGTCCAAGGAACGACGCGTTCGTTTTACGAGCTGCTGTCGAAACGCTAAATTCATCCTCCTATTTTATCACTCTCCTATCACCTGCCGTTATTTACACTTCCGCGCAATTTCATATTCACGATTATTCGCCTCGTCGCGTTTGAATAACACCCAGCGTACGTTTCGCATTCTCACGGTGCGTTCTCGAGTTCCCGTGGAGGAAGCGTCAATGACGTGCAACTTGTGTTTTCGCGAACACGATAGAAACGTATCGAAGGGTCCACGTGAGCTTACAATTTTACAAACACGATTTGTTCATCGCGTAGTTTTAAAGTCCCGGGTCTTAAATTCAGGTTGCAACAATTAATTTTTTTTTATTAGAAAAATTTACCGATTCACGACGATTTTTATGATTCACTCGAATCTTCGAGATATAGGTAACTAAATTTTGGACACGGTAACGGAGTTTCGTCGAAGAACATTGGACAAAATGTTCATTTTTCTTTTTCGTAATATTCATTCAAACGAAGTCTAGGGAAAGAAGAGCGCTGACCAAAAGATCGCACAATGGCTCGCAAAGCTCCCTGCTCGAGAAAACAAGACTCCAACGACAAACAGCTTCTTAGATAGGAAATAAAGGTGGTGGATCAGCGATGTACTTGCCAGTAAAACGCGATTCTGTCGCCGTGTCCGCACTTGACGTTTTTGTCGAGTAGATTGAAGCTTATGTTGGTGGAAGCACCCTCCATCCATTTGACGTATATGTCACCCTCGCTCAGGTTGAAATTGTACGAGAAGAATTTCTCGTCCGACGTGGATGTTTCCCAGTAAAATTGCTTCGCTATTTCGCCCCAAAATTGCTCCGGTCTCTTCAATGATCTGAAATTTCATAATTGACCGTTTATTTTACTGCTAAAAATAAAGCCCCCTCCCACGACGTATTTTTTTTAATTTGCCAACAATACCTCTATCGTTTATACGTTATTAATTTTGGTTAGATCGTCAATAAATCGACGTAATTTCGTCGTCGTAAAGTCATTACTTGGGACATAGTATTTATTATTCTTATGATTATTATTATTATTATTATTATCATTACTGTAGTATTCGCATAGCACGTGCCTCATAAAATGCAGAGGTGCACTTCCTCTCGATTAATTGTGCGGAGACTCGAGTCCGTGAGGCACGTTTTTCTTTACGTTTTTTTTTCTTCTCCTTTATACCGCGACCATCGCCCATTCCGTATTCGAAATTTGACACGAACAATATCGCTACGGACGAAACGTGCTCCTGTATAAGGGCTCTTAGTTCCCTTTGTTGAAGATGTATATATGCAATTTTTTTCTCCAAACTCCTCGCACGAAATTAGAACACGATCGAAATCATAAAAACAATGATAAACAATTATGAAGGTTGTTACTATTTCATAATAAGCAGAAATGTATTATGTTCGAACTACCATTATTATTATTGTAGATAATCAATAAAAAAAAAGTTATTATTATAACGATAAGAATGAAGTTTCTTTTCTCTTATTTTTTTTGTTACAATAACTTTTGTTTTTTTCTATTGAAGACTTATTGCACGGGCCCACGCCCGTGCAATAAGTCTTCAATAGAAAACGACCTTTAATAGACGACCTCAGTTTGCACTGGGAAACATTCACCTAACCTTGGGGGTTTAGGAATTATTCCAATTAGTTTCTCGAAATGTTTTATATAGGGGCGAGAGGGGCACAGTGTGTCACGGGGCACTGTGAGCCATATGCGGTTTCTCGAAGTTTTGTAGCTCGTAAAATCCGAACTTTGTTGTGTTGGACCGTGATTTATATCAAGTTTCGGCTGGCGTAAAAGAAAATCAATTTCTTTTACGCCAGCCTATATCAATCGTCGTTATACCTCTACCATTGACATTATAATTTCGGGAGTACAAATTAATTCGATCCGTTTTCAAGAGATGGCTCTGGCTGTTATGAATGTTTCATAGTGACAGCTGATTTCGGTGTTTTCAGAGAGGTTAGACATCTGTCAATAACATTCAGTTTATATCGCTTTGAGTTCCATTAAAAACCTTGTTTTTTACTGTGTTGAATGTGTCAAATTTTGTGTTAACTAAGCAGCATTTGCGGCAAGTTTTACTTTTCTGCTTTAATTGGAAGAAAAGTGCAGCTGAAGCGCATCGAAAGCTTGTTGAAGTTTATGGTGATGATGCTCCAACTGATAAATCATGTAGGGAATGGTTTCGACGCTTTAAGAACGGTGATTTCAGCGTTGAAGACAAGCCTCGCCCTGGACAGCCAAATGAGCCAATGAGCTGCTACAACCTGGCGATTCCATTACGGGCGATCGGTATAGACTACAATTGATTCGTTTGAGCCGTGCATTACGAGAAAAACGGCCGGAATACGAGCAAAGACATGAAAAAATTATTCTTCTGCATGACAACGCTCGGCCTCGTGTCGCAAAAGTCGTAAAAAAATATTTGGAAACGCTCAAATGGGATATTTTACCGCACCCGCCGTATTCTCCGGACATTGCTCCTTCTGATTACTGGTTGTTCCGACGGATGCAGCAGGATTTAGCAGCTCACCGGTTCACTTCTTTCGCAGAAATCGAAAATTGCCTCAAAACTTGGATCGCCTCAAAAGACGAGACTTTCTTTCGAGATGGAATTCGAAAATTGCCTAAGAGGTGGGAAAAAGTAGCAGCCAGCGATGGACAATGCTTTGATTAATCTATTCATACCTTTTATTTTGAAATAAATGGATTTTTTACCACAAAAAAACGGACCGAATTAATTTGTACTCCCAATATAATACTAATTTTTATCCTTGTTATTATTGTATAATTCTTTTTGGTCTTACTATTGTAATATAATATCGATGATTATTATATAGATAATTACCTAAAACGACGCTTCATTTGACAATGAGTTTCGCAAAAACAAAAGTGAGGGAAGAGGAGGGAGGGGGGGGGAGGGGGGCGAGATCCTTGCGAAATGGTTCTCACCGGGCCGCATAGGCGACGATCGATACTACAATTCTATTTTCGTTACCTCCGCAAGTATGAATGATACCACGAAATGGAATATATACAATATAAGTCGTACAACTTTATGGCTCTGCTGTTCTCGCAAAAAGTAACAATTCTTCGCGATTCCTTCACTCTTGTTAAGTTTCGTACACGTTTGTTAGTAAACCATGTTGCGTATGTAATTTTATAAGTACAAACACGAACGAATTTTTTAAAAATCAAAACTCGTCATGAATTGTTTCTTTATACATTTTTGTTTCTGCGTGTATATATATATATATATGATAATTGCGCGCGCAAAAACGTGATGCAATGGAGACACTTCAGTAGAGTTGATTAAATGGCTTTGCCGCGATTGCGATGCGACATGCTATATTTTCTTAAGATATCATCGAAGAATATTTATATCACGCTTACGAAAGTTCACGGAACTTCCGGTTTACGCGAGACCTTGAAAAATGTTCGTACTGTATTGATGACGTTGCAATTGATCGAATTTTTGACACGTTTTGTTTTATTCGAGGCGCCATATCACGGTACTTCCGCTTTGGTTAAAGTGAACATTAATTTTCGCGAATATTACGAAAACTTGCTGTTATCTCGCGATCAATCCGGGTGGAACGGAGGGAGAGGGAAAGGGAGTGAAATATCGCTTCATTGCTCTATACGTTATTTCTCTTACCTCTCGTGCATCTGTTTGAACTTCTCCATACTACCGCAGTGAGAAGTTCTCGCAAGCTCGGCGTTGGGCTGGTATATCCTGTCCGCCATCTTGAAAGCTTTGGGAAAGGATGTACGGGTGCTGCACTCTGTGTTCTATGGAACCTTGTCTCTCTCTCTCTCTCTCTCTCTCGCGATGTTATGAACCCTGTATACGTTTTTTTCCTTCACGTGTGTCGTTTTCGCTGCGCTCTTCACGGACCTATTTACACACACGCGTTTTGCGTCGTTCGCGAGAGACGAAACGTGTATAAAGCGTATCGATGTGAACAAGCGATTGGAATCTTGGGGGATAGTAGGATATCCGAGGCGCTTAGTTTTGACCGTTGATTCTTCATAGTTTTACCGAAATAATGAGAATTTCAAGAATAAAAAATTTGCCGTGGACACTTCCTTAAGGAATTATGAACGCTTTTAGCGGTAAATGGAAAAACGCCAAAATTCAACGATAGTTGTTGGCTCATGGGTACAATATCTTTGTTTTATCACAAATAATGGAAATTGACCGGGCGAGCTTCAAAAAGTATTTGTCTAGTATTGCCTGAAGGGCAAAAAGTTTTTCTCTTATTTGGCTTAGACCGAAGAAGTTCTACTTTAATATAGTACACCATTTTTTTCCGAGCTTCTCTATTGGGAAGATTCCATGTACGTAGAAAGTGTGGCACACGCGAAAGGTGTTTGCCTCCCCCAAGGACACTAAACGCAGTATTTATATGATTTTCAACATAAATTCCGAGATTATAATGCTTTATTTATTTATATTCTTTGTTTATTTATAACAATAAGAATTGTTCCATATAATTATTATACCAAATTACTAAACGATATATTTCACATAAACTTGTAGCCTTACAAGTCCGAAGAGGGATGAACCGTATACTTTTAATCCCTCTTCGGAATTCTAGCGATTAAAAGTGCTACTTTTTACTCCTCTGTCTAGTCGCACCTATAAGCGAGGAAAACAAGGTAGTGGTATTTAAAATATATTTTTGGCTTCTGAAACACTGTTGAAACTACATATGTTTCCAAGTTACCTTGCCTGATGTTCCTTGAAATGTTCAAATTCGAAAGAAAAAAAAACGTCATTTTCGATAACGAAAAATTCTAATTTTAACGCAAAATAAGCGAAATATAAACTTTCACCACTCCTCATATTTTGTTTATTTTTGACTCGATAAATCGTAGAAAGCATTGTACGTAATGAGCTACAATTTTAATAAATCATAAAATGTAGACTTCGACATTCGAAAATATTGATAAAACTTGTCAAATTTCAATAAATCTTTATAAAGTCCAATATCCTTCCTCCTTTTCTTTGATATTGGGTGTACCCCATATTCGTTTACGTTCTTTTTTTGCATTCGTCTTCACCTAGAAGTAAGGCTATAAGAGCAGTGTTGAGCGTTAATCAATTAGATTTTCAATCAGTTCATTAATTGACTAAAAAAAAGTAATTGCAATTAACTATTAATTGTACGTGCAATTAATTTATTTGCATTAATCTATGTTAATTGCAACTCGCAATTAAACGAATTGCAATTCACTTTTTTAATTGTTCTAAGAAACAATTAAAACTAACGAAAAAATATAATTTTAATGCAAAATAAGCGATATATTCATTTTTACCACTGTTCACATTTTGACTCGATAATCCTAAATTCATCGTAAAATCTTGGCACCTCGGATATCGTACTCTTGCCGAATCTTGGATGCAGATGCTGCACGGAGAGAATTAAAAAGTAATTTTTGTCGTGAATTTCACGGTAAAAATTACCGTGATATATTTCAATGTGGTGACAAGTGAGAAAAGCACAATAATTCGTATGCGACAAGTGTTTTTTTTAACTCACGTTACAGAAAATTTCAAATACGTAGCTAAAATTTTACTATACAAGAAGGGTAGCGCGCACGATAATTATTACCGAGAGCACAATACATTTTCCTATAACACTCATTAAATTTTATAATAAATCTTAAAATAACTGTTATAAAGACGATACTTTTTTATAGACATTTTTCAAAGGCATAAAATAATAAAATGCACAGTAAAATTTCGCTGATATTATATATTTTTTAAATTTAAGTTTTGCGTATTTTGTTACACATGAAAATTTACTAGAAAATCTGGTAAAATTTTCTATCTGAAGAAGAAATTTTATTTTATTTTCGTGAAAATCTGTGTTTTACTCAGTAATAATAAGCGAAGTTTCAGGTTTGTCGTCTGGTTACCGTTACTACACGTTAATGTTTAACATTTAATTCTCTCCGTGTGTATGCGTGTATTGGCAATTCAGCGTTTTAATGCACGAGATATGAGAATAGGTCAAGGAAAACAAAAAAAGGGGCAACTTCCGGTCTCCCGTGTAGTCGTAGAGTCATGAAAATGAAGAATTTTCAACGAAAATTGGAGAGGTAAAACTACGATCGACTCTATTATGCGTCACATTCGACGTTATCTTCGGCGCAAGTGATGCATATCTTGTGAATATGTCAAACGGATACAACCTCGTGTTGGGAATAAATAATTCTACGGGCCGCGAATCGATAAACGCGATACTGTGTAGAACGCGTAATTACACCGGGGGGGGGGGGGGGGGGGGATCATTCCGTTAATTCCACAAGAATAATTAAGATGATCGCAACCGTGGATTCGTTACACGATTGCACTTTTATATATTTGTTGCTTGCTGAAAGAATAAATCTTTACGAAACAAGCAATACCTCTATTCGTCCTCGAGATAATGCAAATGACCGAATCTCCGCTGATATAGTGTCGCGCTTCAACGACGTTATGCACTCAAAGTTCCACCAACGAAGTCAAGTGCAACAGAATTTTCCAATAGCATTCGTGCCCTTCGAGTCGATACTTGTGTAAGTGATAGGTAAGGAGAGAGAACGAAAAGCAATGAATAAAACACGAGCGACGTGAAAATACGCGTGAGCCTGGAGGTACGAATAATACGCCTCCGTGAAACTCCCCAAAGAAACGCGAATGCCGGCTGACGAAGCCCGACTGAACGCACTGCGCGTTTGCTATCCCTCGCTAGCTTACACGGTGCGCGCGATAGCGTCGCGGCTATCCTCCCGCGAACCGCCACCGCGGCGTGTTTTTCCTCGGGGGACACGCGAATCGCAACGTTTTTCGCTGCTCACGGGCAACGCTCGGTGCGGGGAGACAAGCGAGCCGTACGATCGATACACGTGCTTTTTGCCTCCTTCCTCGTCCCGTGTCGCAATATTTACCTGTACTTGCGCGTACTCACTCTCGCACACATGCTACGATGAAGCATGGAAAAATATCCATGTGCTTTTCATCTTTACACACCAATGCATATCTTCGTCCTGTCAAATTTTCATGCGTCGTTCTTCGATTCGCCCAAACCCCGCGCTATATTTAGCTTACGAAATGTCATCGAAATCTTGGATAAAGTTCAGAAAGCGAACCCCCTCCGATCGAGCTGAAATTTTGCACAGACCTTCTTTTTATTATTCTAAGACGACCCTTTAAGGGATTTTTCCCGACTCGCAATAGTTTTCGAGATATTGAATATTAAAGTTATTTATTTTACCGCGCACCGACTATATCTATAACTGGTAGGTGTCAGTTCTGGCTATACCTATATATACGTTATATCGTGCTCACCGCTTTGTGCGGATCATCGTCCAGCCTATGCGGTAGCGTCCTTCCCTCCTGGGACGATGACGTCACGGGAGGGTAGGACGCTAAACCAAACGAACCCAACAAACACAACCAAACAAACTACCCCAACCAATAAACCCAAACCCAAATAAACAACCTCAACCAACAAACCCAAACGAACCCAAACAAACTCGGGTATGTGGAATCGTGGGGTGCGTAGAATAGAGGTGGTGGGCGCAGGGCACCTCGGATGGGTGTGTGGAATCATGGGGTGCCGAAACAAACCCAAAAAAATCCAAGCAAACAAACGGAGCTTTTTTTGGGTTTATTTTTTTTATATCTTTTTTTTGGTTTTTTATAGTTTCGTTTTTTTTTTACTTAAATGTTTGTTATATTTTAAATCCCAAACAAACCCAAACAAACGAACGGAGATTCTTTTTGGTTTATGTATTTTATATTTTTGTTTTGGTTTTTTATATAGTTTTGCTTTTTTTGTTTTTTTTTAGTTAAATGCTTGTTATATTTTGAAACCCAAACAAACCCAAACGGAGATTTTTTCGTTTTTTTTTTTTTTGATTATACCTATATATACGCGATAACGTATATATAGGTATAGCCAGAACTGATGACACCTACCAGATATAGATATAGTGTCGGCGCGCGGTAAAATAAATAACTTTAAAATTCAATATCTCGAAAACTATTGAGAGTCGGGAAATAATCCTTTTAGGGGGTGGTCTTAGAATATTAAAAAGAAGGTCTGTGTAAAATTTCAGCTCGATCAGAGGGGGTTGGCTTTCGGAACTCCACCCCGTTATTATATGATTTTTCGAGGACACGTAAATGCTAGGACAACTCATGAGTCAACGGGATTTACTACCTGTACAGCATCATCTATTTATAGTTATAGATTATTGACAAAAAAGGTACTCATCTATGCAGGCGGCAAAATACGGCAATTGATATATAGTATCATGTTTGTATACATATATACACTAGCGTTTGCTAACGACTTCGTTCGCGTGGACTTCAAGATTTGATCTAGAGAGGAGCTAAACGAGGAGAGAAAAAAAAAGAAATAAAGAAAGAAGGAAATAAGGAAAGTAAAGAATTTATCAATGATATCGATATACCGCTATAATGTTACGCGGGACTTGTATAACTTTTGAAAAAAAAACACAGCGGGTATTGAGGATTCATTTGAAGTCTGTAATGTTTGACCATAAAGTATGCATTTTAAAAACTAATTGCACTCTTGGTCGAACCAAGCAACAGAAGTTTGTCTCTCGGATCGGATGTCTTTACGAAATTCGTAAAATACGCGCTTGTTGGTGGATTTTTCGAGCTTGGCGCTTTCTCGTAGCGGACGGCTTGGGAAGTTGCACATCGATATGCCAATACTCGGCCGGTAAGGCAGGTCATCCCACTTCGTGGGTACAATGGAATGCCTTTCACGAGTCAACGTTAAGGCCATGTGTCACACGTCCAGTCGGTAAAAATCCTACTGCCAAGTTTTCTCCTAGACGGAACATATTTCGGGCAAAAGAAGAGAAAGTCGTTGTTCGTCGTTCAACAGAGCGGAACGTGTTTCTTTTCTTTTTTTCCAAAAATCAACCGTTTCAGAAATCATTGGGAATCTGCAAATCGGCTATCTCTCTCGCACTCATGGCCGCTCGGTCGGTGTGAGACTTGGCCTTAAGGGCATGGCTCACACGTCCGGTACATCGTGCTTGAGAAATAAAAAATTACCACTAAAGTATTGTAGCACAATATCTTTTGAAAAATCATGAATTTGACTGCAGTAAACATGTCCCACTGACATATTCACTGTGGCCATTGACAATGAAATTACAGATATTTTAGATTGACAATGAAATTCCATCGTTTTACATTGTATATTTTTTCAATAAAAATCTGTCGTCCGTAAAAGGCAACGCACCAACCGCGGTCGTATGACTGCCGGTGAAAACTTCACCGAATCCGCTTTTTAGGCTCATTTTCGAAAAAACCACCCATCAACGCTCTACCTATTGGACAATCGCGAATATACAAAGTGCTGGAGCAAAGAGGGGGGAGCCAAGTTCACGTCGATGAGAAACTCAATGACAGAAAGGCAGAGGGGGCTTCGAAAGGTTTGCCGGAGCGAGAGAAAGAAGTGGAGAGGGCGGGAGTGACAGAGAGGGAAGCTGTGGACGAAACGGAGAGACTCGGGGGGGGGCCTGGACTCGCTTATAACACTTATATACCGATGAAACGTTTTTCCGTGTTTATTCCAACACTTGTCTATTATTTTTTTGTTTCTTCGTTTGTGCTAGGCTAGAAAAATTGTATGATAACACCAAATGTAAAATTGTATCCCTTTGTAAAAGAAGATAAAAAAGAAAAAAAAAAAGTTATAACCTCGCTCGAAGAAAAACGTCCCATACGCGATACATACTCCACGACTCCATGCCATGCTTATTTTCATATATTCGAAAGATTTTTAACAGACCCATACAAATTTATTAACCGGGGCTAAAGAGTAAACATAATACTTTGTATAACTTCGAAATCAACGTACCACACACAAAACACACGAGGAAGCTGCGAACATTCCAATATTTAAGTACGAAATTCATACTTTTTTTTTCTCTCTCTCTCTCTCTCTCTCGAAAAAATAGAATTTTTCTTGCAAAATTCTTTTGTCCACGTCAGTTGCATTTTTGCAAGTTCCACCCTTATCAACGGGCGAATAATAACGAACGAGAACGAAAAAAAAAAAATGCGATTCGTCGATTTATCAGCGAATAAATCGTGCGTCGCGGACGATACGGACTTCACTTACTTTTGATTGACCCTTTGTCAAGCGATTTTGATAAAAGTTGCGAGGTTATGGTCACTCGGACCGTCCACAATTTGTCGTGGAGCACGATGCCGATTTACTTTTCTTCGAAAGAAAAAAAAGCAACGATTTCCGAAAGCGTGCTTTTAATTATCCCACATGTGTGAAATAGTGGAACGAGAGAGAGTGAATTTTTTGTTCAGAAAATGTTTTTGCGTAGCCCGTCGGGTGTATTGTGTCGTGAACAAAAGTGACGCAGTGATTGTCGAAGAGAAACATACGTTATTCGTGTTTTCTTTCTCTGTCAGAGCTCAACAGCTGGCCAGTAATGTCCTTACCTTCGTCATCATCGTCGTCGTCATCGTCTGCCAAAGGGATAGAAGGAGAAAAACCAGGCGGCACGAGTCCAAGTCCCGTGGAAGGAGTCGAAGTTGGAGTCGCCGGTCCTAGCACTTTGGAACGCTCTGCGTCCTCTCTGCCCCAAAACGGAGAGGCAGAAGATTATGGAAACGACGCTGACGAGGAGGAGGGTGACACCAGCGAGGAAGAGGAGAGCGAGGTTGTCGTGCTTTGCATTCCTTCGCAACCGTTCTATCCATCCCCCCATCCGCGTTTCTCCGTCTAAAACGTCTCGCGACTAATTACAGATTAGCGAAAATGGGCTGTACTGCGAGGCGGAATGCGAGGAAGAAATCGAGAACGAGGAATGCGGAGAAGCTGAAAAGACACGAGCGCCAGTCGCTCAACGAGTTCAGAGCCCCATACTGCACACTTGTGTGCCGCTTAACGTCGTACAGCCGCAGAGAAAACGAAAGTGCGAGGCTGAGTCTAGTTTACCTTGCAAAAAACTCAACCCCGAGGACAAAAGTCATACCCTGTGAGTATTTTGGTATGCAGGACGATTTGCGATGGTGATTTCTCTTGTCGATTTTGTATAAACTTTTTGTCTTCCGTGTTGCCAGGATCTTTAAGAAATTGGAGGAGAAGCTGAAACACATGAGATTTGTTATACCGACTAGAGACAATCCACCACCTGAAATGAGCAGCTGGCTTCTTCAATTTCAGGTAAGCATCACTTTTGACTTTACCATGCCATTGGAAAAACAGATCGATCGAAACGAGAATTAAGGTATTCCTTTCACAAACCCGAATATTTAACAATTAACTGATTATCGTGTAAAATTATGTAAAAATACATTCCAGTATACTGGTGAAATTTCAAGCATTGTTACCGAATTATTAACAAAAAAAATAGGACTTTAAAAATCGTCTGATTCATGCAGCAGTTCATTTAGTCGTTCGTGTTCTCTGAGAATTAAAATTTCATCATTAGATTTTCTAAAATATTATAATTAGAAAAATATTCGACGTTAGATTTTAACAAATTTAAATTATATTTTGTCCGTTGTATTCTATAATAATTTGAATTTGATAATTACATTAGATTTGACACGAAAGTTATAATTAGAAAAATATTAGATATATATTAGATTTGATATTATATTAGCATCTATTTTATTTAGATTTGATTTATTTGTATCCTGTAATAGGAATTATATAAGACTGATGATTTCATAATTGAATTAGGTTCGAATCAAATATTAGAATTAGAAAAATATTAGATGTATTTTTCATAGCATATGTGTTATTCGAAGTAACTCTCTACATGTGTGCCAAATTTCATGAAAATCGGTTCAGCCGTTCAGGCGTGATAGTGGAACATCAGGCATACAGATTAAAAAAATATTAGATATTAGAATTAGAATGAAAAGTATCGTATGTGTCATAAGCGATCTACATTTGGAATTTCATTGATTATATAATAAATTGAATTTCATAATCAGATTAGATTTGAGTATATAATATTATAATTAGAAAAATATTAGATATTAGAATTGAAAGTATCCTATGTCTTAATCCAGGCCATAAGCTATCCACATGTTAAGTTTCATTGAAATCGATCAAACCGTTTTGGTGTGATTGAGTAACAAACTGACAGACAGAAAGTCAGATTTATAATAATAAGTTAGGATAAAACTTAGAAAAATGTAACTAGCAGAAGAATTTTCGTAGCCGCGTCTTGTCAGAGAACATGTAAATATGTCTAGATCTAAATAATTTATTGTAACTTATTTTTATTGAGCGCCACTGTAATTTACTAATGATTCAAAATGCGCCCACAAAACACGGTCCTTCACGAAAGGAATACCTCAAACGGGCCAGATTTTGAAAAAAAAAAAAAACATATTCGATACTTTTGCGAGAGTTTTTGCCGGGGAAAAATAACATTCCAACGCGAATGCGAAATTTACGAATGTCTTTCCTTTTGACGACGTTCAGAGATGGTCGAACGCCGAGAGAATGCTGGCGATAGACGAGCTGATCGAGAGATGCGAGCCGACCCAAGTGCGTCACATGATGCAAGTTATAGAGCCCCAATTTCAACGGGACTTCATATCCTTATTGCCGAAGGAGCTTGCACTCTCGGTGCTGGCTTTTCTCGAGCCGCGGGATCTTTTGCGAGCCGCTCAGACCTGCAGAAATTGGCGTTTCCTCGCGGACGACAATCTCCTCTGGAAGGAAAAGTGTCGGGTCGCAGGTATCGACGGCATCAGAGACGTGCCGAGCAGCAAACGAAAAAATTGTCGAACCCACTCGGGCAATTGTGGCTCACCGTGGAAACAGGCTTACATGAGGCAGCACAATATCAAAATGAATTGGCGAACACAGCCGATAAGACCGCCGAAAGTACTCAAGGGTCACGACGATCACGTTATCACGTGTTTACAGTTCTCGGGCAATAGAATAGTGAGCGGCTCGGACGACAATACCCTCAAGGTGTGGTCGGCGGTCACGGGAAAGGTGAGATTCGTCCGCACTGATCCTTTCTGTTCAACGTTTATCGCGTTTTCCTCAACGCTACGTTGAATCATGAAGCTAATGAGCAAAATTTTACTTTCGGTCGCTTTGAATTTTTTCCGGCAGTGCTTGAGAACTTTGGTTGGTCACACGGGTGGCGTTTGGTCGTCGCAGATGTCCGGCACGACGGTGATAAGCGGCAGTACGGATCGTACGCTGAAGGTATGGAACGCCGAGACGGGACAGTGCATTCATACGCTATACGGTCACACGTCGACCGTCAGGTGTATGCACCTGCACGGTAACAAAGTCGTGAGCGGTAGCAGGGACGCTACACTGAGAGTTTGGCAGGTTGATACGGGAGAGTGCCTCCACGTTCTCGTTGGACACTTGGCAGCTGTAAGATGCGTGCAATATGATGGAAAATTAGTGGTTAGCGGAGCCTACGATTTTATGGTTAAGGTGTGGAATCCGGAGCGCGAAGAGTGCCTTCACACCCTTCAAGGACACACGAATCGCGTTTATTCTCTTCAGGTGAGATCACTCGTTTGTCTCGTTTGCAGTGTTCCCTTAACATTTCTAGGAACTTTAGTTAAGTTTCGACTAAATAACTTAGTCGAAAGTAACCAGAGTAAAAATTCCAAAAAAACTATTACATTCTCATTTGTTTCACGCAACCGTAGTTCGATGGTGTTCACGTGGTGAGTGGTTCACTCGACACGAGTATAAGGGTATGGGAGGTCGAGACTGGCGCCTGCAGACACACCCTTATGGGTCATCAGTCACTCACCTCGGGGATGGAGTTGCGCAACAACATTCTAGTATCGGGTAACGCCGATTCGACGGTCAAAGTATGGGACATCGTCAGTGGTCACTGCCTACAAACACTTTCCGGTCCTAACAAGCACCAGTCAGCCGTAACTTGCCTACAGTTTAACAGTCATTTCGTGATAACGTCGTCGGACGACGGTACCGTGAAGCTCTGGGACGTTAAAACAGGTATGAAAAAAAAATTGCAAAAGACTTTAAGGTAGTAGTCTCGCAAAGGTGATTTTCTATTGATTTTTAATTTTTTAATTTAATTTATTCAGGACACTATTTTAATTTAATTTGTTCAGGACACTATTAAATGATTATCCGCAACATTTCAAAAAGTTTCACTGTTCCATTTTCGAGATATTGGCAATCAAAGATTCCATCGTTTTGCACGTGTTCTTACGGGGAGCAGTGAAAAATTTCACATTTCACGCAATAATTTCGAAAATTTTCTACAGATTAAAAAAAAATTCTCAATTACAGATGAACATACGACGAAGTGGGTAAAAAAAAATCATGAATTTTGACGGTTTAGTTTCAGAGATATAACGATTTTAATTAAGCAATGTCTAGCGACGGTAGCGCCACGAAGGGACTGAGCAGAGTAGAACTAGATTACAGTATTGTGTGCATATCCGTATACGCAGAGTATCTACGTATTATTAGTAGCCAGAATGGATAGTCTGATACAAAAGTGAGGGTTAAGTAAACATTATATTAGGCGTTTTCATAATTACTTTATAAGTTTTTACATCCCAATAAGATGTACTATAGGGTAGCCCAAATTTGAGCTCTATTTTTTTTTCTCCTTTTTCTTACCATCCAATTATCTTCTTTGAAAGAAAGAAAAAAATTGTCGCGGAAGCTGCGAGCGGTCAAAAAATAGTTAGAGGTAGCTCCAGCCTCCCAAAAATTCAAGTTTCTATTTTGAAAAATCGATCGATAGGATTAAGATAGACTGTAAAATAAAAATATCCAAACAAACTATTTAATTGCTATAGCTAATAAAATATATTATTCAATAGTAGAAAAAATATTCGAAGTAATTGAAACAAATAATATTGGAATTATTGATTTAAAAAAAGTAGCATAATGACTAAATTGTCAGTGAATTAACATAATATTTTTATTAAATGCTAGATTTGGTCGTGACTGTGTGTCACAAAAATTATAATATTCTTATAAATATATCAGCTATCGTCTATTCAGTGGTCCCCATCGTTTCACTTGTCGGTGTACTCTATAGAAAGTTACGGCGCTACTGAACAAAGGCAGAGTAAAAATGTCCGCTGATCGACGTTCTGTTCTCAGGTGACTTTATAAGGAATCTCGTAGCTCTTGAGAGCGGTGGTAGCGGTGGTGTCGTATGGAGAATCCGAGCAAGCGACACGAAGCTCGTATGCGCGGTGGGAAGTCGCAACGGCACCGAGGAAACGAAACTTCTCGTTCTCGACTTTGACGTCGAGGTGAAATAGTCCAACTCGTCATGGCCGTTGTCATCGTCGTCGTCGTCGTCGTGCCTCGGACAGCTCCGCTATGTGACTTCTGTACATATTTTCATTAGGTAGCGTAACCAATCTATTGTACAATGTTTCATGTATTACATGGTCCGATTGTGATAAGACTGCGCGTGAACGAATGCTTAGAAATCAGTGGACGAACGGGAGGATTTATTAATGAAATGGGAATCGCGAAACAAAGAAAGGAACAAAGTGTTTTTTTTTTGTCTTTTTAGTATGACGCTGACATTTGGGAGAAAGTTTTGACAGGGCGCAAAAAATGTAATCGAGATATAACGGTCGAACGGTCTTGTTCGTTCGACGATCGAGCCATTGGGGAAATTATTTTCGCCAACGAAAACCGGAATCGATGATAGAAAAAAAAAACGCTTGTCGCTCCGTTGATTTTCCTTTTTGTATTGTCGTGCACGAGCCGCTCGGCACATCTTACAACGATGCTTAGAAATTTCGATGAGAGTACGTCGTGTTCGTAGCTCGTTCGAAATTCAAGTGTAAAAATCGATATTAGGATGTGACAAAAAAAAACCATCGAATCTGATGCTTGCGAAGAATGTCATCGAGTGTAAAAAAAAAGGAGCACGCCAAATCTGAGCTCTCAAGCTCGAATCCAACTGATAGAGCTCAAAAATTTTCTTTTCACATTTTATTAACATGGAAATTCGGATTTCGCGTTCGAACATGAATTACTCAACAAATAATTAAGCTGACTCTTGCAGCTTTAAAAATCTTTCAAAGTCATCCGAATTATGCTTTAAACTTTCGAATTTAAAAACTTGGCACGAATTTCTTTTTATACCTAATAATGTTCTTTGAAGGGCTAAGAGTTGACATTTTTCAATTCTATACACACTTCATCGATTTACCGTCGTCGATTTTGCGCTTCGTCGACGACGATGATCCCTCGAATAAACGGGGATGTACCTACCGCCGTGTACAAAAAAAAAAATAAGAGATTCAAAAGACTCGATACGATACTACGGAGAATAAGGAGCTTATACTATGCATTGTTTTTTTTTTAATTTTATTTTACGGTTTTTTTTCTTCTGCTTTCAATTAGCACGGAATTACTGTTTCTTTTACGTTGTGGTGAATATTGTAACGCGGTATCGTTGCTAGTTAGTTAATTTGTGAATCGCGAAGAATCGATCGACATTCAATTCTTCCTCGTTGGCATTTTTTCTTCTCGCTTTATATGACGTCTTATGTGGGCCGATCGTTCTTCGTGCAAATTTTCGCGGTAAACAGTTGCAATCGGTGTTGTTCCTTATTATTATTATTATTATTATTATTATTAATTATTATTATTAACTGTCAACCGTGATGCAACACACCGGACGATGGACACAAGTTGTCCATCACACTTGGCGCGAAGAACACGAATGTGCATATATACATACATTTACGTATACATATACACACATATATATATATGTATATATATACATATAAATATATATATTTGTATGTATATGTGTATTTATATCAAATTGTGATTTCAGAATAATAATTCGTGTAAACTTAATTAATATTCGGCCGTGTAGCCCGAGCCCCGATGAGCCGTCCGATAATATGCTAATTATTTAAATGGTTATACGTGAAAATTATTTCAACGATTAGGGCATTATTACTATTATTATTTTATTTCCCACTAAGATATATCGAATCCCTTTAAAAAAAACAAAATATAATAAAAATGCTCGTTTTTTTCCTCGCATATTCATAATAAAAGGGAGAAAAAAACGCGCAAGTAATGGAATAAACAATTTTTTAAACTGATGACTCGTGAATGTTTGTACAACGACAGAGGCACGTCACGTTTGCCCCCACCCCGCAGGCAAAGAGCCATCCGGGCTCGGAGGCGTTTTCCCTTTGGACACGTTTCTCTTTTTTGAATTTTATTTTATCCAATAAAACAAAAAAGGAAATACGAATAAACGTATTTTTGGCGGAAACGTACGATATGGTTTTTTTTTTACTCTCATCAGCCCGCATAAGTGAACCGTCATAGTGATAAGTTAAAGTGGCGAAAGAATGACATATTTGGAGTTTAGTTATTGAGAAATTTGTTTGTTCGTCGCGTTACAAAATCGACTCTGCGACGATACCGCGTTACTTTTGAATCGCGCTATTCTGTATAATGCATATTTGTATTGTGTATCCGCGAGACGAGGAAACGTATGTAAAAGAAAAACATGTCACACGTGTGGAGCATTTTTCGGATGTGCCATGAAAAAGTTGTACGACGAGGAGAACACGCGAGTTGAATGACGAAGACTTTTTTTAAAAATTGTTTGGACGAAGAGAATTCGTGAACCCTTTGGCGAATAAGACGCGATATATGGAATAGACTGTGATCTGAGAATGGTTTGATAAACTTCTCGAACGATATTACGAACGCTTTATCGATCCGAAAGAAAACAAAACAAGACACTAAATATTCGTGTGTTCGTACGTGATAGTGCGAAATTTGGCGTTCTTCAAACGCGATCGTACGCTTTTTTTTTTTTTAACGTTTTTTGCAAACGACGAGTGAAGATCGGTTTTTGGATGAAATTTCGAGGACGGATGACAATGTTCGGGGTGGGAAAAAATGGGAGGAGAAATTAACGAAAGGACCGTTTGTATATAGCCTTCCAGTATTTTGTATCGTTCTCCGGTTGAAACGTTATCGGACAATGCAGCCATGTTCGATTAAAAAGAACAAAAGGAATCTTTTATCAAGGCGTTTCACCGATGAATGTTCGGGGATACGATTATTTTTGTTTGTTTGTAGACGTAACATTTCCGCAATGTTCCCGCTGCATTATTTTCGAGAAAAACAAATGTTACCATCTAAACAATTGGACAATGTTTCTTATGATGAATCGCGAATCGCATCGGTGAAACGCTCGAGCCACCCTCCCCCCCTTAAAAGTAACGCAGCTCTCACAGGTGTGGCATGCTATCGTCATCGTGTATCCAATATTTATAACGAACCGAAAAAAAGAGGAAAGAAAACAAAGATCATGTCGTACAAGTAAGCTCCGAGCTAATACATTAAGTAATATTTTCTCGAATGAATAAGTATCACATGGGAGAAAGAGTGAGAAAGAGAGAGAGAGAGAAAGAGAGAGAGAGAGAGAGAGAGAGAGAGAGAGAGAGAGAGAGAGAGAGAGAGAGAGAGAAGAGAGAGAGAGAGAAAGTGAGTGGGAGGGAGGGAGGGAGGAAGAGGGAGAATTCACTCGATGCAACGATAAAGAACGAGGAAAACAAATTGCACTGTTCGAACAATGTTTATAAATTTTTGCCGTTAAAAAATAAGCGAACTCTTTTAGTGTTTGGCTAAAGTAAAGAAGAAAGCAGGAAAATTAATCTCGCAACTCGAGTCTGGCTTCGCCACGAGACAATAATGAAGGTTGCCGAAAAAATGCGTAGGAGCATTCTCCTCCAAGTGCAATATTGAACCTCGAATATGGGAAACGCAAAGCCACGATCGGAGATTAATTCATAAGAAAATTATATGTATGTACAATCATTTGGCGAAGATAACACCGTGTTGCGATATATCGAACGAAACTCATATTTTCGTCACGATATTACGAATTATCAAGATATAGATATACATATATTTACACTGAGCGCAATAATTGGGGGATATATTTTTTCTAGCAGCTATCATATCTCTGTAGGAAATTATCGCAAAAGAAAAATGAGAGAAGCATTATAAAGCGCGAATATTCTTTCGTTATTAAAAATCATACCCGAAGATAATTTACGCATTTTTTTTAGATAAAGTTACTGTACGTTGAACGATAACAGGCAGAAATCGAAAAAAAAAATGAATAACTTTGTGATTGTGCACAGGGAAGGGAAATTTTTTCGCCAATTCGTGGATGCTGTGGACCGTTCTTACCCAAGTTATAACTTTTAACGTCGAAATATGGAATAATTATTTTGGCAATCGATAACTCGGTGGAAAAAAATTGTACAGAGCTTGCTAAAAAATGTATTCGAAGCAGAATGTATGGTACCGAACCCGAAGCAATTCTTCTTCTCTGGAAGTTGTGGAATTTTTTTCAATTTCTGCTTCTTGTCGTTCAACAAACAATAACTTTGTAATAATATGAACATTATTTATTACTGCTTTTTTTTTAAAAACGAATATTCACGCCGTAGAATTCTTTTTTCATTTCAGCGATCATTTTTCACGGAAATATAGTTGGTGAAAAAAGTCGAAATTTTGGCGAAAAAAGTTATCCGATTGTTGCGTTTGGTGTATGTATACGTATAATTACGATCGCGTTCGCAGTCGAAGAAAAAAAAAAAACACATTTGATCTCGTCAAAAGAGCAGCTTTTATTATTGGACTCTGGTTATATTCCAAAAATCGGGTTATTTCTTTTCTTTTTTAATTTGTATATTGCTCAATAGTTTATATTAATTCTAATGTGTTATCTGTTGTATCATTTTTTTTTTTTTTTTAAGGAAATAGAAAATGTTGCTGCATTTTATATCATCTGCGTCTATTTTGTACCCAAAAATATAGAAATATTCAGATCAATGGTAGTGCGCTCAGTAATCTCCCATGTTGAGCAGTATTGACCTAGGGTTAATACTTCGATGAGTGAGTGGTCTACCGTGCACTTGCTTGCTCGTCGACTACCGAAGAAGACCTGAACGTCCGGGTGAACGAAGAAAGATTAAAAATATGTGAAAGAATAGAAAAACATTTGGACGATGCAAGGAAATTTTTTTTATTAACGTAATCAATGAAATTTCATCGGAGCATCGTTAGTCTCGGAAACGTTCTCCACATCATGTTTCGATGGCCACGACAAAAGTACAATCCTGACACGGTATGTGAAAAGTACAATTTTCCTCAGAGACTTTTAGCCTTTCTATTAGATAATCGCTTCCGCACCTGCACGGATAGCTGAGTGTTTCACCGTCCGGTGATACCTCCATTTCATTCACCCTTAATGTTGCGCAAATCGGACCGCTCTGCGATTCCAGCTGAGCTTGCTTGCATTCCGCGTCGTATCTCCTTTTCAACTGAGGGTCCCTCAAGATTGCCCATGCTCTCTCGATTTCACGAAACTTGTCATTGTTATCACCGTTCACCGTGTCCGCCTTGTCCGGATGATGTCGCAGAACTAATCTACGATAATTTCTCTTGAGATCCTCGTACGAGGAATCCTTACTACACTGCAAAACCTCGTAGAGCGTGTAACAATTCATAATACTCAGGGGTTTTCTCTGTACCGCAAGTGGCAGGGTTTGTTCAGTCAAGATATTGATAGCTTTTCGTGGCTTGACGGGTTGTCAGGCACTTTCTTCATTGAGGTAAGAACAGTACGACGCGGTAGATCCGTTGAAAACGTCCGGAATGTACGAGTTGCATGACGGAGAATTCTAACCTGCAAATACTTGGCTTCTCTCTTTGTACCTCGCGGTCCCGTGTCGGAAACTTTTCAGTCACGATATTTATCGCTTTCCGTGACTCCAATGATTGTCAGACACTCCGCTGATCGACGTAAGTACAGTAGATGCGGTAGTTCCATCGAACATATGTATTTATTGTTGACGGAGAATTCTAACCTACAAATACGTGCTCACATCGTGACCGTATCGATGATATTTCGCAATGAGCATGAAAGAAGTTCCAAAAAAACTTACAAAATCTTTGCTTAAATTTAACAAAGATCGTACACTGGAAGTTTTTACAATTTTGCACTATGGCACATTCTTGAAGCGTAATTGACAAATCATATAATAAAAAAGAATACGAAAGCACGCGGGTGCGAACGTGTGTTTCGTTTTTTCCCCGCAACCGTACGGTGGCGCCCTTGAGTGACCTCGTCGGTGAAAAAAATAGCGGGTTAACGGCGAAACACGAATTTTAACCGGCGTTTTTGTTACGATCGTCGCATGTGGTCGCATGTGCGTGCGCGACACGTCCAAAATTCGTCGAATTATTGACATAGTCACGCGTATCAGAACGTTCGTCGTGAATTGTACGTTATTTCGATAAACTATCGAAGTAGCGGGCGATATAAAAGTTTGGCTCGACAGGAAGGTAAAGAGTGATGATTGATAAATGAGTAAATCGGAAAAAATGCATGCTGCGATTTACAGAGCTCGTATGACAGAAGTAAGAAATGTCGAGGGCTCGCAAAAAAATATATATACATTTTTTTCGTTATCACAAGGAATCCGTGCTCTCTTTTATTATTTTTTCCACAGGAAACTTTTCAGATACTTCTCGATGTTATGGAAAGACATTTCGCAGCTCTGAGCCTACCCGATCCGGCGAGCGATCCCAAGATAACGAGGGCCATAAGTTTCTCCGAGCTCCCGTCCACTCGAAGGATTCTCATCGAACAGTGCTACCAGGCCGACGATAGCGGCACTCTCATCCGACAGTACAGCTGCGAGCAGATATTCGACAAACGCTCCAACTCCGGGTGAATATTTCCACGTTTATACGCAAGAACAATTTTTCAAACAAAATAAAAAATTCACTCACCGTTGTAACATTTAAAAACTGTGGTAAAACAGAAAATTCTGGCAAGAGTATGATATGCGAGGCACCAAGATTTTACGGTGAATTTAGGGTTATCAAGTCAAAATAAATAAAATATGAAGAGTGGTCAAAGTTAATATTTAGCTTATTTTGCGTTAAAATTAGAATTTTTCGTTAGTTATCGGAAATGACGTTTTTTTTTTAATTTGAAAATTTCAAGGAACCTCAGGCAAGGTAACTTGGGAATCTGTAGTTTCAACAGTGTCTCAGAAGCCAAAAATGTATTTTAAATACCACTACCATGTTTTCCTCGCTTATAGGTACGACTAGATAGAGAGTAAAGTAGTACTTTTAATCGCTAGAAGTCCAAAGAAGGATTAAAAGTATACGGTTCATCCTTCTTCGGACTTGTAAGGCTCCAAGTTCGTGTAAAATATATCGTTTAGTAATTTGGTATAGTAATTATATGGAACAATTCTTATTGTTATAAATGAAGAAAGAATATAAATAAATAAAGCATTATAATCTCAGAATTTATGTTGAAAATCATATAAATACTGCGTTTAGTGTCATTGGGGGAGGCAAACACCTTTCGCGTGTGACATACCTTCTACGTACATAGCATCTTCCTAATAGAGAAGCTTGGAAAAAATGGTGTACTATATTAAAGTATAACTTCTTCGGTCTAACACAAATAAGAGAAAAACTTTTTGCCCTTCAGGCAATACTAAACTTATTTTGAAGTTCGCCTGGTCAATTTCTATTATTTGTGATAAAATAAAGATATTGTACCCATGAGCCAACAACTATCATTGAATTTTGGCGTTTTTCCAATTGCCGCTAAAGGCGCTCATAATTCCTGAAGGAAGCCAAAACGGCAAATTTTTAATTCTCGAAATTCTCATTATTTTCGTTCAAATATCAAGAGTCAACGGTCAATACTTGGCGCCTCGGATATCGTACTATCTCCAAAATTTTTGTTGCTCTTTCAGAGAAGTCAAAGTTTCTGAGGTATTGAGGACGGGCAGCGAGCGTTGCTTGGCAAACTCTTGGACGACGACTTTGCCAATTTTCGGCAACATGGGAAATGCAGGTTGGCACAACGTTCGATACGGACAAAATGCCAGGTCTATAGAAGCGCCGGGCGAATCGCGAAATATGGAATCGATGGAAGTCGAAGAATTCGAGGCAAAACCGTTGGCTTCTAAAGGAGCCAAGCCAAAAGGGTCCGCGTTGCCCATAATGGAGTTGAACGGAATGACATTGGCGGATACATCCGACAGAACGATGTTCAAGTCGTCGACTTGCGGAAGTTTGCAGTCGAATGAACACTCCGTATTTGCAAAACCGGCTGTTAGATCGAGATCCGCATCGCCCAACAAGTTCACCGATCATCGCCTCGGGCAGGCTAAATCGAGCGAAATAACACACGAGGGCGGTATTCTGAAATGCGATTACGACGAGACAAAGAAAAAACTTCGTTCGCTCGTACCGGAAATAACTACGAATGCGAAGAAATCAAATGTCTCGTGTCAAAAATTCGTATTTTTCATGCTGTTGTCGATTTCGGTGATGGTACTTGCGATACTTCTCTGTAACGACGATACGACGAGGCTCCGCAGTCTCGATACTCTGAATATCACGAAGATGAGCAAAGAATTGCGCCAACGCGTTTACGGACAGACGAGAGCGATCGACGAATTGATAGACGCTCTGGCGAGGAGTTCTCGGGGAATAAATCTCATCGTTCTTATCGGTGGTACGGGTGTTGGAAAATCGTACGCCGTTGGTATCGTCGCCAAACACGTTTCACCCGTGGGCAACGTACTTGAGTATTTTTCACCCATACGAAAAACCATTCACGAAGCGTTCGACACACTCGCGCCCGGCGGTCCCTGCAACTTCGTTATATTGGAAAATTTGATAAAATCGGATTTTCACGAGATCGCGAAGTTCGTGAAATTCCTGAACGAACACACGAGACAATTGTGCGTTTGCGTCATTGCCGTTTTCAATCCGCAAGAGACCAACGACGAATTGCAACGTAAATACGATTCGGTGAAGAGCGTCGCTGAGATATCCGCGCTCTTCGGAGGCACCGATCTTGGAGGCGTGAGAACGATCGTGTTCGAGGATCTCGAGGAAGAAAGCGTGGACGCTTGTATCAGACAAGCCGCGACTGAAAACGGTATCGAATTGTCGCAACGGATGCTCGCGGAAATTCGGGAGACTTTGTTGATCGGGAACAGCGGCTGCAAGGGCGCTTACGCCAAGGTTCACTTGCTCCTCGATTCGTAGATACGTCGCCGTCCTATGCCATTTTTTCTAAACAGTCTGTGAGAGAAGGAGTCTTTGTGCGGAATATAATTCTTTTTAGAAGGTAACTCTCACTAGTGATATTAGTAAAAAAAAAGCGGTCATTTGTTGCGGCCTATAAATCAAATTACCAAACAGGCTTGCCTTGTGATCTTTAAAAACGATAACACCGCAAGGACAAATGCTTGTAATCTAAAAATCAGACTTAATGCTAGTCTTTCTTCTACTCAGGTTTGAAAATATCCCTGTGCGATGAATCTGAATGAATTGGAGGTTCAATACCTATTGTTTTCTTTCTTTATTCCATTCGAGATGGATGCAAACCGAAAATTGTGATGAATGTCTAGTTTTTTCAAATAAATAAACATATATTTTTGCATATACCTATAGCACGATCGACTTGCATTCGACGGGAGCTCGTACTCTGAAAAAATATCTATAGGGCATACCGACCAGTGAAAGGACGAAAGCTGATTTATATTTAAAACAAGTAATGAATATGAATTGTACGGCAGGACAACAACTCTATTCTTTAATTTTCTATTCTCACACATCTCTCTTCTTAAATATCTCTATTCTGGAGCAGATTTAATCAGAAATATCTCTATTCAAAAATATCTCATGTCTAAAACATTTCTCTGCCGAAACATCTCTATTCGTAAAGATCACTATGCCACAATAACTCCTGAAATATTCTTTCAGAAGTTCTTCTCTATTCTTAACCCTTCGTCTGTAAACGTGGGTATTTCGTGTCCGGGCCAAAACGGTACCGGTTAAGAATTTTCCAAGAAGCAAACACGGAGTTTTGTCTGCCTCGTTATTGAGATATTTTCGAAACAAAACAGGAAATTGTAGCTGATTTGCGTAAAACGATAAAGCGCGCTACGACACGTGGCAACGTTGCTGTCAAATCGGCCATCTTGAATAGGCCCGACAATTTAAAACGCACAAAGCATTGCTTCCTCGTTATAAATTTCTTACCACGGTTTCATAAAGATTATTATTATTCATAAAGAGTGTATTTAAATATTTTTTATCATTATTGTTATTTTTGTTCCTTATGATAACAAGCGTTCGTCTACACTACACGTCATTAGTAATTTCGCTACTTATTCATCAATTACTCCAAATATCATTTGTTGCGATTACTTCGAATATTTGTTTTTTACTATGAAAATAATATTTTTCGTTAGCTATGGTAATTAAAAAAAATTGATTTCACAATATTTTCATTTTACAGTTCCTCTGAATCCTATAGTGTCGTTATTCGTCCATTCACTGGTCGGTTTACCTTATATCCATGTATTCTATTATCAATCGTAATAATGATTAGTATCGTAGTCAAGAAATTGAACGCAGAAAGCCGTACACTTTAAAAACGTTTGACAGTAAAATGACGCGCGAAATCGCTAGCGAGAAATTAACTAGATTCGCATCATCTGTGAGACAACTCTCGCTAGGAGCGTGCGCGACCTACTGACCCGATGACGAGCGTTCGCCACGCGACCGCGGCGAGCGGCGCCTCGCGAGTAGCCCGAGAACTAACAGCGGAGCTCGCAGCGTTTCTTCGGCGCGAGCATATTTATTCGAAACAATTAACTAACCATAGGCCCGAAACAATTCAACGTATCGTATTAGTACATTTTTCAAAAGCTCAAAAAAAAAAAAAACATGAAACTCTATCAAATAACGAATTAAATAAGTCTCCTATTTTCCTTCCTCAGCGCTTCAGCGTATAATTATGTCGTGATGCTACATAAAAGAGGTCTCCGTGCAAACTTTTACGGACTCTCTCGTCGCCGTTTATTCGTGCGCAACACGCGGATACAATTCTGATCCGTAATATAAAAATATATATATATATATTTTTATATTACGTTTCCTCCACTTCCTTCTAGCACAATAAACCATTTCACTTTTCTGCTTATTGTGAGAAACTTCCTCTCGTGAATTTTCGCATCAGTTCGCCACACGCGCACACACTTAAACGGATATGCACTAATTTTACGTGACACATTATACTCTACCGAGAACGAGAGGAAAACTCGCACGCGTATTCAGGAAATTTCTTTTCCCTGTATTTTTTTTTTTCGCTCATTTGTACGTTGCTCAGCGAACGAGTTTCCGCAATTTTTATGTGGGCGAGTATCGTTGGCCAAGTATAAATACAGTAGAACCTCGTTTATCCGAGGTATTATGGGGGGAGTGTATCTCGGATAAGTGAAATCTCGGATAATACGGAAAGTAGCAATATAAAGGATGTCCTAAAATTCACGCAAGATTTTGATTTAGCGCCATTTGTGCGGTAAAGTGATGCAAATGAAAAAAAAAAACAGCGTGACAGCTGACAGTTCAGGGTTATTAAAAATGTAGCGCTAGACGAAAGAACAACGCGCTTTCATTGTTGAGCAATTTTTTAAAAATAATGAAGACTTGGCAGCTACAGTTCGAAATGTTTGTACAAAATATGGTCGGTATAGTTAATTTCGTCAACTGTGAAGAGATTAATTTAAAAATTCCGGGAGACTGGCTAACAATTAGTGATCTTGGACACTCTTGCCGTCCTTCAACAAGCCGTTCAACACAAAACATCGAAGCACTTCGTGAGAGTGTTGCTGAGAGTCCAGGAACATCTATTCGGCACCGTGATCAAGAATTAGTCATTTCGTGAAGCTCTCTAAAGCGTATTCTCACGAATGATTTGCATCTTCATGCTTACAAAGTTCAATTGACTCAAGAACTGAAGCCTACTGACCACGCACCGCGAAGAGAGTTCGTTTAATGGATTATGGAACAAGAAGTGGATGCTGATGTTTTTGAACAAAATCATTTTCAGCGATAAGGCTCATTTTCATCTTGATGGCTTCGTTACGCGACAAAATTGACATATTTGAAGTTCAGAAAATCCACGAATGATTGTTGAGAAACAAATGCATATGCTATTCCATACATAGCCCTGTACTGTATAATTTGTGAATAAATAAAAAAAAATTACAATTTTTAATTAAAAACCTGTTTTTTCTATCAAAATTACTTTTTGGGTGAATTTTGGGACACGATTTAGGACTACTCCACGTATAGGCATAGCATAATCTGCCGTTTTATCCGAAATTCTCCGTATTATCCGAGGATACACCTCGGATAATGCGGAGGACTCGAATGAGTTGGGTGACTCGGATAATGCGGAACGTCGGTTCATCGAAGGTCGAATAAACGAGGTTTTCCTATACGTATCTTTTGCTAAAATTATAAATGTATCGTTCGCGCTACAATGCTATCGCAGCACACCGGAAGTGCAGACTCGATGAAAGTCGCCGAGAGTGACAATCGATGATTGGTGCTCAGCGATTTTCTTATATGAATTATCGTTCAATACATATATATTTTTTTCCTGATTTACGACGTTCGACAACACTGGGGTTTCCATAATGTTGAGTATGTGGAACAATAGGCAACTATGAGGGCGGTCCTCCGAGTCGGAAGTCCGCAAAATTACTTTCTTTCGGCTTCCGGTTCTTTCACCTCCGTGTATCTTCAAGATGAACCAAATCGATGCATCGATATTAATAAATACAAACGAAACATCGAGGCTCAAAAAAAAATGAAAGAAACAATTGTTCGCCCTAATTCCGCATATCGATCGGCTTCGTTGGCTGCAGTGAAAAATGAAATCTAATGCACTGCAAGCTATATTTATCGCGGTCATTGAGAGTTTCAGTTTCGCCTATCTATATACGTATCTTTCGCATATATATATATTTGTGTGTATAAGTATACAAATTACCTAATGTTCCGAAGTTACGCATATGGGAATGACGTAATGTCATAACGAGCTACGATATTACATTGGCAACGTCCGGAAAGTAGCGCGTAATGAAAACTGAATTGCCGCTCCTGTTTTTTTTCTTTTTTTTTACTATTTGTTTGCTTTTTATAATTTGCCTCTATATACGCATACGCAATTTTTGTCTCGGATGAACGAGTAGTAAGCCAAGAAAGTTGGCGGTTATGCGAACGTTCCCGACGTTAATCGTGTGTGTGTGTGTGTGCGTGTGTGTTCGCGCGCTTCGGTGACTATTCCTTGTATTCGTGAATCCAAGAGAACTTTGCGAAAGGAAGAAAGTATGTTTAAAAAAAAACCACGGTATGAAAAAAAAGGAGAGCATAAACTGTTGCGGCAACGAGAAGCTTCTTTCACTTGACTCGAACTTTGGCTCACGTTGTCTCCCGCTCCGATCATTTTGCGCACTTTATTTTCGCGAATAGTTCCGCGCCGATTTCGTCCAAAATCTACTCGGGTGGAAGTATTCTTTTTTTTTTTCTTCTTTTTTCAAGGGAAAGGGAACAAAAAGTCTGTTTATCGGCCGCACAAATGTAAATGTTAATTAAAATTTGTTTTCGTGACGTAGTCTCGTGTAGGTCGTGAACCGGGCTGAAATCTGTTTTTTTTTTCCTGAACAGAAATGTTTTTTTTTCGACATTTTTTTTTCTTTTATTTCTTCATCGACCGTCTCGATCGAAAAGCTTATTTCTTCTAGCCTCGCATTAGTTGTCTCTTCGAATGACGTTACGAATTCTCCGGATCAGTGAAGCATTGACTATATTGACTTTCACCGTTCGGGAGAATCGGATCGAATGATTATTTTTTTTTTCACCAAGTTTTGCGGTTCGCCGAACACGCAACGAATGTCGCAACGGGGTTACGATTTTCGGCAATATTTCTTCAATATTCATTATGTCTTGTTCGATGTTTGCCATATTTAGTAAATATTTATTATATCTGTTAAATATTTGTCACGTCTATTTGGTAACTCGAAAGAATTCTTCTCCGCTGTTTCTCTCTCTCTTTTTTTTTCTTTTTCTTTGCCGAGGCACACCACGACTGTGTTACGACGTTCTGAATTGTCGAGTACGAGGGAATTCGACGAGACAAGTTGACGGATTTGTCCCACCGGAAGCAACAGGGACATAGAAAATTGTACGAGGATTCATTGCACTTTGACAGTTCGTCGCAATAATCGTAATTACCACGATTATCGTATAATCATTATTATCATCGCAAACACCGTAATGTGGCATTATCATTCTTGTGATCATAATCGTCCTGGAGAACATAAGTACGAAGGTTATGATAAAAACAAAACGTAATAAACATTATTACCATTGTGATTTTTTAAAAATCTTTATAACAGCAATAATAATATTGAAAATAACATTGATAATAATAAAACGAATAAATAATAATAATAATCATTACGATTACAATCATCATTGCCTCGTCACAAACGTAAATTCGAGACGTCAAGAAGTAATACAAAATAAATTTTGCTCCGTTATCTAAATATATAAAACTGTTCCGTGACTGACTGACTGACAGACAACGCACAGCCTAAACTACTGAAGATAGAAACATGAAATTTGGTACATATGTTCCTTAGGGGGTGTACAGGTGCACTAAGAAAGGATTTTTTGAAATTCGATCCTTAATGGGGTGTAAAAGTTTGTATGGGAAAAAATAGGTTTTTGGTCGGTTGTACTTGAAAGTTTGCATAAACACTCTACAATAAAATTAATGAAACACGTATTTCAGCATTTCCCAAAAATTCAATCCCTCAGGGGTAGCAAGGGGGTGGAAAAGTTTGTGCAGAAAACAATATTTTTCTGGTCGGTTTTACTTGAAACTTGGCGTAAACACTCTATAACGGAAATAATGAAACATACACTTCAGTATTTTCGAAAATTAAACCCTTAAGGTGTTGCAAGGGGATGGAAAATGTTGTATAAAAAAAAAAACATATTTTTTTAGTCGGATTGACTTGAGAAAATTGCATACATTCTCTACAATGCAAATAATGCAAAACATATTTCAGCATTTTCCAAAATTCAACAAGGTTGAATTTGAATTTGAAATTTGGTTTTTTTTCTTCTTAAAGTATTAAAATGTTCCTTGACTGACTGACTGACTGACAGACAACGCACAGCCTATTTTTGCTGTCCGTTAGATTTGAGACCCTCACCGAAGATTTTTCGCTTCCCCAAGGCTCGCAGGATTTTGCGAAAACTCGACAAAATTCTACTCGAAAGGGTAATTTTTTCAGTCAAATGGCAAATTAATGTGGCAAATTAAAAAAAGAGCGGGGGTGGGGCGGTAGAAGAGATCGAATAGGTCAGTTTGAGATTGCACTGCGGCGATGTGATATATATATATATATATATATATATATATATATATATATATGTGTGTATATTTATATATACGTGAGAGCGAGGAAGGATCGGTTGGGTATGGAACACTCCAGGTGGAAGAAAGGTGCCACGCTGAAAATTATAAAAGCACGCACGATTCCCGGCACGGGGGCAGTCGTTTCCAAGTGTGCGACACAGACGCAACGACGATTTGGGGTACGTCCTCTTGAATATCAGATATATCCAGGGACTTCGTCGACACAATCCTGTCGTATTAAAATTATTTCGTGATTTTTTTGCTCTCGCCATTCTCTTTCCCCACAATTAATTTTCAAGAGGTGTTCGTTCGATCGGCGACACTACTGAACCGATGGAGAGTAATATTCTGTTTTCAGAAAAAAAAATCTCAGTGCTTTTCTTCGTTGTTGTTCGATAAGTGGATCCTCGAATCTCCATTGCATCGAACCATCGAGGTGCGTAAAAAAAAAAAAATCATTCAAATATCACTCGTTCTACTCGCGTTCGTGCTGTCTAATAAATTCATAATTATTCAGCTTCGATTCCATATGAAGAAATTTATTGCCATCTTCTAATAAAAGCAATATCTAAAATTGACATTCGCAATAGATGAGATAAAAATAAAAAATATCATTTAACTTAAATTAAATAAGAATAGCAGAATTGAAATTAAACGATCCCGAAAATAGGCGATTTTGCGTTTGATGGCTATTAGCGAAAAAATAATTATTGCGAAAATAAAATAAATCAATACATAAAAAAAAAACAGATGAACCAAAAAATAAGGTAGTTAGAAAAAAAAGGTGTCAAGGACATACCGAAACGTGTACGATGCACGATCGAAGAAGAAATTCGAGAATCATCGAAATATACCTGGCATTCCGGAATTGGAGAGTAATAATAAAAATGAATCTGCAATTCCCGCGGCAAAAGTAAAGACGGATGGGAGCCAAAAAAAAAGGTCAATTATTGGCGGTGACTGTAAAGGATCCGCCGATCAGCGCGTGGTTAGCGGTTAAGCAGGCGTGAGAAGCGCACAGGCGGACGTTATATCATAAACATTGAAGACACAATCGTAATAGGTTTCATCGTTTATATACGAGGAATCGCGCGGGAAACCTTGCGGTAACCAGGTAATCCAACGATTCCGCGACTTTCTACGCGGAAAAGGTTTTGATACCGAGTGTTGTCGCTGCTCCGTTGCACTTTTTTTTTTCACCGTGCTCATTTCATCGGCAAACTGGTATAATTGGTTTTTTTTTTTTGGATTTTCTTTCTCATTCGAGTACATTATTTTGTACGTGAAAATCGGTGAAACGAAAAGGATATTAATTTCACGCGAGCTCAGACCTGCTACGATATAATTCCTTGGCTTTCGGGCAAGGATGTTGAATAGATAATTGATCGATCAAGAGAGATGTTTATTCGGCATATTTATTTGTTTGATTCTATTTGGGTGAAGTATAATCCAATGTATGATAATGATTAGGAATCATTGATATTATTATACAATTATAAAATCAGAATATTTATTGTTAGCGCACTTATGATAACCAGATATAACGATAGTGATTTTTGTTTTGTTCTATACTTGTGAATTTATATATACACAGGGTGACAATTATAAAGGTGGCCATGTGTTTTTTGAGGCTCTTGCGTGGAGTTTTTGCGACTGGGAAAAATATGACTTTAAATGGTTTTTCAAGCCCTCTCCGTAAACAAAATATACCGTATTTTCGTGATGAGTAGCATAGGCCAAAAAAAATTGAGCATTCTGAAAAAAAAATCAAAATTCCATTTTGAGTACAGCTGTGAATGAAGATAATTAAAATCCGAACACGAAGCACTCCTGAAAAACTTTTCTTGTGCATCTCGTCATCGAGAAATAAATTATAAAAGATGAATTTTAAAGTGGATAAATGGAATTTAATTCTATAAAAATTAAGTTTTTTAAGAGTGTTTCGTTTTCGAAATTTAATAATCTTCATACTGCTGAACTGAAAATGAATTTTTTTTTCTAGAATGCTGGATTTCTTCTCGCCAATAATACTCATCACAAATATACGCTATATTTTCTCTCGAAAAGGACTTGAAAGACCATTAAATATCATATTTTTCTCGGTCGCAAAATCGCCGCGCCAGAATCTTAAAAAACATATGGCCACCTTATAATTGTCACCCTGTATACAGTGGGTAAAAATTTTTTACAGATATTACACAAAGTGCAACTATTTCATGGCATTGAAAATGTAATCAGACTTTTCGGGTGATAAAAAAAGGTACATGCAAATAATATGAGTTGCTTTTTCTCTCTCTCTCTCTCTACTCTCTCGCATTCTCACTCGCTTCTCACATTTCCACTCTCATGCTCTCGCACACACATTCTCACATTCTCACATCTCACATTCTCACTATCCATCCATCAAACCCAAACAAACCCAAACCCAAAAACATTGTAATCTACACTCTACAAATGAAACTGATAACTTGTAACCACAAATGACTACATGTAGTGCAGCATTTTTTAACAAATCACAGGGATTTAGCATGTCTCAGCTCTCCCACCATGCTACAGCACAGCGGCAGTGGAGTGGGGGTAGCGTTAATTTCGTGTGACATCTCGCTAAATCAAACCCCCGTATACATCTTCAAAAACATTTTCAATGCTAAAAGTATTTGTACACCGCGTGTTTTTTAAATTATCCAGCGAAAAAAACAAATGTTCGACAAAAATAAAAATAAAAAAATTCAAATGCTAAAGCATTTTTTTTTTCGTAGGACAATTTGAAAAACACGCGGTGTACAAATACTTTTTTTTACCCATTGTAGAAATGTATACGTCCTGGATGAGGTCAAACGTGAAGAGAGCAAAGAAACGTGAAGATAAATGAAAGTAGATTTTTAAAGCCTCGTAATACATCGTACGCCTCCACGTAATTCACGTAAGAGTTATTTGATAATAACGCGATATAAACTTGGATTGCGTTTATAAAGGGATCGTGACGTATAGTCCAGCCAAAGAAGTCCATTACAGGGCAATTATATATATATACATGTGTGGGTGTGTGTGCGTTGCTTCGAATGATATGAACGCTTTACTTTCTACACGGAAGACACTGCATGCGCACTCACCATGCTCCCTTCTTTTTTTTCTCTCTCACCTATTTATTAATTTTTTTTTCTTTCCGGCCTAGCTTGGTATCAAGTGCTCAGCTGGGCAACTTTCAGTACTCAAAAGTCATTAAAAGTTCTCGGTTATTATTATTATTATGTTTTGTCATTGCATAACATTTTTATTGAAAGGCCAATATGGATCATTAGTAATATTATTATTCTTATCGCCGTGAATGAATGGGTTCACTTTTTTTGATTTTTTATTTAAATCAGCGTTGTTTAAAAATATGCTAGGTAAGATTTCAATGTATGTATGTGTACACAGGTTGTCACGAATGAAAAATCGATTGAACATTGATTCATTCGTTTCTTTTTTCCATACAGTCTCTCGTGTCACATTGAACAATTGTATTTACAAATGAATCGAGTTGCTCGCGCGGAATAATCGATGTTTGAAATCGAATATGTCGATCTTTGGCGGAAAATAGGAGGTGAATACTGATCATCGGGACGACCTCCGTTTGCCTCGAGGCAAAACATCATCGTCATGACCTCCCCCGCCAAAATATTATTTTATCGTCAAAGTCCCTGCTCTTTCTCGAGTAGTTCGCTCCATTATATATTTATAACACGAGTCACGAGTAATATTGCCTCTGTGAACTTGCGATTGAATAATTGACGCGAACACTTTTTGCACAATCCGCAGTCACGTGAGACCCATTTCAATTCGTACGACAGGTGTCAAAGCGAAGAGACTAGAAATCTTTTTGTTTTTCGTATCAATCTTATTCTCGTCGTCGCGAAATTTTTCCCTTCGATCATTATTTGTCGTGGGACAAATTGTGGAGAACGTAAAAATGGACACTCGCCAAGAACAATGGAAACCTTTTTTTTCTGCTTTTTTTTTTAATGCACGAATATATGATGGACTGTAGAGTGCAGAAGTGGCTGGATCACTCAACGCGAATATCCTTGTGGTAATGACCAATTGTGAAACGAATATATATATATATGTTTTTCCATTTGCCTTGGTGCAGGTCGATTCCTTGTACCAAGCCACACTCTTGAGAATTTTAAAATCACACTCCAAGTTCTCTTCACTCTCGAGGACGCATTCACGTGTGCCGAGTGCAGGAACTCTTTTGCATTGAAATGTTCGAGCGAGAGCATTGGGTCTCAAGATAATGGCAAACTTTTGTAATATAAAAATTAATTGAATTATCAGTGAAGCACAATTCTTGAATCATACATTTTCACAACAATCAATATTAAATGATACGAATTTTTAATTTCAGAAACCTCGAATAAAAGTTCAATTTCGGAATTGTCCGTGACATCGTTTTCGTGGTAGAAAAAAAATTAATGCAATCTGGACAGTTTGATACAATTTCTTATGGAGAATGGCCAATGAAGTTGGAATTTTATTTCGTAAATTTACAATTTTTCGTAAGAAACAGTTCTCATTTGCTTACATTTTATTTATTTTTTTCTTTCCGTCGAAAGATGCCGTATGATTTAATGAAACTTCGTAGGAATATTGGAGGTATCTGCGTTAAAAAAAATCGCTGTCCTTTAACATTCAACGGTCTCCATGCGCTTTGAATTAAAAAAAAAATGGGAACGAGACCAGCGGAGAAAAAGAAATGGTTCACCAAGATATCCGGTTTTTTAGGCCCAGTCGTGTTTGATGAGGTATCGTCTTGCGTGACTCACAGGCACAACACACATACGCAGAGCAAAGATAGCCCGAGGAGAGTTGGGTTAACAACCCAAGTGCCTCTCTCAATGCGGTTACGTAACGGGAGAAAGCTGTTTCGAAAGACACGACAGAAGTTATAAAACACACGCACACACACACATTTGCGAATATTACGAATGATAATATTAAAAAGCGTACGCGAGAATAACGCACAATTCTTAGCGAATAATGACCATACGGGGGAATCGCCGAAACTATATTACGTATACGTGACCCTGTCGTGTTTATGGCGACTCATTTTTACGTTTTTATCTCTCATGTTATATCAACGATTGCATCGATCCGCGAGACAATAGTTATTGTGTCGAGAATACGTAACGTGAGATCCTGCAGGACCGTTCACGAACTTATGATGAAATATTATTTGTTGTAATAAAAAATTTGTCGAAATTATTATTGTAAGGGAGCACATCCGATCAGACAGCGGAAAAAATAGGTGAATTTTACGAATTATCTCAAAAAGTATTTCTTCGATTTCATTCAAGTTTGTTTTATTCGAAAGTATAAATATTGAGATATATCGAGAAAATTTAATTAGTAAAACATGTCCCTCGCTGGCACGGTCTGCGGTACACATGATATCAATCGACAACCGACTGGGTTGTTAATATATCTTCAATATATATAGGGGAGAGTGGGGCACAAGGTGTCACGGGGCACAATGAGCCATATGCGGTTTCTCGAAGGTTTGTAGCTCGTAAATTCCGAAATTTTATGTGTTGGACCGCAATTTATATTAGGTTTCGTCAAGCCTAAAAGAAAGTCGATAGCAGCTCACAAAGGATTATTGAAAATTAAAAATTCATTTGATGCTTAGAAAAAAAAATATTTCGCTCGCCGGGAAAACGTAAAATATAACGACACTTTCTGTAGCGGCTCCGGTTTTTGGTCCTAATCGATAGTTTTATTATTTATGATGCACTCAGTGACTTGTGTTTTTCCATTCGTAGTTTAATTAATAGTTATTTTCATCAATAATCAAATATTTTACTATTGGGGTACAATGTGTCACGGAGTGGTGGGGCAAAATGAGTCGACTCCCAATGAGGAAACAAAGAAGTGACGGCGCTCCGAAGAAGCGCAATATGTCACGGGCAAATGTCAATCACATTTGCGATTTCTCGGAGTTTCGTAGCTTGTAAAATTCGAAATTGTACCTCACCCGTGGAGCACAATGAGCCAATCCACAAATTTTTGCCGAACCCCGTATTCCAGGATTTTCAATCTTTTTGAAAAAAAAAATATGGTAGCTTTATTGTACGCCCAAAAGTCTATAAAATTGATTATGACCTTTTTTTTTCTAATCACGCTACTTTGATAAGAGTAAAAATTCGATAGAAAAAAAGTGACACACTATGCCCCACCTTCCTCTACTTTCGAATACAACAAACTTGAATGAAATCGGACAAATAATTCCCAAAATTCCGGATTTATGTCGGCGTCTACTCGCGTGTGCCCCCTTAACAGTCGGTCCTGCGAATAATTGTTCCGAATAATGTTGGACCAATTACTTAATTTAGTAATTAGTTTCAATTAATTAGGCTCCTCTTGTTTTTTTAATTAATCCGTTTTATAACCTATTTTATATTTATAGCCTAGTTTTATATTTATTAATTTTCATAGCCGATTTTAATTGATCAGTTTACTGTTGCGTCCATGATCGGAAACTGTTTTTTTTCCTTTCTTGATTTTTCTTCGCCGGACTTTGCTCCATCGCTCTATTAAAGGCTATTCGATTTAACGATGCGCTCGGCTCGATGGTTTTTGCAGACGTTTTTCGAAGATCAGGATAGAACCGGAAGCATAAAGTGAAGGAGGGAACAAAGTACAAGAGGATAAAATGGGCACTATCGAATGGGTAAGCGAGGCTGACGCTTACGAGAGTCCGCTGAACGAGTCTACGCAGAAAATGGCTAAGGAAGAACTTCGCGAGGACAAGAGCACGCGGGATCAGGCACTCGAGCAAATGCGCAGCTGGATAAAGCTCAATCCCCGTATAAAGAACTCTCGTCTAGGTAAGTTTTTAGCATCGTGGAAATTCAGACATCAGAATAAAACCAATATGCTATTTCTTCAATAATTATTAATTTTTATTGAACAAAAAATGTAAACTAGGAAAAGGAATTATATTGCGTTGTAATGTAATTTTGTATGGAAAAAAATATGTATAAGGGAGGGGGAGGGCAGGTACTGTGTAAAAACCCGAAAGAGTATACCGGAGAAATAAAACTACTTCTATTAATTTTTATTGCTGGCTGACATCTTAATTAACGCAATTACAATGCTTACAACTATTTACTACAATTATTGAAACAATAAAAAAATACAGTGGACCAAATTTGAGAAATTGATTATTATTGGCAATCTGTACATATAAAACAGTTCAGTGACTGACTGACATATAGACAACGCACAGATGAAGCACAACAAACGCACAACAAGCCGCTGAAGATAGAAATATGAAATTGGGAAGATATATTCCTTCGAAGGTGTAGTGGTGCACTAAGGAAGGATTTTTCGAAAATCAATTCCTAAGGGGGTCAAATGGGGTGTAAAAGTGTATATGGAAAATTGTTTTCCTTGCGTGTGTCAACTTGAGACTTGGTATAAATATTCTTCAAAACTAATTAAGAAACGCATATTTTAGGATTTTTTAAAACAACCCCTAATTGGGGATGCAACAGAGTGTTTAAGTTTGTATGGGAACATCGAATTCCCTGCTTTAATCCCAATGAAATTCGGAAGATATGTTCCTTGAAGGGTGTAGAGGTACACTAAGAAAGGATCAACTTTTCGCATGGTCAACTGTATATGGGCTGTTCGAGAGTATCAAGTGCCCAAAACTTGAAGGTGCTTGCCGAAAACCATAAATCATATGATGCTGTCTACAGAACTATATTGCAAAGCCAAATAGTTCTGTAGACAACAATGGCATATGACACTGGAGTTGAAGGTTGGCCCTTTGATACTATTTTTTCACTAATTACCACACCCATACCCTCGTCGGTCAGTCTACCACCGTGCTAAAGAAATATGACACATTACCTTCTTTCTTTATTCTTTTCTCTCTTTGTTTGTCTCCTCCCTGGATCAAATTTTAACGTCCATGCGGACGAAGTCATGGGAAAAAGCTAGTTATTTATAAAATAATTAAGTATCAATGAGCTCATCAGTAATCATTTACTCTGTATTTATAATTTGATAATTATTGAGAATACCAATCAATTTTCAGATGCTCAATTCCTCTTGAGATTCCTCCGTTGCAAGAAATTTAATGTGCCAATGGCTCAGGAAGCGATGGAAAGATACCTCTTGTTGAGACAAGTTTATCATCCGGCGTTCCACCATTTGGACATTGAGGAGCCCACGATGAACGAACTATTGACACTGGGGTGCGTTTGTATCGTTAACGCGTATTTCGATTTTATTCGACTTAGTTATCCTGTAAACTCGGCAACGTGGATATTGATAATCGTTTTGTTTTCAGCTATTTATTTGCTACACCTGGCAGAGACCCTCAAGGTCGTCGAGTTATAGTCGCCCGACCTGGTAATCAACGATTCAACCGGATTCACACATTATACTTCAATTAATATTCAACAGTTTATTTGCTATTTTAATTAAAATACTTCGTTTGCGATTTTGTTAAATTATTTTTCGAACGTTACTTCCTCCTATCGTCACTTCACTATATCCAGTTCCCTGGAGGCTTTGCCAGAGCGTTGCCCCACAGCCACGCGTTTTCCCAATGCAAGACTGTATCGCATCAGCCACGAGGGACACAGGGAAATTGTGGAAAACCTGCGCCGACACTCGGCGGCCACATTTTCACTGTGTTTCCGGTTGCCGAATCGTTATTCATTCAATAATGTTTCCGCACACGCAGGTGTATTCGATCCTTACAAATATACGAATGCTGACATGTGCAAGATCCACGCGATTACGTACGAGGCGTTGATGGAAGACGAGGAGAGCCAGATTCGCGGATTCGTTCACTTTGCGGACGGTGCCGGCGTCAGCTTTCCCCATCTTACGCTATTCACACCGCGGGAGGCAGTTCGCATTGTGAAAAACGGCGAGGTAAAGAATTCAAAAGATTTCTTTCGAGCCTAGAAAAAAGAAAGAATTTCAAAGGTGGAGAAATTCCATCTACGTTTTTTTTTGCGAGGTGTTGGACATTTATTTTCTCCACAGCTCCAAAGGTCCAAATCATTTTATAGTGACACTTAGGCGAATAACGTAATATTTTCACACTCTCGTTATTAAGGGGAAATAATGTCTCGCTGGAGTAAAAAAGGCCCGACCTCTTGTTGCGTAGTTCTTCAAGGACGCCATCACGTAATAGCGTTTGGTAATCGTTTATCACGCGAGCCCGACGTCGGCACTACCTTTCCTCGTAGCTGACGCTTAGCTTACGGTCCAAAAATGTTATGGGTAATCTTGTGACGCTTCGAGAAATGCCTCCAGGCGTATTGGCCCGTCTCGTGTTTGTAGGACACACGCACGTTCGAGAAACCTGTTTACACAGAAAAAACAATTCAATCGACATTAGTTGTGGTCTCCTTTCATTTGGCTATCGATTACTCGTTATTCGAGAATTTTGTTCTGACGGTATTAAGCGAAAAATAATTATCTCAAGAAAAACGCGAATTCGGGCGACTTACGAGTCTCATCGATGATCAATGAAATCTTATTCTCTTACAGCGCACCGTGCCAATGAGACACAAAGAGGTACACGCGATAAACGCTCATCCCTCGCTCAAATTTGCCCTCGACTTTGGCATGTCCCTGATATCCGAGAAAATAAAAAAACGTATAAAAATCTACACGAGCCTCGAGGACGCTCTGAACAATAAAATGGACGCGCGTATGCTGCCCAAGGAATATGGCGGTACAATGCCGATGAAGGAAATGATCGGTAATGAGAATTTCAATTAAACGAACCAATCGATCCTCTTGAGGCAGTATTCTAATCTAGAGGCCTAAATTTCGGGCATTTTTTTCGAGCTTGATGTACAAAAAAACAAACAATATTTTTAGTACCCATTTTTTTAGTCTTTTTATTGACGTTTCTAGAACTTACACAAAAAAAAATGGGCAAAGAAAATAAAAATTGAAAAGATTATGGGCCTGTAAATATGACCGTGAAAAAAACGAATTGAGGCGGTCATTCTTCCCTGAAGCTCATTCTTCCCTGCGAGCAGTTCAAGCTTCTTTAGAATGTTCTGATTGTCCGATTCGGGCCGGTTCGGCCTCTCGATCCGACCGTATGCAAATTGCTATAACTTTGTAAATATTCAGAATTCCGAAATTTCCATCAAGGACATATTCTTAAGCGTCTATAGTTTAAGGAAAATCCAAAAAAATCGATATTTTTTACATTTCTAGACTAAAATACTGCCTTAATTTGCGATCCTTGGGAACTTTTTCAATCGAGCTTATTTATCGTTCAGGAAAAACTTTTACCTCGAGGGCATAAAAGCAAACTTCTTTCCTTTTGTGGCAGATCTATGGAGGAAGGAACTTTTGGAAATAAGGCCAAAGCTGCTGAGCCACGACAAGATGCGAGTGAGCTTGGAGCTTTATTCGGAAAAAGCTCGAGAGGGTGCGGTGTCCGCATTGAAACAAGGCTTCGGATGCTCGAACGTCGGTTCGAGCGACTCCACCATCCACGGGATCACAGGCTCCTTCAGGAAGTTGGAGGTCGACTGAAATCTTTCGGATCTCAACGATTATCCACTGGCTCTGCCTGGAAAAGAGGAATAAGAGTGATCATTGGACAGTTCAAAGTTATTATTATTCGTACACCTCGAACCGCATCGGTCCGAGTAATGCTTGAACGATCGCGCGAAAGCAAACAAAAAACATTCCATCGATCGAGAATCAAGTTTTATCTCGTCAAGGCGAAATATTCGAGTGTGGTAATAGACGTAAGAACAAACTGTGACTCGTGTCCTTAGCCTTAGGAATGAGTGTCGAACAAAAAGTCTGGCATTCCGGGGAAACTTTCGAAATAGAAACAACGATAAATCCTGTACATCGAAAAGATACAGATCCTTAATGATCAGTGAGAAAAAAAAACACGGATTACCATCGTTGGTATATTTAAATTAAATTAGAAAATTCACTGAAAAGGCTTATCCAACAATTTGCGTGTTAGGCAACGCAGTAGCAGAATTACGTTTTTTCTACTGCCCTTGAAGGATATCCTAATTAACGAAATTATTCAATTGAATTCTACAGTGAAATTAATTCTAAAATTAATTCTACGCAGACGAAGAAAATCTCGTGCACTTAATTAGAAATGATAGATAATAGTAAAATTATTTTTGCGAAATCTTCATATTTCTTTGCATCGTAGATGTTTGCTTAAGTGTATTAATATGCAGTGCTTAATACGCAGTGCTTAATACGCTCTGTATTGATACAATAAAAATCGTATTAAGTGATACAATAAGTGTATTAATACGCAGTGCTTAATACGCTCTGTATTGATACAATAAAAATCGTATACCAAGATAATCGTGAAAAAATATTCATTTGAGACATTGTCGATTGTCATTTGCGGGTTGTGAAACTAAAAAAACGTGGTTACCGCCCACTCAGGGCACTATTAGGTGTGAGGAATAGAATAATGTGTGTATCAGATTGATAGAAAAGGCGTCTAATTGGATGCAGTGGAGGTCAGCAAAAAAAGCAACATTTTTTTGAAAAAAATATTTATTCCTTTCTTATAGATAAGATTTGTATTTCTTCACTCTTAAGAAGGATCGAGCGTTTCACCGATAAATATCAAAAGACATTGATGTTTTTTTTCAGTCAGTACCACAACGTCGCTTTCGAGAAAAAAAAAATTGATATTTAAGTAATGTAGCACAGTTTTCCACGAAAAATCGCGAACCCATCCGCAGTTAACATCTCTCACTGCGCTTATTGACTGCGCTTATTGTTAATGAAATTCAAGCTGAATTAGCAGTTCTTGGTAAGAAACTGAGTTTAAATGTGTACTTCATTATTGTTTTTTCTCGAAAACGATGCAGCGTAACTTGCGGTAACTTCGAAGTTGAATTTTCATGGGACGCATCTACGTCAAAGAAAATCAGACCGAACGATGAAACACTCGACCCTCCTTGAACTCGAAGTTAACTATAAAGATTCAATTGATGGTGATTAGTCTGCACTCGGAGGGAAGGTCGTTCGCACGTGCGAAGGTGCCGTAGAGCGTTCATCATGCTCGACCAAGCCATTGTTTGATTTTTCATCGTCAATTATTCTTTCGATATCGTTGCTCGTTCTCCTGCGAGACTCGCTCGTGTTCGTATCGACATTTTCGTCGGATTCTCTCCTCTCGTTTTTTACCTTGCTCCTCGATTGTTTTCGCGAAACTTCCCTCTCACCTCGCAGCTCGTCGACTCGTCGACTATTGTTCTTTGACTTTTTTGATTTTTTTACATGGGAACGTCGGCGCGTTGTTTCCTCGTCGCTCCTCGAACCTGCCTGCCTCTTCCTCGACCGCTCCTCTCGACTTCTCGAGTTCTCCTCGCGATTGCACGCATCCTCTTTTCGTCTGGATCTTCGAGTGGATTCGTCGCGTTTCCGGGCGTCGCGTCTTCGCGAACTTCGGGATGAACTTTCAATGTCTTCGTCATCGTCATCGTCGTCGTCGTCGTCGTCGGTGCGTTTTCGATCGCTACGCGAGTAGCGTCGGTAATCATCGCCACGTTGTTCGTCGATACTCGCGCGTGACGATCGATCGCGATTCTTGCAACGATTTTCCGGCTCCGGTGACTCGGACCAACGCCAATTACGGCCCTCGTCCACGCTTGCACGATCCCAGTCGTCCCACTTGAATTTCGATCTGAAAACAAAGAGCGAGAATCATAATGAGAATTGTATTAATCATTGCGATTGTAAAGCAACTGCGAGATCGAGCGATATGATTGGAAGAGGGCGCCGTGGGTGTGAAGAATTTTGTATTTCGTTGCATTGTTTGCGAATATTGCTGTAGTTATTGGCGTAGCGAGTATTTTTTTCTGGATGCCCCGGTGGGACCAGACAAGAACTGGTTTTGTTCACAATCATCTTTTTTTTCAAATAAAATTTACATAATAATCAATAATCACGTAACACACATGGAATATGAAACTTGCTTTAATCACACGTTCATGTTTACTTTGATATCAAATTCTTGCAATACCTTAAAAAATAATAATCTAATTTTTCATTATTCTTTAATCAGGTTACCAATCTTTAAACTTTACTTTCAGTAGGTATTCATAATACTTGAAAAAGTTTATATAAGTTAGGGCAGTACTTCTTTTTAATGTGCTTTCTTGAATTTTCAGCATTTATTTAATCATTTTTCAATTTAATTATGTTTTTCATGACCATCGCTTCAGCTTCTGAGGCTGACGTATCAATTATTAAGATTGTTCTATAATTATTGATGAAATCCTCTCCGTTCTTCATATCCAATTTCAAAAATGCATCAGCGACATGAGTCTACGGTAGATTCTCAAATCCCCGTTTTAGATTTACAATGATATTATCTACTGCTTGTTAGTAATTGTTGATCTTCCAGTATTCTTCTGGTTGTGTATCGGCCGGCAAATCTAATGTATTGCTTTTGCCCACAGTTGACCCAATTGCGAAGTTTGAATATCTATTTAATTGACGTAATGAAATGGCTACTTTTCATATAAATTACGAAATTACGACGAAGAAAATAGTTCAAGTTTTATTAAATGATTTCTTCATGCTTGCGTGGGTGAAACTCAAATAAAATTAATAGGTTGCTTGACGTCAATTATTTTGGATCGATTTTTTCTGCCCCCTCCCCCCCTGGCTACAGCAATGGCTGTAGTGTTTTCAAAATTAGTCACGCAAAATGGGCGATTCGGACCCGTCTCATAGAAATCCTTGGATCCGTTTTCAAGATATTATAATTATACATGACTCGGTCGTCCATTAGAACAGGATAATAAATGAGCTGGGGATCCATCACAACGAATGTTTCAACGAGCGACCGCTCACCTGTGCTCGCTTCTTCTACTGGAAGAACTCTCTGGCTCGCCGTTCTTCTTGGCCCTCCTCGGTGGCGATTTGATGTCGTATTCGTCGTTAGGATTTCTGAATGTATGAAGAAAATTGCATGCTCTTCCCTTGGGACATTTGGCCATACCGCAAACCGCGTTTCTCCACGACGTTATATTGACGAATTCGCAGTTCAATTGTCTCTGCGCGTAATAGCGTCCCTTCAATTTTCGCCAAGCCCTCGCCGCCTCTCGTTCCGTGTAGTACTCGACGTAAAGATTACCGCGCAGATGAATTTCCGCGTTCCGACAAACTTTCAGTGTCTTTATGCGTCCGAAGCTCTCGAGTTCGGGCACTACGGATTCGTAAAATTCGCGAAAATCTTTACGCGTCTCGGACCCCTCGAATTCCAAGCAAATATCCGTGTCGTACTCTGCCGAATTTTTTTCCAACGAGAAATGCGTATAAAACCCAGGCACGAGGATGAATTTGCTCAGGGCCGGACGACGATGATTTCTCGAGCAAATATCGCCGTAACGGCAAGCGCCGGTCTTCGCGAAAAACGGACAAGGATCTTTGCCCGATTGGCTCTCGGAAACGACGCGTAGGAACTCCGGTGTGGCGGCACCCTGGTCTATATAATCGTCAATATCCTTGCGTATGTCTTGATGCTTCCTCATCTCTTCCTCCTGCTGACGCTTCGCGTCTTCTCTCTTCGCTCTCAGTGCCTCTTGCTTTGCCTCGAATTCCTTCCTTATTATTTCCTCCTGGCGCAGTTGTTCCTCGCGAAGTTTCGCTCGCCGCTCCTGAACGATTCGCCACTCTTTCTGTGCTCGCACCTGCACACATAGAGAAATTTTTGTTATTTGCGTACCGTTGTCGATGGAACTCAAAAGAGGATGCACGGCGTATCGGGGTCTAACTTTTACAACGGAGTAAGCCCATCTCACCCATCCATGGTGAATCAAAACAAACCAAAATCAGCATTTTTATGTGATTTTATTAAATACTAGTTTACCAACCTCTACTTATATATACAGTGAAACCTTGTTTATACGTTTTGCACTTTTACGTTTTTATCATTTATACGTCGAATTTCTGTGGCCCTGGCAGATTCCGCCTATAAATAATGTAATAAAGTTTCATTTCTACGTTTTTCACTTATACATTCTTCGCGCTTTTACGTCATTAATTTTGTTCCCCAGTGTTCATTTCGAGGTCCGTTTTTTTCTCAGTTTTACGTTAAGGAGGTTGCTCTACTACAGTATAATGCTAAGAATTTGCTGAAATTAATCGCGAATATTTGCGAACAGGTGTTACGATTCTGTGCAAAATTCCAAGTCAATCGTCTGCATCATTATTGAGAAATTAATTATTAAAGTTAGGCTCTTACGGTGCCAAAAAAAATTAATTTAAATTGGATCTATTTAAATCAAATTGTTTTTTTTTCTCATCTCGCAACCTATGACCACCCTATTTGTTTAAAATATTTTTAAAAATTTTCTTTAAAGTCAATTCTTCAGTCAATTCTTTGTCATATACCGAACGTCTCCCTCCAAATGTTAAATCGACCGTTTTTATCAAATTTACAATTGAAGAAACACTTTTTAACATATAACATTTAACATTATGACACTGATGACGAGTTTGTTATAATGTACCGAGTGATTTGACAATTTTTCATAACATTTTAAACATTTTTTCGCAGTATTTCATGCGTAATACTGCCATTCAGCCATGAGCATAGGCAGTTAAAATATCTCTTTATGTTAAAAAGGATTTTTTAAATTGTAAATGTTATAGGAACAGTGTCGATGATCGATTAAAAATTTGGAAGGTGCGTTCAGTATATAAGAATTTACTGTATAAATTTGATTCACATGGTAACACTTCACCAATTGTCCCGAAACTTCTTATTCAGTGTTCTGAGACACAAAAAAAAACAGACTAGTATAAAACAATTTTTACAACCCGTTCCTTGATTTTTTCCACTGTAAAACTCTGGGACAGTACTATGTATGCACGTACATGTAACTGTGATTACATATCTCTCATTAATACGAACATATCTGTTATTTGCTAGTCTAAAACATCAAAGCTTTGATGTTACAAACTTGCATTAAACAAAAATTCTAAACGAAAATTGAAAACTTTGAGTTAGCTCATTACTTTATTACTACCAATCAAATTTTCAATTGGACAACCAAATATTAGCATAATAGACTTATTGCTATTGAAGAAACATCGCGAATAATGGACCAATTGCCTTTTTCAAATGCTAAAGAGTTTCAGGTACATACTGTATTTCACTTCTACGTTATTCTCATTAATACGTCATACTCGCTGTACCCCTTGAAAAACGTATAACTGAAGTTTCACTGTATTTATAAATTTATATAACACTAGCTTTTGCTCGCGACTTAGTCTGCGTGAACTTTAGGATTTTAACCAGAGAGGCGATAAACAAAGAGAGAAATACAGAAAGAAGGTAGAGTGTCATATTTCTTTGGCAAAGTGGTCGACTGACTTACTGAGGTAAGGCTTGGTAATTAATTAAATAATAGTATAATAGTGCCAACCTTTAACTCCGGTATCATACAATGTCATTGTGGTTTACAGAACTATATAGCTTTGCGATATGTAGACAACATTGTTTAACTTATAGTCTTCGGCAAGCACATTCAAGTTTTGGACACGCGATACCCTCGAACAGCCCACATATGACTATGCAAGAAGCTAATCTTTTCTTAGTGCACCTCGACACCCTTTAAAGAAACTTTCTTCCAAATTTCATGTTTCTATCTTCAGCAGTTTAGGCTGTGCGCTGTCTGTAAGTCAGTCACGAAACTATCTTATTCTAATTGTCTCAAAACCAAAATTCTAATTATGAATCTTCTGATTTTTCTTATCGAAAAGTATGACTACTCACCTCCTCCTCGAGCCACAACTTTTCTCTCTCTTCATGTTCCTTCGCCTCGGCTAATTCGCGTTCTCTCTCAATTCTCGTTTGCTCGGCGATCCAATTCGAATATTCGGCGGTACTTTCGAGTGTCGCCCTCAGTCGTTCCTCGTCTAAATCACGTACTTGAGCGGCTTTGCGTCGCAGGCGCCTACGCCGTTCTCTCTTGGCGATACGCCGCCAATCTTTGTGCCGTATTCTCGACGATTGACGATTCTTCTCTTCCATTATTCGAGCACATTTCAAAATACACGGGCAAAACAGCTCGATTGCCGTGCCAGGGTTATGTACGCTGTATTATCAAGCTCGCGACGTTTTGAGAATTCGGCTTGTGTTTGACAGCCGGTTGTATTTTGTTACACGAGCAGACGACACGTGTGATCCACTGAACAAACTTCGCCATATTGTTTTTCTTTTTCAGAACATTCGCGCACCGACAGATTTTCATAACCTTTCAACAAGTTTGAACTTGGGATTTTGATAATGCTGGGCTTAATTAATTCTCGTTTATGTATGAAAAAATATTTTTATTTCACGAAACTACGTTGTACGGCGATGTGATGGGATTTACACGGAGGTAGCGACATCTGTCAACTTGTGACAACAGCTGATGGGATGTGGACGGTTGATAATGTAGGGAGCGTTTTACTTTCATTTAAATAAGTATTTTACATTTATAATCAGTATATTAAATACTTTAATTTAAATAAGAAACATCCATATACGTATATGATGATTCAGATCGTCCAGGGTTCAATGCTACAAATTTCAAAGATTATTATTAAGGTTGTTATAGGGACTGGTGAAAACGCTACAACAAAGCTGTATTTATTTATAGTGGAAGTATATGATCCCTTTGCTTATCATCCTGTGCAATTTGGGCACGATCCACATTACCGTTTTTTAGAAAAAAAAAATCGGTAACTCGACGTATTTCGTGGGCTAATCACATTACGCTTACAGAAACCTCGCGATCATTTTTGAGTGCATTATTTATATTTGCTACAAAGAGGCTTCGACCGAGCTGAAGAATAGGTATTAGGATTTACGGCACCGTTATGAAATTATTGTTTTTAATCGCAAATTTATCGCGAAACTCGAGCACACAAAATATTAGGATTCGCAAACATGGCGACGACTTAAGGCCTCAGACCACTCTAGAGGCCAAAAAAGGACATATTTTGTGATTTTTTTTTCAGCGAAATCATAAAATAAATCGGAATTACAAAATAGGGGTTGTATTATACACGTAATTGACTATACAAAATTATTTTTTTCACAGCGATACATGTGAAAATGGCGACTGTGCAGCATTTTTCCGATGACGCCTTTATTTCTGGAAGGTCAACGGTCGGACCAACAGCTCCTATAATTTTTGAGTCATGATGAGACACTAAAGTTTTTTCGATTATATATAAGAATAGCTATAGAAGTACGTAGGATTTTTTTCATATATTGTTTTTTGTCAAAATGGCGCATATCTAGAAACAAAAAGTATAAAATGCCACGAGAAGATCGTCAGAAAATTGTTTATAAAAAAGGAACTATGCAATATAATTTAAAAAATCCTACGTAGTGCCTCAGAAAATGTAATTCTAAATATACAGTTAAAATTTCAAGCGAAACGGTTGAAATTTGTTTGAGTGATGAGTTCGGCTACATTGAAAAATGTAGTTTTGAGATAAACGCGTTTAAAGTTAGTAGAAAGTCATGACATGAATCCAGAGGGGTTGCGCTAGAACTCGAAAATCGTAAGATAAAAAAAAATAGCGATAGCAGGACTCGAACCCAAAATCATTAGCGTACTAGCCGAAGACCTTAACTAATCTATCGCGCTGCTTCTTTTTATTTGCGAAGTTCAAAAATCGTCGAACAAATTTTGTTTGGTCGATTTCGCGAAAACGAGGGCCCGCCAGCAGGGTGAACGGTGGCAGGGGGTGACACTTGGGACCGAACCCTACACTACCCTGAAAGGACGTCCCGAAATCGATTGCGTGCCTGGCAAGGTCCCCTTGTCAGTATATTGCGTATATTGCTTGCGCTGCAATATATATATATATATATAGTATCAGTTCAGACTACAAGCGCTACCTGTGACGCAATTCGATAATAACAATGACGGGCAATCTGTGAACCATGTCAGGGGGCTGGTCCCATGCATAAGCGCTCCCTTCGTACTTCTCTACTGACGCCTAGACCCCATAACGACCTTAACCCAATATTTTCTCCTAAATGTATAACAATTCTTTTTCTTCTGATATTATTCCTTCAAACTTTAGCAACAGAAATAATCGCATTAATTATAAATGATCTACCTGTAACATGCAGAATTAAATCTTTGTAACACTTCAATTCTAAGATCCTTCGAATCTTCGATGCGCCAATATTTCATCGAAGAGCTATCTCACCTGTAATAACGTAAATAAAGGGAGTACACAAGTATTTACCATGTCCGTTATAGCATCACGTTGTATTTATAAACTCGTCATTATCCAGCAGCCGCGATAAAAACGCTTGGTTTTACCGAGCTGATGTAACAGGGAGCGCATACAAAATTTCGCGATTGCGAAATGTTTACGTTCGTTCAAGTGACTCATGTTTTCCGCACTTACGCCCTTTTTTCCATTGGGCAGCTCGAAATTCAATGTTTTTTTTAGTGTATCGTTTTGAAATTTCTATACTGTTTGCTGTCGGGCTTCTTTTTACGACTGACGTTTCGAAAAATTAGTCGTATTACGGAAAGGAACGGAAGAAGGAACGACGAGGTAGCGTTATTTGGTGCCCTTTGTACCGACCGAGTCGCGTGTGACGTTAGCGCGAATAAGAGCGCTGCATACGTGGTGTACACACGTATGGCGACGTGTTTCCAGGTCAAGTTCGCGTAGCCGTGAAACGAGGAGGGGGGGGACTTAGGACGGCGAAGTTTCTGATATGCCCCCTCTTTTCTCTCGACGCAACTGAGCAGGGGTACCGTTATATCCGGGCAGAACGTTGAACCAGGCGCGACAAGTATTAACCAACCGAGTATATACGAAGAAACACCGTGTAGCTCACGTACTCTTCTTCCCAATCTATATACATCGAAACATTGCTTCAACGTTTTTGTGACGGTCCTCGATCGCAAGCCGCTTCCGTGATTTCGTCTACGTGGACATTTCCACAGAGGCGCGACTGACATTCGCCGGAGCGTGTGACATTCTTTCGAAACTCCGAGAGAACAGGTGTCTTGTATTTCGTTGTTCCAGGGGGCAGGGGACATTTCTCTGCGCGAACTCCAGAGTGAAGATCAAGGATCTATAAAAGTGGAGTTTTTTTTTAAAATTTGTTTTTGTTTTATGGTGATTCCAAGAACCATTGTGCGATTCACGGTAAACGTGAAAATTCCAAAAGTGATCGATTGTTCGATCGCAGCTTCCGTGTTAGAATTATTTGTATTTCTTCCGCGTATGGGTTTGTCTTCTTGGTCGTTGATAAACGTGGCTCACGATCCGATAATATGAGGAACGTTCACCTGACGAGAGACCCTCGTTTCTTTATTGCTCCTTCCAACAATTATCCGCTTCCTCCTCGCGCTCTTCTTCCTCTGTAAGCGAAGTCACGAGACACACACGTGTTACTTGCAAAACGATCGACTCGAATTCGAAGAACAATTGAGGAGGCGATAAACAATTGGAGATAGTATTGGAGCGACAAAAAAAAAACAGAAAAAAAAAACAAAGATTATTAAACATGGAACGTAAGAACGATAAAACGAAGACGATCGATTATGGATGGAATAGCGCGGTAACGAAAAACATTGGACATTCGAACGGCCTCGAACGGCACGAACCTGCTAAGAAATCGAAGAGCAAAGCTTGGGCCTATTTTTTCTGGCTATTCGGGGGCTGGTTCGGCGCTCATCATCTCTATCTTGGCAGGGATGGGCAGGCTTTTGTTTGGCTCACCACTTTTGGTGGTTACTTCGGTATCGGATGGATCAGAGACTCTTGGAGGATTCCGACTTACGTGGCGGACGCTAACGATCGGCACGATTACATCGAGTGGTGGAAGTTCCAGATGCGAACGAACAGAAAGGTGAATCTTTCGTTTATTTTGTTTTTTTTGCAATAACTTCTTCACTCGATCAAACGTTTTGCATTTTCAACTTGGCAAATTCTTGAGCCGGGAGCTTTATCTACGAAGAAATTTTGATGAAGGTAATCGACGCGGGTCGGTTATTCTCCCTTTTTTTTTTTCTTCAATGTCAGATGTCTTATCGTGTCTTCGTGGCTTTCACGATACGGCGCAATTCAGTACGGGGTTTTTTAAGAAAAGGACGTTAACCTTCATTGCGCGCCGCAGTGTCAATGAAAAATAAAAGAGATTCGCTGCATCGCTCGATCTTTTTCGGGAATCAGGACGCTAATGACATTCCGAACTGCGAGTGTATTGGGGAGAGTCCTTTTTCTTTTGCTCGGACCACGCTCGGTCATATTCTGGAGAATTTTCGTAATATAGTTTGGCGGTTATTTTAAATATTCTGGAGAATATATTCAACATAATTTTCGAAAAATCGCACTATAAATAAAATATTCCGGAGAATATTTTGTAGACAAAACATCAAAAGTTATTCTTGTTATTATTAAAACAAAAACAGTTCAAACGGTAGAAAAAAAAGGTACCCAATTACTGAATGCCGAATTAAAAATAAACTAATATTTTTCGAAAATCGAGTATTTTTGAAGCCTGCTAACCTATTGAGGAAATAATTTTTCATTGAATAATTTAGTAATAATTTCGTAATTAAAGAAAATTACTAATGCAATATATTTTGCGTGGATTTTCTGAATGAAAAATATGTCAACCATATGTCTAAATATGTCCAACATGTTGGATGCCCTTTCCATTACATGTAAAGGGCACAATGAATAAATTATAAACCTCCTGAAACAGTAAAACTCGCTTTCGCTCCACAGTTTTAATTTATTCGCATGGTTTTTATTATTCAGGTATTGATGTGACGTGAAACAAATTATCCGTGTCTCTTTCTTCCTCTCCGCCTTAAGCACTGCCCTCTGTATTTCTCGCAAATTCTGTTAAGTAACCTTAAGGGGCACATTCAACTTCATCGTAAGCACAACAAAATTCAAACAAATCTACAAAAAAAACGTTCGCGACATCGCGAGATCGCCTAAAAAAAAAGTATTCACCTTCATTTGTACAATGATACGGTAAACCCGTCCAGTTACGGCGTGTAAAATGAATTTGGCTCGCACTGCATTTTCATAATTTAGACACTTTATCAATTACAAGCTGGATGGATATTCGTAATTATAATATTGGATCAACGATGGCTATTGCGGTATATGAAAATTTTCTTCGGCATTTTTCACGATTACTTACAGTTAACACAACAATAATTTGACGATATGACAAAGAACAATTCAACGTAACGATTTTTCGTCTCGATCGATCGAACGGTGTGCGTCACTTCGATTCGAGATTATCATTGCAAACGTTGAAAAGCGACAGCGACGCACGGAGTAATTTGAGGGGCACGATCATACTACTCTACGATCCGAGTCGTTCTTGGGTCGTAATGATTTATTTTTTCGTCTTGTTTTTACGGACGCTGCTTTTGTTACGCGGACAAAACGCAATATCGTCGTCGCTGAAATTTCTTATTTGATATGTTCTTGGCCCTACGATCTTCACCTGTCCTACGTGCTCGACCGTAAAATCAGCGCTAGAATTTTCGACTGTCGTTTTCCGATAAAAAAAGTCTGGATCTACGCGATCACGAATAATATGACAATCAGACAAATTTTCACCTACGTTTTTATCATCGTTAAGATCTGGTCTCGAGGTAGCCTCGAGAGGATGTCCCTCGATTCTAGATTCCTCGCATTGCGGCTTCAACAACGAACTGATGAGAGCGTTTTTCTTGAATCTTCGTCGATCCACGTGGACGCCGCTCGGCAAGCAAGGCCATTCCTCGGCAACCGTTGAAGGCTCGGGTGTACAAGACACATCTGGCTCTTTCTCGTTCTTCTCCTCGTCAGGCTCTTTCTGGTTCTTCTCCTCGTCCTTGCTGACACCCCAAATGCGTTCCAATTTTCTGTTGGAATAATTGGTAGCACCATTGGTGCATCTAATATCGGCAATGATCGCGTGCTCGTCGGCATAATCATCCGACGTGATCGATGTACTCGCCGACTCCTCATCCGCTTCGTCATCGTAGAGATTTATGTTTTTGCAACGTCGAACTATTGGCTCCGCAGACTTTGCGAACCGCGTTTCGGGACGGTTCAGTTTGGCGAACTGCTGCGGCTGATCGTTGGAACCCGTCACCACCGTTATCTTCTCTATCTGCTTGCGAATCTCCGCTTCGGAGGTCGCGACGAAGCCGATCGACGATGCTGAATGAGCTTTGGCCTTTTTTCTGTTACGACGTCCCTTTGCTTCCATTAATTTCAGGGATTCTTCTCGATTATTCTGCGCATAACACACAAAGCAGAAAAGATCATGAATTCGTACAGTCTTCGAGTATATTCTCGAATAGGCATTTCTCCTTTGAGGTTATGTCGCTTTGAGAAGTTAAGAACGGTGAAAAATTTAAGAATTGTGAGAGATATTTGTTGGTGGAAGAGTCAATTCTTGGATCGCGTATGAGAAACATATTTTATAAGGCTTCTGTCCAATTTTCTCTTGCACTCGGAGCAAAGAGCCGGCGATACCGTCCCTATCGCGAGAACACACATTTCTTCCCTTAAGGTTATGTTCGTCAAAAAGATGTACATGGAATAGTTCAAACCATTTTTAAATGCAGCTCGATCGTTCTTCATGCGCTTTGCTTAATTCGATCGTACGAAATATTAACGCGCGACGACAATATGATTTTTACGCTTTTCACGAAACCATTGCATTTCGCGCTCGCGCGGCATTTGCACGCGGAGACTACGCGCGTGAGTGTCACGGAGAATTCGTAAAACGCAAAAAATTCTTTTGTCTCGTTAGCACATCTAGTTCACCGGATCGCGTTTAATTGATTATTGTAGTGCGATTTTTTCTTTACTAACCGTTTTCCAATGGCAGTCCGCGGCTCGGCGATTTTTTTAAAAGTCGGGGCCCGCGGATCGAGGTTCCTTCGAGAGCTCACGAAACAAAAGAAAAATCGTAAACAAACTTTGCGGACGTGCGCGCGTATATATCATGGATGTATATAGCAACAAGTGTCCGACGGTACCTCGTGCTCGGACTTCCTCTCCGTACACACCCCTTCGTCATATTTTGCACGTCGTTTTTTTTTGTCTCTGTTTCACGCTCTTCGACATTGAGGTCCAATACAAAATAACGAATTTCTCGAGAGAGCATCGCTATTTCAAGAATAAACGTTGAATAAAGTAGTATTTCTTTATGAATCATATATATACAAATTGGAACAAAGGAATATTTGCGCACATGATTTACTTAGGTATATTGACATATTAATTCAGGCATAGGATAATGCGACCAGTGAGTGGACAAATAACGACATTATAGAATTCATATGGACTGTAAAATAAAAATATTATCAAAATAAACGTTTTAATTGCTATAGCTAACAAAAGATATTATTCTGATAGCAGAAAAAAATATTTGAAGTGATTGCAACAAATAATATTTGAGGAATTGATCAATAAGTAGCAAATTGACTGAACGAACGAAATTATCAGTAAATGGACACTCGAGCACCAGTAAATGGACGTGTAGTATAGATGAACGCTGTAAAGGATATGGTTGGTGTACCCTACACAAATTTCGTCCAACGTCTCGTAAGTGAGCTGTACACACTTTTTTTCCAGCCTGCCTTTTCATCCGTTCGTTTCATGGGCGCCTTGGCCGTTGGACACTTTTGGGCCGAATTGTTTTACCGAGCCATACCGGAAGACGAGATCGGTGGGATAAATTGCCGGCATCTCATCATTCTACTACCGGGAATTGCAACTTTGGGTAAGAAAATTCGATACAACTGCGTAATGTTCCACACGAAAATTCATGAATTATTATTACGATCAGTTTGTATTTTCGTAAAATATAAACAAGCCAATAACCCAGCAGGAGAGAATTTTTTTTTCTTTGCTTTTCTCCGTTCTTTGGATATTCGAGTTTTTATCTTCGCGAATATGCGGCTTGCGTGTGCCTCTTCACGAGTGCACGAATGCGATAAGCCGCATTCAAATTATACGCCGGTTTGTTGATAACGCGCACATATATGCGTATGTAAGTCCAGCTTACGGCGAATTGAGGGATTTCGTAAGTCACGTCGTTCGCATATACATTTGAACGCTTCATTGTGGATTTAACAAGCAATTGATGCAGCTTTTTTTTTAGGTTAAAAAAACGCACTTCCATTACAAAAAATGTAATATTCCCCGACCATCTTTCGGAGAATGATAACAAGCTTACAAAAATGGCGTTCTTAAAAATGCATTCTATGATTATAAAATCGGAACGTATTCATTCTGTTTTTTTTTCTCGTTAAACCGTGGGTTCTTTTCTAAATTCGTTCTACAGCACTTTTACAATAAAAAATATTTTTTTTATTACTCTTACTGTCGTTGTTATAACCCGAACAAATTGCAGACGTACTAAAAATAATATATTCCGTAAAAAAGACTACACCTATGAAAAAAGTATATTCATTATGATTACCATTATTATTACGCGAAAAATGTAATGGAAGTCAGGTAATATGGCACTTTAACCCTCCGTGGTCAGTCACATTTCCAAATTTAATCGCGGTTGTCACACTTGGCGATTCTACCTAGTCAGTTTTCAAAATAGTATTGTGGCCAAACTATCAGTCCGAAGTCGTTCAAAAAATTACGAAACATGCTTTGAACTTTCTAGATGATGTACGAAAAATTTATTTATAAGAAATAAAATGGCGACATGTTGAAAAAAATCATATAGAGGTGAAAAAGCAAAAAATACACTTTTTTTGCTAAAAAAAATCATAGTTCCGTGAATTTTCAATATTTTTACCTAAAATTTGGAAGTGATACTCCTTAGATATGCTACTTTTGGGAAAACATATTAGCATAGTGCGCGTTCCAAAAAAGGTATTTATTCCGACATGTAAACAAGGGAAATATTATGGTGTGAGGATACTTCAAACTCCTGGTAAGATGGTGAATACAGTCCTATTCGAAGCCGGGAACTATTATATATTTACGTCAAAAATTGATCGACGGGTCGATTCTACCCAGGGTGATCACGAAGGGTTAATTACAATGTCAAATAGCCAGAGTCATTATTATTATTATAACCCAACAAACCTACGAGAAGGAATCTTTTCAGTAAAAAAAATAGTTCGATTATTCGTCGTTGAAAAAATATGGAAAGTTCTTCTTATTAATGTCATTTAAAAAAATGAATAAACATTATTTTTATTAATTGAATAAAAAAATGTACATAGATAGATTTTATTGCACGTGTACATGTACACCCTTGCGGGTTTTTACACTTCCCGTCTGTTCTTCCCTTTTTACATCATAATACGTTTCTTTACAACAACCATTCGTCTATTAACATCCTTTACCCTGTTTCTACTTACTCGTGTTCTTGTTTTCTCTTTCTTCCTAGTCTTCTCGCCATCTCTATCTCACCTTTTTCTTCTTCTTCTCGCCCTCTCTACCACGCCCTCTCTCGCCGCACTACCTCACACATTTCTTCGACTACTTCCTTCTCTTCTAGAGCCCTGCTCCATCCAGTAGCTCGTTCGCCCTCCTGTCGAGGACACTGAATTCATTGAAAAGGTGTTGAATAAATTTGGACAACTAACTAGACGTCTCAAGTTTTTAATCAAACAGTGACTTTAATAATTAAAATTTTATTTCTTAATCTTTTTCTATATATTTTCTTTCATGGCAGGGGGGTGCAATTACACCCCCTTTAGTAGCTTTTTCCACTTCTTTTCCCCATTTGGTGGCGTTCCCATTCTGCATTCCTCGCGCCTCTTCCCTCAACTATTTTTTGGGCCAGCGTTTCTCTTCCATTCCCAAGATCTTCCCTATATACTGCGCCGCCCTCTTCTTAATCACAATTCCTATTCTCTTGCATCCTACTTCCATTTTTCCGATTTAGTCAGGCTTGATCCTTCTTAGTCCCATCGCCATCTTGGTATATCAATGCTTTTGATAATTCCTTCAAACCTTCTCCCGTGTCAGCCACGAGAAGTGATTCTTTCATCGAATAGTTTATCAGTAACGTTTAATTTAAGTAAATTAAGGAATTTTCTCTTCAAGTGGTCTTGAAGGCATATGATAATAATTGTAATAAAATGTGAATGGTGTTTTCGCGATGTCAAAAGGTGTCTGGGTCGTCGGGAACATCGGTCGGGAGCGCGGTTCCATATGGATACCGTTGATCTGCACTTACGCCCTTTATCCGACTCTTTATTACATCGGTGACGAGAGCACGTGGTTGTCTCTGTTGGCTGTCACATCGGCACTGAGTTTCGACACGTTCAGCAAAGAATGGCGCGTCACGCCACGACGCAAGATATCGGGAAAACGAAGATTCGTGTGTTTCGCCACTGCCCTTGTTATTTACGCCTCCGTATGGGCGAGCTTTTTGTACTGGAACGCTTCAATAACCGGCACCGACGGCGAAGAGATAAAACTCTCGGAGGCTGTGCGTCATCTCTTCACGTCGCCAATATGGCTCGATTTGAAGGTAATAATCGATCCGCTCCCACATGAGCTCCTTAATGTTATTTTTTTTTTCGGTTTTTTGTTCTTCATTTTCGATCTTTCCCTTCTCCTAATCGCTCGTTCCAATTCTTCCTTCAAACTTGCAATATTTCGACACTATATTGGTGCGCTCTTGAAGACAGGAAAAAGATAGAAAGAAAAACAAACTAATAATTTCAGAGGAGCTTGTGGGCTACCTGGGAACACGCGAAGCATCAAGGATTTTGGGAAACTTGGAGAAATTTGGTGGACCTGGCTGATCCAAAGGGAGAAATCAACGCTTACTCGGTTCGCAAAATAATTTTTTATGATTTTTTTATTTTTAATTGTTAATCCGAAATGTTTGTGTGTGTTTGTGCATATAAATTATTTGTTCTTTCTTGTTTTTATAGAAATATAAAAAAGACGAGAGATATTCTATGATATACTTATATAAAGAGAACAAAAAAAAAAGGAAGACCGATATTGTCGGGGCGGGGGCTCGTGTGGCCACGGATCGCCCAGAAAAAAATCGATCCAAAATAATTGAAGTCAAATAATCGATTAATTTTATTTAAGTTTCACCCAAAAAAGCATAAAGAAATAATTTAATAAAACTTTAACGATTTCCTTCGTCGTAATTTTGTAATTTGTATTAAAAAATAGCTATTTCATTACGTAAATTAAATAGATATTCAAATTTCGCAATTAAGTCAACCGTGGGAAAAATCACTATATTATATTTACCGGCCGATACACAACTAAAAGAATACTGGAGAGTCTACATTTACTATCAAGTAGTAGATAATATTGTAAATCTAAAACGCTGATTTGGGAATCTACCGGTAGCTCAAGGAGTTGTTGCATTTTTTAAATTGGATATGAAGAACGGAGAGAATTTCATCAATAATTGTTGAAAAATCTTAATAATTGATATGTCAGCCTTAGAAGGTGAAGCGATGATCATGAAAAAAATACTTCAATTAAAAAATTATGAAATAAATGTTGAAATTTTAAGGAAGCATATTAATAAGGAGTACTGCCCTATAATTCTGCAACATTAATATCAAATGGGAATTCAACATAATCATTTTTATCGATAGGTTTCGGCAAGAATGATCCTATATCAATGTTATCGATTTCAGATATATCTCCTTTAATTCTCTTGAATCCAGCTTTACTTCCGGCTGATTTGAAATCTTCCACTAGAAAAAAGTCGAATTCCATTATTTGGTAAATGTATTTGTACGTTTTTTTGCCACGACTGAGAATACTGAGAATACTCCGAGACAAGCAATAAAGATAATACGTGGGGTGAAATTGATCAATGATCAATGTTACCCCGTCGAAGCGATCAAAGGCACCCCAACGAAATAACTGCCGCCCATAAAATATGTTTTTGAGGATATGCCATACAACAAAGCATAATAGTGTAGTTTGATAAACATCTGACAAGGTGATTTTTACCAAAAACATGTCATTTCAACACTCAACTTGTTATCTTTGAAGTTATTCGACCATAAAGAATAGTTTAAATACATTATTTACGTTTTTTTATATTTTCGCGGTCACTTGAACCCGTTCGTTCGTGCTGCGTCTAAGTGATGACATAAAGAGACATTCAGGCTTGCCATCCGTAAAAAAAAACTTTCGGTCGCCTTCAGGAACTTTGTAATTTGAATTTAAAACGAAAACGAAGTTTTTATCAAAGTCACCCCACGAATCAAAGTAACCAAAGTAACAAAAAAGAGCCAGTGAGCTCCGTCGGCTGTGAGAGAAATTTGTCTGTCACGAGGTGGATAAAAAAGTAGCTTAGACGCACAAACCTTCAGAAACTGCTTCTCTCATATGTCACTGCTGAACATGGAGAATGACATTGTTAAAAAAAATCCAGCTGAAAAAGGGCTGGGCCAGTTTACAGAAAAAAAAAACATAGAAAACTAAGACTCATTTAATCGAGTACCTACCGAAAGTAAAGTTTTAAGACTGGTAACTAGATTAAAGAATGATGAAAAATTAGTTGATTATTTTTTAAGGTATCGCAAGAGTTTGATATTAATGGTGACATGAACGTGTGATTAAAGCAAGTTTAATATTTTATTTGTGTTACCTGATTATCTACTATATGTAAATATTTAAAAAAAAAGATCATTATGAAGAAAAATCAGTTCATGTCAGGGCGGCCCCTCCTGGGCACCCCCAAAAAACAATGCTGGTTACACCAATGGAGACAGGAAGTAAAAAAAAAGAGATATAAAGTCGAGATCATGAAAGCATTGCGATCAACGCTTCTTCCGCTTTCAGGTTCTGGGGCTCTCGCAGACCGCGTCGCAGAGTGAAATATCGGCAAGATGGCGGATTCTGTCGAAGGAGCACCATCCGGACAAGGTTAAGGGTACGGACGAGGAGCGTCGCGTCGCCCAGGAGAAGTTCATGGAGATTCAGCAAGCCTTCGAGATCCTCTCGAGCAAGAAGCATCGTCGACAGAAGAAAAACCGACGTTCCGATGACGGATAGAGCCTTCCTCCTGAGTCGATCAAACGATACGGCAAAACGAAAGCAACGACCAAACGACGACAATCTCCAGCCCTCCGTTAAAACTTCCGTTCAAGTTGTCGAGTAGTATCGAAAAGAAGATGACGGGGGGGGGGGGGGGGGGGGTACTTGGGGCTTTCTCGCGTCATCCGGTGGTCGATTATTCTTTTTTTTTTAATAACAATCATATTTATATGTACATCGGGTTATAGCGGCGAGGCGAGAGTCAAGACTTTGTACAAAATTGCGTGAACACACACACACACATACACATACGTGAAGTATTTGTGGCTTTGGAATTTTGGAAAAGAAAAGCAAATCGTTTGCGACGTTGTAGCGTTTTTTGTTTGTTTTGCGGAGACATTATTTTTTTTCCTAATTACCATTTGGTATTGGGCGACAACAAGGCATTTCGTGGATCGTGCATTGCAGCTTTTGCGTAACTCGCTAGCGTAGGTTTAACGATATTCAACAGGCAACGTCCTAGTGATATTTAGGGACTTGCTAAGATGATGCTGCTAGTAACGTCTTATAAGTTACTAGTTATATGTAGTAAATTACTAATTGATGTTGCTTTTCGCTAGTAAAGTCTAGTAAATTACTAGGGTTATCTACCCGGGGTCTTCTAGTGAGTTACTAAAATGCTGTTGCTTTTTTACTGCCCACGTAATGGTACCTTTGCGAATGGCTTTCGAGCCACTAGTTCATACATCCGCCGCTCATACATACGAGCCGTACATCCCGCATCCGAGGCAGTAGAAAAGAAGAGCCGGCGTTTTCTTAACTCGTTATACAAATATCTATTGCATGTTCGTCCAGGATGGTCACGAATCCCGAATCGATAGCCCGAAAAAAAGTTGCCAGGTTAAGGCTCTTGGTGACTTCTTAGGAACGACTTTAGGGACTTTTTGGGGAACAATGATATCCTGTCATCGAAATATGGTAGGGTAGTCGCGTCACGTAACGAGTTTTGTTCTCGATACCATTTTCAAGCTGTGTTTCGACATTGAGTAGCAATAAATAGGAAATACTATATTTAATAAATAATAATAATAACAATAATAAGGAATTTCTTTTTTTTTTCTTCTTCTTCTCTTCTGAATATCCAAAATTGTGCACGTGCTCACAATCAGCGTAGAAAATTGTACAATTGTTATTCGGAGACTTTGTCCCCATTGGAGGGGGAGCTCGAGGAGCCCGCGGACATTTTTCCAAAAATCAACTCACGAATAAAACGCGTATACGTCATAGGTATAACGCTCGTGGCTTTCTTGGCTCACGAGAATTACGTAAGTTCCTAGTGTCCTTCGGACGGAAAATTGTGCCTCTTCGGTCTCGTTTTTTTTTTTTGTTTTTCGCCTCCTCGAATCGTTTCCTTCGTTTCTCGATGCGAAGGTAGAAGATTGTTCCGAGGTGGCGAACCAAGCTCAGTAATTGGGTTTGTATTGAGTCGGTATAGGAAAGTCGCGAATGATCGCCACGGTGGACAGGCTCAGCGAAAGCAACAGTCGATTATGATCGAGGATCTGCTGCGGCGCGAACGCTACTTGTTCTTCTTTTTCGAACGTGGTGGCTTCTCTATCGTTGTCTCGATTTTTTCCGTAAAACTCGTTACGTATCTCTCCATCAACGTTTTCTCCACCATTTCTTGCGAGCCCACTAATTCGAACCTGCGCACAAAAAAAAGCAAATCGCTCATCGCACAACAACGCGACGTCAAAGAATTGTGTTTGGCGATATCGCCGCGCGCGATACTCCAAACTCGTATAAATTATATTTAAGAATACCTTAATTGCGGAACGCTCAGCGGTCTAACGAGACTTTTCACGTTTGGCGCTGGTTCGCCAGATTTCGGCAGAGCTGGTGTACTCGCGCACAGCGCCGCGCTCGTCAGCTGGGACACGAGCGAGAAGCTTCGGTCGGGACCGGAAGTCGTGCGAAACACCCGCTTGATCTTCGAACGGAAACCCGTGGACGGCGGTGGTAACGGATTTGTGGGTACTGGTACCTTTGCAAAAATTTCATATATATTGGATATTCCAGCTTAACTCAGACAACTATTTTCCTTATCATCGTCGATTATAGATTTTCATAGTGGAGAACCTCACTCCTGGTGTCAAAAAAAAACATCTACTCTTTTTCAATTTTTTTCCCCCGCCCTTATGCGGCTGCGAAAAATCGTAAAGAACACTTGGGCTGTTTTTCAAATTCTGAAACAATTTAGATACGTTTTAGATCTGTTTTGTGCATTTTCCACCAAAGCTCAACTTGCGGTTCCGATATTTACCATTTTTTTTTCGTGAAATTTCGATTTTGGGGATAATTATTCAACAGTTTGGAAGTCAGAAGAGTACGTTTTTGGGCTTAGAAATTTGAAAAATTTGGTTTCAGATAAAAAAAAATAGCTTTGGTGAATAATGCACAAAACAGGTCTAAAACGTATCTAATTTTTTTCAGAATTTCACCTCTTTTTATCACCGTGTGACAGTTCTGTAAACAAACCATCTAAGTCGTCACAAAATCCCCTATTGACATTTGCAGTGAAAGAGTGATGCAGTTTTCGGGAATGCGTTCTGACTCGTCAAGTTTAAAAATGAAACATCCGAAGAGGAAAAGAAAAATTTCGTAATAAAAACAGAGATAAACTTGTTTTTTTTTTGTTCCACACGCAACGCGGGTTAGTGAGTGGTGTCTCGTATCGCCCATTTACCTTTCCCTGAAGGACTTTAGTCGCGAGTTCGGGCTCGCTTCCCCACCGGCAAGAGATATTTTTCTCGATTATTTTGTGCCTCGCGAATCTCTCGATCACGTCGGCGCAAACGTGTCTGCCGCAATATCTCGCCCACTGTTCGGCCCTGAGACCTCTGCCGTGATCTCTCATCGTTGGATTCGCACCTGCATATATGTATACGTATATAATATATATATAAATACATAAATGTATATAAGGATGTTACACATGTATCTAGCCCGTATGCCACAATCACGACGGCGTAATAATGAGGGATACAGCGATCACGTACCGGCGAACAGCAATATTTTCGCGCATTTCGTGCGCCCTTGAAGGGCGGCTTTCATCAGGGGTGTAAAGCCGAGAATATTTCGAGCATCAACCTCGATGCCGGGAGACCACTGCAGTAGAATGTTTAAACATTCGGTCTGTCCTGGGAACAATTTACAAATTATAGAAACTATTTACGGATTTTCGAATTTATATGTGTTTATCAAGAGACGCGGCAGCGTTTTGACGCCAAGTAATAAAAAAAACGAAATTTCGATGTCACTGGCGAACTCGCCGCGTACTCTTTATACACTAAGTTGGCATTTTATTGGTCGTTTTATATATATATATATGTACGCTATCGGCCAAAAGTTTGGATACACTGGTCGAAATTTCTTACCGCACTAAAAGTTAGATTGCGGACGCAAAAATAAAGACAATCGAATTTCCCAAGTGGCGTTTTAAAGAGGACAAGGATAGGATATATATATATATATATATATATATATATATATATATATATTCGATCATTTAATTACCGGCTTGTGCTGCAAAATGCAGCGGTGTATTGCCCTCGTTGTCGGGTAAATTGGGATCACTTCCTGTAAAGGAGAGAGCCGCCTCTAGCATCGCCGGTGAACCATTTCCGGCCATGTAACTTATCGCAGTCTGTTAAACATATGAATAGAACATCCCATTATTTTTTTTCCGTATCCCTAAAAGACTCTCTCTCTCTCTCTCTCTCTTTCTCTCTCTTTCTCTCTCTCTCTCTCTCTCTCTCTCTCTCTCTCTCTCTCTCTCTCTCTCTCTATATATATATATAGTCCTTGCACCACGTAAACCTTGTGTTATTCAATGCCTCGAAAAACAAGCTTCGCAAAACGCGCGCGTATAAAACGGTTCCTCAACGTTTACATGATCCATCAACTCAGCGTATATATATATATACACAGACCATTGCGAATACCGACTTCTTCGTTCTCTCTATCGTCTCATTTGCTCGTAAAAAAAAATCCAAAAAAAGAACACAGTACGTACGCATTTATTGATACATCTTTGGGCAACTTAGTGACGTGGAATTGCTCAAAATAAATTTTATGGAGGTTTTTTTTTAGTACGCGGCCTCTATATATTTTATGGACGAAGAACACGATTTTGCAGACTCGCGTTGCGTCACGAAGGATCGTAGCGAGCTGGGCGATGAGTGCTGAGAGGGGGAGAGGGGGGGGGGGGCGTGGGTATGGATTGATCCCCGAGTCATCCATTATAGGAATCAATTTATCGAGTGTACGAGCATATGCGGCGACGCATGTATATCCAATCTCATTAACTTATATGTGCCTCATATATATATATATGTATTCAGCAAAAGGCGTCGTGGACAGACGATAAACGTTTTTTTTTCCCTCTTTCATTATAGGGACACTAATAACAAATGCGTTATAGCTTCGCATTGTGCGCGCGGACTTTTACTATTTATAGTGAGCTTTCGCGTACCCGCGCACAGCCGATCGTTCATTCTCCGTTCACGAGTATTCACGCGGTCGATTCTGTTGGCTGCTGCATCTTTTTTCTATTGTTTGAACAAAAAATAAACATTTCTCACATCAGCGAGAATCTATGGCCGCGGCGATTCCTTCAATTTGCGCGCGCGCGTATGCAATTTTGCGGGTTGCCCATATACAAAGCTTCATTTGTATTATTCGTGCACACGCAATGATGGTCGTGCTTTCGAAGTCGCGTATTTCAGAAATTATCCATGTGTCTACATACCGACCTCAATTGTGCCGCGTTCGTGCATTTTGCGAAGGTCGTCCGCATTCTGCACCTATGCCGGCGATAGTACCATTTTTGTGGATATACATATATATATATATATATATGCATACACTTATGTAGCCGACAGTCCCATTGTGTGTGTGGGTAGTATGTATGTATATGTGCAAGACATATGGGTCATTCAAATGCTATTGCAGGACTTCTATATATATATATATATGGGGCATTCCACATTTAATCGACCACTTTCCGGGCCGACCCCTTTCGATTTGGCTGAAACTTAAATATTTATGTTATTGTTTTTATCTTAAAACGCTTGTGCGATTTTTTTTTACATAATCACAATTTTACATAAACATTTTTACATAATCATATTTTACATAATTTTTTTTTCATAATGACAAATACGTAGTGAATTTTTGAAAAAATATGAGATTTATTTTCAAATGCTCATAACTTTCTGAAAAATCGACCGATTGAGATCTGTTTTTTTTATTCTTCGTTTTGAAATGTTCTTTATGAAATATTTGAAAAATATTCAAATTCATCTTCGACATGTTTTTTTTAGTTTATTGAAAAAAAACGCGATTTTTTCAAAGAACACAACTTTTGATTTTTGATTTTTTTTTTGTAAAAAAAAATATGATAAATTCAGCATTTTTTGCTGCCAGACCCATCATGGTAAGATTCTTTTTCTATTTTTTTAAATTGAAACATTTTTATTCTTAATTTTTTCCACATATATTTTCACAAAATATTTTTCATCGTATTTTTTTACAAAAAAAAAAATAACAAAAACAAAAGTGGCGTTCTTTGAAAAAGCCGCGTTTTTTTTTACAAAAAAACTATAAAATTATGTCGAAGATGACTTTGAACATTTTTCGAAATTTTTTTTTTCATAAAGAACATTTCAAAACGAAAGTTTCAAAAAAAAAAAGATCTTAATCGGTCCATTTTTCAGAAAGTTATGAGCGCTTGAAAAAAAATCGGGCGATTTTTTCCAAAATTCACTACGTATTTGTGATAATGTAATTTTTTTAAAATCATACAAGCGTTTTAAGATAAAAACAATAACATATTGGAGTTGCAGTCAAATCGGGTCGGGCCGAAAAGTGGTCGATTTGGCGTGGAATGTCCCATATATATATATATATTTATATATTCGAGTTCTCTTCGCAAAAAAATAAAGCGTATTTTTGTAATGAGTAGTAAATGCCCGAAAAAAATTAGTATTCCGGAAAAAAATGAAAATTCACTTTTGGTTTCAGCAGAATGAAGATATCTAAATTCCAAATACGAAATATACCTAAAAAAAGTTTTTATTTCGTGAAATTACATTTCATTTATTCACTTTAAAGTGCATCTTTGATTATTTATTTCTCGACGTTGTGACGCACAAAAAGGTTTTTCAGGGTCGTTTCTTATTTAGAACTTAATTATCTTCATTTTGCCGTACTCTAAATGGAATTTTGATTTTTTTTTCAGAGCTTTTTGTTCTGGCAAATACTAATAATCGCAAAAATACGCTAAATTTTTTTTTAAAAGAACTTGAAATGTTATCGCAAATTGTATTTTTCTCGGTCGCCAAATCTCCGCGCAAAACTATTAGGAAACACATGGCCACTTTATAATTGTCACCCTGTATGTGTCTGTGTCTGTCTGTGTGTGTGTCTGTGTGTGTATAATATATGTACGTATGTTCACAAGACGTATGGGCCATTTGAATGCAATTGCGCTGTCCATACGATTTACGATGCTACGTACAAGAACGACATTGGGAAATGTGGCCGCGATTTCTCGGCTCTTTCAACAATGGAACTCCCGCTATGTTGAGAATTTAACAAAAAAATTCAATACCGTGACGAGTATACGCGAGTGCTGAGGAGATGACTCAAATTTTTTGTTTGTTCTCAACTGACGTGCATTCTTCCACGAGACTATGAATATTCAGGGCTTAAGAGGCTCCGCAGCCCCGAGAAATTAATCGACCATCGCACTGTATAGGGATAGGGGTATATCACATGCGAAATGTCAGTATACAAATTATTCGTTTGAATGTTTTTGTCCGACGATGAAGGAAAAGCTTGCGAGTGAAATCGACACTGAAGGAAATATAAGGTTTTAGGGGGGTTGGGGGTGCGCAATGGATTATTGGTAATAAGCTAATTGGCGAGGGAACGAGCCAATTCCCTATGGTGCTCTCCGAGCGCGCTGTGTACACGAAAGGACACTTCAATTTGCGGTGAACATAAAGTTTATTGAGTATACGAGGATGTGGGTGGTGTCATTCGATGTAATTATAGGAGAGGGGCGGGGGCGAGAGAGTCTCAGAGAGAGGGGGGGGGAAGAGATTATTTTTTCTTACGACTTTTTAATCGAGTGTTTTTCAGCATTTTCGATTTTTTGTGCAGCCTGACACTTTCGATATTTCGCCGGATTCCGTGGACTAGGGATTGGAACCAGGAAGGCCCCTCTTCGAAGGATACTCTTTTATACACATAGACTACCGGCGAAAAGTTTCCGGACAAAAATTTAAAAAAGTTCCGAAACGATTTTTTCATGCCATTTTGCCGACAATTGACACAAATTAATTTAATAAACGGCATTTTGAAGGGGAGGAATTCACCTTCATTCCGTTGTTTTTTTGAAAATTTTTTACTATTTTTTTTACGACTAGTACCCTTTTTCGAAAATGACCATTTTTCGCCTTCTTTTGTTCCTTTTCTGGTGGACCCCGTTTACAGACAAAATTTTTTTTATGCATTTCTTTGACCGTAATCATGAAGGGGGAGGCTCATGCTTCAATTTCGTTTTTTTTAAAGCTTGGTACGATTTTTTTTTCTAAAGATATTTTGATTTTTTTGAAAAAGGGACAATTTGAAAAATACCGTGTAAAGCGAAAACGAAAAGGATTCAAGGAAAACCTCAAGATAGGAAAAAGTTGAATCGGTTTTCGTTGATTTCGCGAGAATTTTTAAGATTTTTTTTTTCACCTATGTTCGATAAAAAATCAGATGATTTAATTACTGTAACTCGGGAAAAAAATGTCGAAAGAAAATCTTAAATAATTCTATTGCGTTGAAAATTAAAAAATAAAATGTTTTTCTCTCTTGAAATTTTACCACAAACCCCTTAGTTCTCGAGTTACGGTAATTAAATCATCTGATTTTTTACCGAAAATAGGTGAAAAAAAAATCGAAAAAATTCTCGCGAAATCAGCGAAAACCGATTCAACTTTTTACTATCTTGAGGTTTTCCTTGAATCCTTGGCGTTTTCGCGATACACGTTATTTTTCAAATTGTCTCTTTTTCAAAAAAATCAAAATATCTTTAGAAAAAAGAATCGTACGAAGCTTAAAAAAAAACAAATTTGAAGCTTGAGCTTCCTCGTTTATGATTCCGGTCAAAGAAATGCATAAAAAAATGTTTGTCTGTAAACGGGGTCCACCAGAAAAGGAACAAAAAAAAGGCGAAAAATGGTCGTTTTCGAAAAACGGTACTAGTCATAAAAAAAATAGTAAAAAATTTAAAAAAAAAAACGGAATGAAGGTGAATTCCTCCCCTTCAAAATGCCTTTTATTAAATTCATTTATGTCAACTATCGGTGAAATGGCATAAAAAATGGTTCCGAAAGTTTTTTAAATTTTTGTCCGGAAACTTTTCGCCGGTGGTATAATTCGTACGTTTTTTTTTTTATTCGCGTTTCTCTGTGCTCGTGTAAAAGGGATTTCCAATCATCCGGCACGAGCGGCACTGCAGCTCTAATCAACTTTCGTCCCACCGTATACGATCGACCCGACGTTTTTTACGATTTTTTTTTTTCACTCACTCGCGCCTCTCCGCTAACTTTGCTGAGGTGGATGCGTCTTCTCCTTTTTTTTTCTTCTATACTTAGCCGTAATTTTTCGTTCTTTCAAGCGTGCACGCAAAGTCTTCGTGTTTGAAGCTCGCACGGGACGAGATCTCACGTAAATTGGATTTTTTAATCGTACGTGTCACGCTTGACTCCGATCAGTCGAGAATTATTGGGCGATTGGGAAAAGCCTCGGAAGGTTCTAACGACGTGAATTTTAGATTCTTATAGTTTAAGTATAAAGGAGACAGGAAGTTCGTCGATCGATAAATTGGCAAGGAAAAATAAAAGGGTTTGTACTGACCCGACCACTGGAATCGGTAGCGTTGACGTCCATTTCATCCAGGCCGGATCTTTGTATCCTCGAGATCAATTCTCGAAGCCCTTGATCGTCCGCCTCCCGGGAAGCCCTTAGCAGAGCCTTCGGGTCCCCGGAAGGCGAATCCCACGTGTCCGACGATTTTCTCGGCTCGGGCTCGCTCGCGTTGAAATCTTTAAGAAACCGATTTACCTTCGAGATACCTATTTATTTGTTGTGATTCGGGAGTAATGGCGCGAGAAGTGGAACATATGAAATTGGCGAATCGGTGATGAACATACGATAACTGTATAAAATTAGCTTTAGCCTGCGGCTTCGACTGCGTGTGGAATTTGGCCCATAGAAACTTCATTAACGGTTGCACCACTAATTGAAATAGTACAAACATTATTTCTGTTGTGTAGAATATTTATACCGAGTTTCAAGTTGATACACGTGAGGAATACAATTTTCCATACAAACTTTTACACCCCATTTCACTCCCTCAAGAGTGAATTTTCGAAAAATCCTTTCTTAGTGCACCTCTGCACATTCTAAGGACCATACGAGGTGTGTAAATTAAGTAATGAGACTGGCAACGACGATACGGCAACACTTGGAACGCGGGACTTGGAGGGGCGGAAGGACGTACCACATGTACCACCAAATGACTCCATCGATGGACTCATTTGGTTGTTCGTAGCGATTTTTTTTTTCGTGAAACAATTTTTTTTCTAGTGCGTTCTAAAAATTCGTGACATCAATTTCGAGCAAGGATGTGCTATCGGGCTTTGCTTCAGACTTGTGCACAGTGCAACGGAAACTTTTGCATAACTTCAGCATGCCTACGGAGACAGTGTTTTGTCAAGGGCCCAGGTTTTTCGGTGGTTTAAGGTATTTTCAGAAGGAAGAGAGTCGATTGAAGATGAACCAGGCAGCGAAAGGCCTTCATCTTCAAGAACCGATGAAAATGTTGACAAAATCCGGAATCTTGCACGTTCAGATCGTCGGTGGACAGTCAGAATGATCGGGGAAGAGTTGAATTTGACTGACACCATCGTTCATCAGATTTTTACCAATGAATTGGGGATGAGAAAAATTTGCGCATCACACAGCAATTTCAATAAACGAATTTTTAGCCAGGAAAAACATTCCTGCGGCTCTTCAGCCTTCTTATTCGGCTGACTTGAAACCTTGTGACTTTTTCTTCTTCCCGAGATTGAAAAATCACCTCGAGGGACGTAATTTTGGGACACTCGAAAACATTCAAACGGCTGTAACCGACCAGCTGAAGGCTATTCCAGTATCCGAGTTCCAGCAATGCTATGAGGTTTGGAAGAACCGTGTCTAGCGCTGAGTGGCTTCCCAAGGAAGTTATTTTGAGGGAAACAATATTGAATTTGAATTTTATTCGAATAAAAAAAAATTTAATTACTCTCATTACTTGATTGACACACCTCGTATCTTTCAAATGTCATATTTCTATATTCAGCGGTTTAGACTGTGCGTTGTCCGTGTGTCAGTTAGCCATTCAGTCACTGATTTGTATGTATAGATTAATCAGTAAATATTTCGATACCGATATTTTTTTTAAGCTTCGTATCTCCGAAGGCGAGGTCAAATGGCGTGGAGAAATCGTTTCATTACTGTTAGAGTCCCCGTACACTGCAGACTTTCTATCGGCCGATAGTTGAGTCGAATTGGGCTGCCAGCGTGCAGACTGGGCCAACCAGACAGTCTGGTTGGTGGTGAGTGCGCACACCAGCCAACAGTCAGCCGATTGTTCTCGAACAATTTGCTATGTAAAGTGACGTTTGCCAGGTGAGCTGCTCTTGAAGAGAGTGGTCGCTTAATGAAAACCATTCTACTATTGTCCAGTAATGTTATTATTGCTTTTATACAACGGAGGAGAAGAATCAGGAAGATAAACCGATAGTATTGCTTGCATCCCATCCACAGTGATAGATTATTGCAAGGAAAGTTTTACACGATGCATTTCAAATTACTAGATTTCCCGAAAAAATGTTTCGCTTTTTCTCGAATGAGCATAACCAGCTTCAATGAACTTTTCAAATTTATTGGGCCAGCAATAGCGAGGATACAAATTTTAGACTTTCTATACCTGTGCAGGAGAGATTGATCGTTACGATACGATGAGCCACAAATACTATTAATTATCTTTTATTAGAATTAAAATCAAAAAGTGAATTGAAGCTATCGGCTGAGTCGGCCGACTAGACAATCGGCAAGTGTACGCGCGTGGAACGAGCGTCATACTGATTTAGCAATCGGCGGATAGTTCGCCGACAATTCAGTTTGAAGGCAATCGTGTAGCCCATCCAACTTATTTATCGGCCGATACAAAATCGTTATAATATGCGCACTTTCATACATCTTCATACTGACTAAGGGGCAAGGGCTAGTCAGCATTTTCAAAAAATCGTTTTTTTTTGCATTTTCTCAAAGTACAGCATTTCAAAAGTATTCTTTTAAAATTTTAGACAAATCGGAGCATTATTCTTGAAGATATACAACTTTGAGCACAGCCGCCTTGTGTCGAGGCGGCTGTGCTCAAAGTTGCTTCTGCTGCGCTCAAAATCGTGCTCAAAGTTGCTTCTACTGTGCTCAAAATCGCTTCAACTGCGACTGCTAAGGCGAAGGAAGGGTGACTTCATGGTGCCGGAATAGATGATTCAATGTAAGTCCAAAAATAATTTTTTTATTTGCATGTAAATTGTACTTAAAACTTTAAACGCGTTTTTCTCGAAAGCACGTTTTCAAATTCGGTGATCACTGTAACTCGAGAACGGCTTGACCGATCGTTTTCAAATTTGTATCACATATTCTGTACATAATTGTCCCCTGGATGGACGAAGGATTTTTATCGGCGGTGAATAGTTTTTTTTTATAACTGAAAATATGAGTGAAATTTTGGTCGAAAAGCAAGTTTTTACTTTGAACATCCGCCATTTTGTAAAAATTCGAAATTTTCATTAATCCTTCGTCCATCCTGGGCCCAATATCATTTACTAATGATCCCCGTTAATTTTTTTGGTTTCAAATGATCCAGCGATGAGCAGCAGTGATCACCGCGAAATACGTTTTTTTTTTGGACCCCTCGCAGACTGATGGCATCTCGCTTATTTATCATTATTTTTCAATGAAAATTTTACTCTAGCTACTAGAAATATTGATTATTCATATGGGAAAACATTTTTCACTAAATCATAAAATCTATAAAAAAAAAAAATCCCGAAAAAAGCGTTTTTTTTCGGCGTTACAAGTAGCCCTCACCCCTTAAGAACACGACCAAACTATCGGCCGACAAAAAGTCTGCAGTGTGCGGGGGGAATCTTATTCGAAACTTACCTCGGAGCACGCCCTTTCTGTACAGTTTTGCTTCGTGTACCGCCGTTTTTCTGAAGGGTGCCCTCTTCTCCTCGAAACTCGTGTCGGAGCTGAAGGAAACGGATTTTTTCACACCGGCGCAACGGCTCGAATCGTTCTTCTTCTTGCCGATATTGCTGCTCAAATTTTGACAACTCGGGGATCTCCGCAAGCCCCGAGGATCCACCGTATCTTCGTTTCTACTCGAGACGGACGGTGGATTGTTTCTTCGCAAGAGCGCGAAACGCGGCTTTTCCCTCGTCTCGACGTCGTCGAGTAAGTTATCGCGACACTTGCGATCGACGCAACGTTTTGTGCCGCCGCTACTCGAGTTCGTCAAACTCGCGAGAAAGGCCGACGATTTTCTCAGAATTCCGTTCGCCGAACTTTTTCCGCCAGTGTATTTGCCAGTGTTGTTACCGCACGCGCCCGAACTTCCGGTAACTGTCGACATTCGTGAGAAAATAAAACGGAAACTCGTTATATATATATATATATATATATATTAATTTTTTTTTCCTCTCACTGTGATTGTTCGCTTGCGTGAACTACAAAAAATTCGGCATAAATAGCATCCCTCCCACGGCTGACCGGTCACCCATCCGACTACTGATCCGAGCTAACGCTGCTCGATACAGAAAATTATCATAACCGCGCGAACACTACCGACTGTATTAGGCTTCTTTTTTTTCTTGTTCTTTCTCACTTTTTTTTTTTCCTAGTTCTTGACGTCTCGACGCGCGAACGAGAAATACGATTCTGGCGGCACCGACGGGGTGACGAACTGCTGCACCGAGTTGGTGCTCGCGAGATTGAACGTGGTCAAAAACTGGCTCGCTCGCCAAATCTGCAGTTTATATTCTATTTACGTCGGGGCAATTCTATAAGTGATTCTTGCGAATACGATTATAGAGGGAAAACAATGGGAGGACATTTCGCGGTTAATTGTTTCCAAATAATTAATGCCCGTAAGAAAAAAACAATTTTTTACATTTTATTCTCCCACACCTTTCCCTTCGGCGGCTGCAAAAAATTGAAAAGCTCACTCGGCTCACACTTGCCATGCGGCGCGCGAGACGGTAATACGGGAAGTTTCATTATTTTTGCACCCAAAAGTAAAAAAAAAACGTCATTGAAAGATTTTCTTCTACGCATTGTATGAGAAAAAATATTTCAAAGTTCGTCGCAATTAATGTTAATGTTTCGAAACTTAACTAATCAACGAGCAACTGTTGGTTTATTGCTGCATTTTTTCAAATCATGTTGCATACGTCTGATTTTTTTTATGCAATTCTTACTTTGCCCAACTTACCTCATACTCATGCTTAACTTACCCCAGTATCGGGGCAGGTTGAGCAAATACATGGCCTTAGTCATTTGAGAGCGATTATCTGTGAAACAATAAGGATAACAAGAATTTCGTCTACAGACTTTTTTTTCCCAGATAAATTTTTTTATTGACCAAAGTAAGTGTCATTTTTATACGGCAGACTATTACGGAATTGCAGGGCGATAATTCCAAACTTGCTCAACATGCCCCGCCCTACCCTACGTCTGAGACTTGTTTTGTGCATTTTTCAACAAAGGGATGATTATTCGACAGTTTGGAAGTCAGAAGAGTACTTTTTTCATCTACACATGCATGCCACCCGCATTGAATTTCATCTGAAGTCATATTTTTGGTGTTTTTTTTTACTTGCAAGACCGAAAAGTACTTTTCTGACTCCCGAACTGTTTAATAATCATTCTCAAAATCGAAATTTCGCCACAAAAAATAGTAAATATGGGAAACACAAGTTGAGCTTTAGTGAAAAATGCACAAAACGGGTCTAAAATGTATCTAAACTTGTTCAGAATTTTAAAAACGACCGGAGTGGACTTTTCATTTTTTTCCAGTTGCAGAAGGGCAAGGGGCAGGGGGAAAAATAGGTGTTTTTTTAACACCAGGAGTAAGGTTTTTCCCTACGGAAATCTATGATCAACGATGTCAAGGGAAATAATTGTCGGAGTTGAGCTGGAATGCTTCATATATATATTTTTTTCTACCAACTTCCTCAAAAGTTTCGAGTCTCGTCAATTTTTAGGACATCCCTAATGATGTATTATGAAAAAAGTGTGCCGAGTCTCAGGAGCGTCAAAGCGTACGTGACGAGTGTCTGAAAGTTTTCATTTCTCATCTCAAATATGACGTCCAACGTTTTACTTCGTTCTGACGAAAATAACGTCATTTTACATCACGCAATTCGTCTTGGTTGGCAATCAACGCCAGAAGTTTTGTGGACAAATTATATCGTTTCAAAGTTGAACATCACGGATTTAAATGGACTGCCGTCATATACACGTGTGTATATAGGACGGTAACACATATATATATATAAATTATTAGCGGTGAAAACTTGGTCTCTTGCCAAGCGCACCGAGTGTCATTAACTTGCTCGCGTAGCTGCTCGAGTCAGCGACTTTCGAGATTCTTATCCGAAGAATCGATGCACTTGTTATACACGGAACGTTTAGCCTCTCCTCGGAATGGGCAATTGGAATTATTATTAATGAATCGATTGTAGTTAAGTGTGAAGAGTTATGAATTAAGAGTAAATGGACACTGGCGGAATAATCCAAGTTGATTTGAGGCTCCGAAAAAAATGAGGTGTAACTCAAGTTCTCGTCCATTGGTCGTTTCCGGTCTGGCTATTGTTCGTTCTCTCGCGAACATTTAGAAGAAAAAAAAAACAAATGCCTGAGAATCGAAGAGCGAAAGAATGATGGTAACGATTTTTGACCTCGTGGTAGGGCAATGGCCAAGATATTTTCATTATGATTACTTTTAGTTAATTTAAGTTTAACCGGAAACAAAGGGACGGAACGTTGATACGTTCTATCCAACAATGTTTTTGTTCCTCATTCAAGATCGGTGACGATGGGAAAGATCGTTAAAATGTTTTATCTGGGATTTCTTTTTACCCGATTTGCGATTGACCGGAAACGAAGAGAAAGATCTCCAGTAAATCTTTAGTTTCGAGAAGTATTTTGACTCAATTTGAGACTGACCAGAAATAGAGGGGTAGATCGCAGAGTCGTTTTATCCAAGATTCATTTTTTACCTGATTTGAGATTGGCCGGAACCGACGAGGATTTGGGTAGACCGTTTTGTTCGCAATGTCGCGAATTTTTCCAGCCCGACTTTTCGCTGTTATCGCGGCTCGCCGCGCGTTTTTCCCAGTTTGACGGTGAGTGCTGGCGTGGTCTCGATCGCAACGAAGAGTCCTCCCGCGAGTTCACCAGGATCCCGTTTCTCTCGGGTTCCCGTCCCTTTCTCCCTGTGTTGTTGTTGTTGTTGTTGTTGTTATTGTTGCTGCTGCTGCTACCGTTTTCCGTCGACGTCGGAATAGTCTCGCGCACGGAAAAGCTCCCCCTCGACAATTCACCGCGAGACGCGACGATCTTGTAATTGGGGAGGAATGTTTTCGTGCTCGGAACTTTCGACGACGAGGACGAGACGAGTGAGAGTGCTCGCGGGGCTGCTTTTGTCATTCGATGATTATCGTTGCCGCCTTCCTGCCAAACCGCGTGTTCCTCGAGGATCCTACGAACTTTCTGCAATTTTTCCGACGGACGAAAAAAAAAAAAACAAACCAATAAACACAATCACTTGAAATTCGGGTTGAAAACCTTCGCGCGATACCAAATCCTCCAAATTTATCAATTTTTATATATGTAGTCAATTTATTTTTCACAATCTTTGTTGCTTTTCATTTCGTTGTGCAACTTTACGGATTATTGGTTTCTTCGTTCACACTCGTATTATTGATCCGAATCTGCAGCATTGTGTTTTTTTTTTTCCAAATAAAATGCTTGACTTCGACCAGTAGATTTTCACTTTGACACAAAAACAATCGCGATGTAGATGTAATTTAAAACAATATATTTATATATCCTTTGATCTATGATAAATTGAAGTACAATCGAGCACACGCACCCACCAAATTGAAAATTCGTCGAAAAGACAGGACCGATAGGACGAACGATCCTTCTCACTGCGCGCGTGTTACATACGAGAGAGAGAGGGTCTTTTTACCGCGTCGCGTATCGCACGCAAGTGAAACGATCGCTATTTATAAGACGCGTTTAAACTTTTCCGTGCCCCGCCACGATCTTTTCTCTACATACCTATATAGAGAGGCACACAAAAGTCTAAACGTATCCAGTACACACATGCAATATACGTGTGTGTGTGTGTATATATATATATACTTGCTTCTTCTTTGCTTCCTTTTTTTCGTCGCAAGCTCCACGTGTTTTACCACTACATAGGTGGTCCATCGTTAATTCCTGTTTCGTTTATGGCTATTTATTTTCGTAAATCCGTGGAATATTTTTCAAAAAATCATTACCACCCGAAGTCGACTCTCTACAATGACTTTTGTAGAACAATGCACAAGAATAATTCAGTTATATATGAGACATTCCACGCCATTTCACCTAGCCCGTGACCTCCGACCATTTTTTATTTTTCTGATTTTTTTTTTTGTTAAATTGTACCCCATAAAAGGAATATCTACACCAATTTTTAGATTTTTATCTCTTCTCTTTTAGGAGTTGTAATTTTCCAAAAAATTTCGACTTCGGAAGTTATATAAACGTTTAAACGCTTATAACTCCTGAACCAATTGAGATATTGACGAACGTCAATATATATATTTTTTTCATTTTGAAGCATACTTTCATGAAAAAATATGAAAAAAATTATCATTTATGCTGGACCACGTATTTTTTGCTTCGAAAGTGGAAACTATTTTTTTTTAAGATGATTGCCATTTTTTATTTTTTTCAAAAAACTCTCTAAAATAGAGTGACCCATTCTATGATTTTTGAGACTAGTCTCATCGTGGGCCCATTTGTCCTTCTATTTTTTTTAAATTAATCATATTTTTTTGAGAACAATTTAAAAAATTTTATCTCCAATAACGCTATATATCTCCATTTCAATCACCAATAATGCTAACAATGAAACGATTTATTTTTTATTTGTGCTGAAATTAACAAAAAAGAAGATTTTTTGTGCAAAATTGTATTTTTTTCACTCCTTTACTCCCTAGCCGCACTTCACTAATCTATCCTAATTTCTGAATGGTACGGGTAAACTGTGGAAAAACCGGTACCGGTATAGATTGCCCTATATTCTTCTGATTCTCTGGTGCACAGACTTTGACTCGAGTATCTACACCAAGGTCTCAGAAGTAATTGGCCATCCGCTGACTCGTTGATGCGCCAGCTGGTGCATTGCTAAGCTGTCACCGCTCCGAGTATCGGCCATGCGCAACGCTGCTTAAGGGATTACGTCACCTTGGCACTCGGACAAATAGGTATACAATTTTTGAAAAATTCTGACGCCATTATTAAATACATAAAATCATGTTTATTTATACCAAATGCGTTATAGTTTTGTGAACAAATAAAAAAAAAAACGAATTAAAAAAGTTCAAAAATGGCGAAGATATAATTCGTCTAGTAGGATCCTTTTTTCAAGCTGGTGAACAAAATATCTCGAGATCCACTCAACCGATTTTGATGAAATTCATATCACATATTCTTTATAATATTATCTAGAATGTAGCATACGATTTTTCCAATTGGATGCCGCGTTCATTTTTTATTCATTTTTAAAACTCAAAATTTTGATAACAATCAGAGGTTTGCTTTTTAAAGAGCTGTCACTGTTACGAAAAAAAAATGTTAATTTTTTCCCCTATGCTCTAGTAGCATTACCTAGACTATTACCTTTCTTTACAAGAAGTTTTCATTTTTTCATTTTTTCGATGAAGCCTGAAGAGCTGAACTAGAGCTGAACTAGACGATTTATATCTCTGTCATTAAATTTGTTTTTTCTTTTTTTAAATTTGTTCATAAAACTATAATGTATTTGTGAAAAATTAAAAAAAAAATATATTTAATAGTCGCGTTAAATAAAAAAATATGTATATCTATTTTTCCAAGCGCCAAGGTGGTTTAACGTCTTAACTTGAAGCAACGCTGGAGCCGGATCCCAACCGGCTATCGAATGTCGGTTTTATATAGATATATATGTACAGTTGATTAAATTGAAATGGAACATCGTTTTCTTTCTAAGACAAAAAAAATCAGCATTTCAAGTACACGTGTGTGACTACGTAAAAACGCTTTATATATCGCCCGCTCCCGTGATTCTATGCGTGACGTCCTATGATCAGCTCGATAAAAATATAGGTATGTGTATGTGTCTGTGTATACAAGCGGTTCGAGACTCACTTGGTGAGTTGTCGGCTGCTGTGTCGAGGTGACAGAAGGAACAGTCATGCCGCTGCTTTTGCCGCTGTTACTGACAATGCCAGCTGCATCCGCGGCGTTCACGATCGTTTCGGGGGCGGCGGCGAAGGCCGAGGCGGTGGTGCTGTTCGCGCCGCTCGTTCCAACACCGTCGAGCTGCCACCTTTTCCCCGCTTTCGGGTTATTTCTCGAGAGCGGAACTGCACCGGAAACGGACTCCATCAGGGGCTACGTCAAAAAAAAAAAACAAAAAAAAAAGAAAATGAAAAACAGAGGAGAAGAAAAACAGTGTAAATGTACACACCGACACGTATACCGATCAATTTTGTTGATACAGAGACGATTGTTTGTCAGGAAATTTAACACTAATTCTTGTTAGTTTCTCGTACGTAAAGTAGATATCACTGCGACATTTTTGGATTCTTACGTTTTTCTGTTACGTTAATCGAGCAAAGATGTAGGCAATTGCCGAAAAAAAAAAATTCCTTTTACATTCATTCGCTTGTGAATCTTATGAAGGATGCGGGTGGAATTTGTAAAACTTGTTTTACGAGATTTGTTTTTCATCAAATTTTTGTTACGGTATTATGTCGATTCAACCGGTCTATTTTTATGGACAGACCCAGAACTACGAACAATATAAATTTTAAAAACGTAACGAAAGATATAGACGAACTGTTTTTTACGGTCTTATTTTTTTTTTTTATTCTTCGCTAGAGTCTTGCCAATTCGTTAGGCCTATTGGTATATATATATCTAAAGGATGTCTCAAAATGACCTGACATTTTAAATCGCGCCATTTTTTTTTTGTCGCGAACATAGAGTACTACGCTTTGAAAACTGGCATCAGGAAGTATTGAGTATTAGTCATGGAGAATTACACGATCGATATATGTGTGTGAAATGGAGTAAAACGAAAAAGTACAAACGTATATATGAAATGTTTGTTAGGATCTTCATGCTTAATTGTTTGCTACAGTATTATTTATAATCATGCCAATTTGTTTGGAACGGGTATATGTATATAGACTAGCTTTTACCCACGACTTCGCATGCGTAGATTTCGAATATAAAGTTTGTTTGATCTTAAACGGAGAAGGTTAAGTTGGTGTGTTTATTTATGACTTTTCTGATTTCGCCAACTCGTATTAACGCGAGACTCTTTTTTAATGAATTTATTTTTCGAAAATATATATATGAAGTTATAGTTATTACCCTTGACTTCCTTCGCGTGGAATTTATGACGTCGTGGTAGTGCAATTATTTTATTTCTTTTCAGAGGATTTCCTTATAAACGATATTTTTAATTTTTTTTTTATTGTACGGCACCAATATCACCAGGCCCGTGGGCGAACTTACGTGTGAGCAAGCTACGTAAAATTGACCGTGGGAGAAACAATGTTCCCTCAAATCTACACCAGCGTATTTTAAAGTTTGGCCGTGAGAGTTATTAAAAAAAAAAACCAAAATTTAAATTCAAATGTAACCTTGTTGAATTTTGGAAAAGGCTGAAAAAATGTGTTGCATTATTTGCATTGTAGAGTATTTATGCCAAATTTCAAGTAAAATCGAACGAAAAAAATATTGTTTTCTGCACAAACTTGTCTACGCCCTTGCAACCCCTTAAGAGCTAAATTTTGGAAAATGCTGAAATACGTGTTTCATTATTTCTATTGTAGAGAATTTATGCAATTTTTCAAGTCAATCCGACTGAAAAAAAATATGTTTTTCAACACAAACTTTTCTACTCCCTTGCAACCCTTTAAAGGTTGGATTTTTGGGAAATGCTGAAATACGTGTTTCATTAATTTTATTGTAGAGTGTTTATGCAAAGTTTCAAGTAAATCTGGCAAAAAAAATATTTTTTTCCATAAACAAACTTTTGCACGCCATTTCACCCCCTTGAGAATCGAATTTAGAAAAAAATCCTCTCTTAGTGAAGCTCTACACCCTCTAAGGAACGTATGTACCAAATTTCATGTTTCTATCTTCAGTAGTTAAGGCTGTGCGTTGTCTGTCAGTCAGTCAGTCAGTCAGCCACGGAACAGTTTTATATAAATAGATAGATAGAAGATACCCGTGCAAAAATTGTCGTAGGGATCCAATTGGATTCCCATACTTGTCGGTACTTCCTGATAGGGATTCTGATGTCTCGTACGGTGGATTCTAATCGGGATTCCCCATTGGAATTCAACGTATGAATTCAATTTGAGTCCTAAAGGATTCCGACATTATCGAACAGAATCCGATACGATTCATGATGGATCCCATCGCATTCCGTACGTTGAATTTTCCAAATAAAATATTTAGATATATAAAATGAGTGAATTAAAAAAAAGTATTAATCTTATCATGAAAAAGTATAATCCGCTTGAAAAAGTATATCTTACAAATCGATCTGAATCACATCACCGAAAATTCACTGTAATCATCGTATGTTATTTTACTGCGCACTTTGACATAATATCACCACACACGTACATGCTGACGAAGCGTGCAGGTTATGTTTTAACACGCCAAATTTTTCTTCGTAACTTTTCACATATTTTCGATTCGAACGTGGTAAAAAAAAATCTCGAACTGCGTTGATCGGGGAACAGTGCAGAATTCAATTGGATCCCAATGAGGATTGCCTATGTGAGGTGTCCCTAACAATTCCCTATAGAAACGTGGGTGCATCTTGGGACTTCCCAACTAATTTTTGCACGGGATCACGAAAGGATATTCTTTAAGGTCCAACTACTTCCGGTTGAGAATTTCAAATAAACCAAATCTCAAAAG